>RJWH01000708.1:0-556632 GCA_004363575.1 Solenodon paradoxus
TACCCAAACAAAAAAGACGACCCATTTTTCTCAACTGCACATGAAACATTCTCAAGGGACATAAAATAAATCCAGTAAATTTAGCAAGACTGAATTTTTAGAAAGTATCTCTGACCACAAGTGGATAAAACTGGAAATGAACCAAAAAAGCAAAACTTAAAGAACCAAATGATGTGGAGATTAAGCATTGTAATTCTGAATAATACTTGGTTCAATGAGGAAATTAAAGATTAAATTAAAAATGTCTGGAAACTAAGGAAAATGTGGAAATGAGCTACCAGAAATGTGGGATGCAATATTAAGAGACGTCCCAAATTAAATATCTAACCACACAACTGATGAAACTAGTAAAACAAGAATAATTGAATGAAAAATCAATGGAGGAAAGAAAATAATAAAAATTAGAGGTGAAAAAAATCAAAAGACACAAAATGAAGATCAGTGAGAAATATCAATGAAACTAAAAGCTGATTCTTTGAAAAAAATACACGATTAATAGACTCTTAGACTCACAAAGAAAAAAACCTAATAACGAGAATCAGAAATGAATAAGATCACCTTATACACTACAGAAATAAAAAAGTTCCTAAGTGACTGTTTTGAGTATTTATATGTCAACAGATTTGTCAGTCTTAAAGAGATATACATAATATCTATAATCCTAAAACTCTTCAAAACTTAGCCAAGATTACATAGATAACTTGAGCAGACTAATCACAAGCACAGAAATTGAAGCTGTAAACAAAAGTCTCCCAAAAAAACAAGAATCATGACTATATCCCTTCAGTAACAACGTCTACTGAACTTTCAAAGAAGAGTCAACTCCCATCTCCTTAAACTCTTCCACAAAGTCAAATAGTAGGGAAACTTCCAAATACATCTTATGAGGTTAACATTATCCTGATAACAGAGTCAGACAAGGACAATATCAAAAAGAAAATTACAGACAGATAAATATAAAGGCAAAAATTATCATCAAAATCTTTGCAAACTTAATGAATATATTATACATCATGAAAAAATATGAGTTTATTCCAGAGAAGCAAAGATACAAATCAATCAGTGTAGCACCATATCAACAAAGGGAGAAGCAAAAATCCTATGATCCCATAGACAGATACAGAAAAAGCATTTGACAAGATTCAACATCCATTCATGATTTAAAAAAAAACTCAAAATGACATCTGAAGGTACTTACCTCGACACAGTAAAGGCCGTATATGACAAATGCATAGCTAGCACTGTAGTCAGTAGTGAAAACTTGGAAGGACTTCTCCAAAGATCTGAAACATGACAAGAATGCCTGATTTGACTGTTTAACATAGTTATGGTTATGAAAGTCCTTGCCTAAGCAGTCAAGCATGAAACATACATTAAAGGAATTCAAACTGGAAACAAAGAAATGAAACTATCATTGTTTGAAGATGACATTATATTATACATAAAAAACTCTGTAAAGGCTGCACAGAAAAACTGCTAGAAATACCAAATGAGTACAGCAAACTGCCAGGATATAAAATTACTACAAAAGACCAGCAGCAAACAATAAACTAGAGGAAAAAGAAATTAAGAAATAAATCTCATTCATAGTAGCACCAAACATAGTTAAATGCTTGGGAATAAACTTAGCAAAATAGGTGACAGATCTCTACAATTACAGGACATCAATAAAAGAAATAGAAGACACAAATATACCGAAGAATATTATGTGCTCATAGATTGGACAAATTAACATGCTTAAAATCATCAGCCATATACAGATTTAATGCAATTTTTATCAATATCCACAGACACTTTTTCAGGAAAATGAAAAATAATGTTAACGAATAGTAAAAGATATCCTCAGAAAAAAATATGAGAATGAAGGAATTGCACACCTTCAAACTACAGAACAAAGCAATTGTCATCAAAAGAATATGATATTGGATAAAATACAAACAGACCAGCAGAATAAAATTGAGAGCATAGAAATAAACTCACAATTATATGGGCACTTAATCTATGACAGTAGAGCCAAAAAGACACATGAAGGAAAGAAAGTCTATTTCAAAAATGGTGCAGGAAAAATTGGACAATCACATGTAACAAAATGAAGTTAAATTACTCATTAGTTCCATACACAAAAATTTACTTAAAATGGATTGAAGTCCTTGATATAAGATCAGAAATCATAAAATACATAGGGGGAAATGTGAGAAAAATTACTCCATGATATCAGCCTCAGAAGTAATCTTGGGGAAGTGACACCTACAGCAAAAGGAACTAAAGTAGGATTAATCAATTAGGAACTACAGCAAACTCAGGAGTTTCTGTAGAGTGATATAAACCACCACTTAAAAAAAAAGACAACCCAGTAAATGGGAGGAAATATTTTTATAACACACATCAAACAAGAACTTAACTTGAAATATATGAAGAATTCATACACCTCAGAAATAAAAAAATATATATATCCCAATAAAAATGGACAGAAGAGTGAATAGACATCTTTCTAGAAAAGACACAGGCAGCCTACAGACTCATCAAAAATTGCTCTATGACACTATCAGAAAAATGCAAGTAAAAAGCACAATGAGATATCAACTCTCTCAAACAATAGAGGCTTATATCAAAAAGTGTACAAATACCAAGTGTTACAGAGAGTACGTAGAAAAATGAACCCTCCTACGCTGTTCATGGGACTAAATTACTGCACCTCTTTAGAAAAAAATAAGTAGGCTCCTCAGAAAAATACGCAAGGTTCTACCATGTGATCATGAAATCCACTTCTAGGCATGTATTCAGATAATATAAAAACTTTACTCAGAAAAATATATGCACTTCTTTGTTTATAGCAGCACAATTCTCAATAACCAAGACATGAAAACAACCTAAAGACCCATTGACAGATGACTGCATAAAGAAGTGTGGAATTGAATCTATGCTGCTATTTTAAAAGATGAAATTGTGCTTTTTATAATCACCTGGATGGAACTGGAGATGATTATGCTTAGCAATATAAGTCAGAGAGCAAAAGAGAAGTACAGGATGGTTTCGCTCATATGTGAAATTTTTTAAAAAATGACACAAATCTCAACAAAATTCATTGAACAAAGAAATCTGTTTCTACTAAGAAGACTGGAGTGTGGGGGAAGGAAGGAAGAAACAGGTATTAAAGGTGACTAGAACTCTGGTATTCGGTGTGACGAAAAATACACAGAGATATTTCAATATCTAAAATGTATACAACAAAGCAAAAAAACAAACAATAAATCTATTAGAATTTGTAGAATCAGAATTGAGTGCTGTTTTCCCCATGTGCTTTGCTGTGCCTGCAACCTGTGTGCAGGGTGGGATTTCACGCCAGCCCTCTCTGAGCTTCCCTCTAGCTTGGCATGTGAGTCTCCAGCAATCTTCTCCCTTGGTGGATGTCTACCTTGTCCCGTATCTTGTGGGAGAGCACGCTGGTTATGACTGCCTGGGAGGCACCACCAAAGAATATACCGTGCCAAAACTGCTCAGTTCTGTGCTAAAGCAGGTCAGCAGGCCTGAGAAGCCTCCAGGCTCTAAACGTTCCCTGCGTGTGGCGCCAAAGCCGGCTCACTGCCTGCAGCCCTCCAAATGCTCCAAGGGTGCAGCGCTAGAGGCTGCTGCTGGCCCGGGCCTCCAGCTGCCAGGCCTGATTGTCTTCTGTCAGTGTCTTTCCTGCAAAGAAAGACGACTTTGTCTCCCCAGCTCAGATCAGAGTTCTACTTCCCTGCCATCTTCCTCCAAATCAACGTTCTTAGGAGACATCCAGGGGTTGCTGCTCATTAGACAGCTAGGTCTTTCTTGAAATTCCTTCCTAATTTAGGAATAGTTTGGGACATGTGGAGGCCTTTTGAGAACTTTATTATTGCTATTTTAATAAAAGAGCAGAAATAGAGATGACAGTTGTATCTTTGGAAATGTGAGAAAGTTCAGCCCAAAACATGTACGAGAAAAGAACAGATGGTTTTAAAAAGTTTCCATTTCTAAAAGAGAAAGGATCAGTCACTTAGCAATCATGTGCTGTGAAATCATTTACTTTTTATGGATGGACTATCATCTGGGAGGAAATGATCTGCCCCTGGGAAAAGTCCCTCAGCAGAGTCACTCATCCCTGTGACTTCAGAAGAGTCAGTGAGGGAATTAAACCTGAAATAAAAGTCTTCAATATACATAAAAGTCTTAGATAGATAGACATGCTTAGATAAATTTTAGTGAAAGTCTTAGTCCTTAACAACTACCTGGTCCAATTCCCTCATTTGGTAGAGGAAGGAACTAAGGCCCAGAGAGAGAGTACTTGCCCACAGTCATGCAGTGGGTCAGAGGGGCATGTTAACCAGATGTTGGCTTGGCTTCCTGACCTTTAAGATCCATATGAGATCAACTTAGAACCCCATTCCATAACATAGCCTTTGGAAAATCTTATGCCATCACAGCCTCTCCCCATACTTCTATGAGTCCCCATGAGACATAGGTTCCTCCCAGTCATGTCTGGTTCTAGTTTCCAAAATACACTAAGTTCTCATTCTCCACTTTTCTTTTATCGTATGTCCTTGGCACTGAGTTTAATATGGGAACAGCCTCTTCTTAACTTCTATGTCTCTACCCCCAATCAAAGGATTCCATTCATAAAGACAACTCTAATTTGTAAAATTATAATTATACTAACAATTTGAAAGTAGCCTAGGACATTTTATATGTGTGTGCATGAATATACCCATGCCCACCCCATCCCACACCCATATATGTCTGTATCTACACATAGATACAGATGTATGAAAAGTCTGTCTGTCCTTTTCAGACAACACAGACACCAACCATCTTAATCTCAATTTCTCTGCTCTTGTTAGCTAATTCTCCCCTGCTTTACCTTTCCCTCTTTTTTGTTTTTTTTGCACCACCCTCCACCCCCCATGGCCATGGATTGCAAACCCATGTCCATGACTTTCATAGCCTGCTTCTTAGCTGCCTGAACACAGGCGGCACCTCCTTTTCCTCTTCATAACTTCTCATGCCTTCGTCAACAAGTGCTGATCAGACTATGTTGCTTGGGAAGTAGCTAATAAATCATCAGTTTTCTCATCTTACTTCACCAATCTTGTCCCACACTCCTTGCATTAAAACCAGATACCTAGTGCAACAGAGGCTACTAATTTTCTCAGCTCCTGCTCCCTGACTGGCCCCACCTTGGCCTGGGTGGGTTAATCAACATTAGCTCACATAATCTTGCATATATTTTGAGAGGGGTGAATTAAATTTGTATGATTATCTTTTCATGCTTTCAGCCCCTCAGACCTTGAACAACTTTCTTCACTCTTTAACTCAGCATTGATAGCCTATCCATTTCCCTTTTCCTTTGTATATCATTTCTCTAACCACTTAATTAGGTCAAGAATTATGCACTACAGTTCTTTCTTTCTTCATGTAACTAAACACCTTGAATTCAGTCTTGAGTCCCTCTTCTATGCCACTGCTTGCAGCCTTTCAGAGCCCAAAGATCCCTTTTTCATCACAGAATTTCACAACTCCTCCTGAAAGTGGCCATGATTTTAGTATTTACTGATTGAGAAAATACATAAATAGCATAGTTCCTTTAAGTCATGTCTCAACATATTTTTATGTTCTGTCTAGTTTTTTAAAGGAATGTTACAAGCAGGAATGAAGGCAAGTAGGCAGGCAGGCAGGCAGGCAGAGAGGAGGAAGAAGTACTTAATTTTATTTAGTTGTTCTTTTTTGTTGTCCTCCCTGGCCTTGGGGCACAAACCCAAGTCCTTGGAATATATGTGGATTGTGCCAGCCAAAGGCTATGGACTTATCCAATAGTCCACCAGGATGTGCCTCCTGACCAGTTTGTTCCTCAAGAAAAGCTTTTGAAAAAGGAAAGTAAGAATAGTTCATCTCCTATTATGGGGAGGAACTGAAGACCAGCAAGGTGATGTGGCAGTTCAGTATAGGAATGACCCAGAGCTAGAATTCTCACCTGTGGGTTCACAGCTCTCCAGGTCAAACTTTTGTTCATAGTCCCAGCAAAAGCATTGACACTTCCACCCTCTCCAAGTATGTTTATGGCATTTAGCATAGTGTTAGCTTCATATTATGATATGATTGCTTGCTTAATGCCTCTCACACTAGAATGCTAAGATGATCAGGACTGAAGCTATTTCTCTCACATTGGATCTGTGTCTTGAACGGATGGGTTGAAGGGGTTGAGCTTATGTGTCACGTTTTCCCTGATCAGAGCAATGCTACATGTCTATTTTCAAATCTTAACCTGCCACTGAAATGTCCCTTTCTGGAGACTCATTTTAGCATTGGTCACAGTGGTAGGACAAGAGATGGTGTCAGAAGCCACCTCTCTGCTGTCCCTGGAGAAGGGGAGGTGGACCTACAACATGGCACAGCAGTGGGTCATCTTCCCCAACAATAACCTACTCCACCAAGACTGGGAAGACGGTACCAGCAGATACTCCAGGACAAGATCTGCACAACCGAATACACCCTCCTGAACTTCCTGTTCCAGAATCTGAACAGTTTCACAGGTAGGCAATCACTATCTACACAACATGCATATTAACCAACTATCTGTCATTCAGACCAAATCAGAGATGCTGCTGTCTGGATCACTTCATTAATACCCAAATGCATGTGCCTTGTCATTCATTCATTCACTCATTCAACACATATCGGATATTACTCTGTGTCAGGCCATGTGTCGGGTGCTAGAGATGTACATAGGCGAGAAGGAGGAGACAGAGGGAGAGTAAAAGAGACCTGAATGTATCATCTAGTGAAAATACTGTCATTAGGTTTTAGAATTACATAAATTGATGTAAAGTTTACTTTCCAATAAAAAGTGTATCATGCAATTAGAGTAAATAATAGGGAAATTTTGAATTAAGAAAGTCTGAGAAAGCTTTCTTGAGGAAGTAGCAACTGAAGTGTAACCTGGAGAAAGAGAATGTGTTAACTAGATGAAGAGAGCAGAAAGCAGTCAGGAAAATGTTGCTGCATGAAAACCTCCATGTGCAAAGGTTGCACACAAAAATGAAAGCAATTCTTTATGATGATGATATATGCAAATTCATCCTTTAATTATAGAACAAAATATCAACTTAGGTATCCTTCTAAATTTTGTTCTTACTATAAGCTGCCATTTATTGAGCAACTTCTATGTTCCAGGCCCCTCTGTTGTGTACCCAACACTATTTCATGTCCTATTTGTAAGAGCCCTTTAAAGTGGACAACTAACTTATCTTTTAGATAACTAACTTAACTAACTCCATTTTATACAAGATGCTCACATGACTAATGAGCAATGAGAACCAAATATGAATCTAGACAAATTTGACTTCAAAGCCCTTAAAATGCTTGAGATGACATTGAAAGAGGGTGCCATTTTAATTGAAAAGGGCAAGAGTCGGCAAGAAAAATTTTTCTTATGCATGGTTTCACTCACACCTGGCTTTCCCCTTCCAGGTGAGCAAACCTCTACTTCCAGTTCCTGATTATTCTGAACTGGGTGCCCTCCCTGGAAGTCACCCACAGGGAATCACCACATTTCCATTGGCCATCATCCTGTTCATCATCACGGTCAGGGACAGCATGGAGGACTTCAAGAGACACTGCTTTGGTAGAAAGACAAACTGTTCCAATATCTGGATATGTGAAAGGTAGGAGAAACCTCTCCTCCATTTACTCCCTAGCAAATAGGTTGTACAAGCTAATTATCCTCATCAAAAAATTGTTCTCTCTTTTCACATTATAAGTTAAGTTCAATTCATCAGTAATTCTCCCCCTATGCAAGTGTGCTCACCCACATCCCAGGAGGTGAGGGAGACATTTGGCAATGACTGGAAGCATATTTGGATGCCAAGTGAGAGGAAGAATTCTACTAGAGTCTAGTAGGGGAAGGCCAATGATTGTATCTTGTATAATATACAGGACAGCCGCCACAACAAAGAATGGTGATCCAGTCCTAATGTCAGTAATGCCAAAATTCAGAAAGCTCCATCTAATTTGGCTAAACTCTCATGTTGTTATACACAAGGATACTATGTTATTAAGCATAAAGTTGAGGTGCTTCCTGGTGGAGTAGTAGTTTTGTCAGCTGCTTTAGGTAAGTGCAGTTCACATACATTCCAAAGATTCTGGTTCACATCCTGAGGCCGTGGGAAACAGCAAAGATGTACAACTAAATACAATAAAGTGCTTCTTCCTTCTCTCTCTTCCTTCCTGCCTGCCTCTGCTCACTTCCTTAAAAAAAAAAAAAAAGACTAGAGTTGAAAGGTAAAGAATTAAATTCTAGAATTGACTGAGTCATCTCAGAAGACCAAGCTCAGGAGGAGCTCTTTAGAGGCTGACAAGCAGTGGCCTCCAGACAAGGAAATATTTACCATCCTTTTAAAGCATCCCACATTTTTGTCTAAAAATCTTTGCTTTGATAATGTAACTGGGTAGGTTTTAGGACCCAGAATTGTTGCACCTTCTCTTGGCTGCCCAGGTGGGAAAGGAAGGGAAGATACCTGTGGGTGATGTCCAGCATCTGCATTCCAGCAGGTGAACCCTCCACGAGTAGAAGGAAGTAGCAAGTGTGCACCTGTTCTCTGTGTGCCCGCTGGGCTCTTATTTCCAACTTTCCTACTGGAAAAAGAGAGAGACATTTTCAGCAGAGATGTCAGGGGCATGACTCTCTGGCCATCAAAAGATTCCAAAAAAAACTCTTTTTCAGGGGAACTCAAGTGCCCCCCTGTAAGAAATAGAGACAAGATCAAGCAGAGATGAGAAACAAAGGGAAGACAAAGCAGAAAAGGAAATAAGAAAATAAATGAGTGGTGGCCTCCAAGCTGCCCCTTGAAGGGTGATCCTGCAGAAAGAGCCAACAGACATGATCGTGGAACCAGACTAAGACCAGCAAGTTCACTGAGGTGTCCCTTCATGCCTGAGACCCTCTGTGAGCAGCTACATGGCTGGTTGGCCAGATTCTATTTTGTGGGCCTCGTGGTTTTGAATTTCATCCCCATAGTCAAGGCTTTCCAGTGCGAGGTGAGAACAGAGCCGCTCTGTGTCATACTGGCTGTCACGGCCATCAAGGACGTGAGAAGATCTCTGCAGGTTCAAATCTGATAAAGTGATTGGTAGCTGAGCATCTACAGTAGGTAAATACGATCCCTCAGGAGAAGTCTTTCTGGCGCAGCTGTCCTGCCGTGTGGCTGCTGCTGCCCCCACTGCCATGTGCAGCCGAGACAGAGGTATGCCGAGCGCCCATTTCTCTCGAGGAAGCGGGTCAGTGCTCCACAGTGAGGAGCAGGGTCTACAACCAAAATACAAGAAAAAAATAAATAAAAATACTGGCTTGAGCCCAACGTTTCTTCAAATTAGCCGGGCTTTATTATTAGGAGGGTATTTTCTTTGCTGCTTCAGGTGTGTTCAGCATTCAGGAAGGGGCATAAATTCCCATCTCTGCTTAGTCGCTGCCGTCACAAGCTCAGTGGAGGCTTTGGGGACACTGGGAGCGGGGAGGCAGTGCTGTGTTTCAGGGGAGACTTGTCTCAGGAGAAGCAGCCCTGGATACATGCTGCCTGTGTCACTTCAGAACCATGTGACCTTAGTTGAGTCACCCAGCCTTTCAGTCTCATCTTGTAAATTGGAACACTTCCTGGGTGAGTATGAGTGTTTCAGGCAGTAACCCTTGGGACATGCTTATACAAGCGTGTGTGCTTTATCCTTAGAATGTAAAGCTTATGTTACAGCCATGTCAAGACTGTCCTTGAGCTTCCTCTCTAATGTGTCCCAACCAAAGCAAAAAATTATATGTACTCTGCCTGTCCTGCCACACTATTTAATGTCACCTTATACCTGCAGTTGTTTGACAAACTGTCCATAGAGCAAGCGACCAAACTGGATTGTGAGGGAAAGGACATGCTCTTGGTTTGTAAGGGAAGGAGATAGAGTTCTCTTGTGTCTCAACATTGTGGCAAGTCGGTATCCGGCAAGAAGCGAGGGAGTGGAGTTGGGCAGAGGAGACACCCCGCTGCCAGGGTGCCTTCCAGGCTAGCAGTTAGCAGCCGAGCAGGTGAGCCTTGACTTCCTGCCACAGAAGAAAAACATCTGTCGTCTCAAGCAGCACCCTTTTTCTGATGGTTCCCTCTGACCGGATCAATCTAGTTCAGCAGAAATTCCACAGTTGCTCTGACGGGTCTTTGAATAAAGGGATTGGCTTCAGGGTACACGCTGATACCCTTAGAGGCCCATATCCTGCTGAGGAGGGATGCTCCTCCAGGGAGCAAGGTGGTGAACGAAGAGCTGGTTGCCAGGGTTTATGAGACCAACTCCACTTGGAAAGTTGCAGTTGGAAAAGCCTCCCAGGAGACTGTTTCATGCAATGGACTCATTGTGAGAAACTCCTCATCCTTGTCTCCATGGGTGGTTAGTTTCCGGCCTCTAGCAGGGAAGGACTAAACCAGGTCATCTGCAGCATGTTTTCTTTTTCTTTTTTTCCACCAGATCCAGTTGTCTGAAATGTCATGAGTGCACTGGTTATCTAGAGTTGAGCTTTAGTGGTTCCTTATCTTTGAATAGGAAATTATAAAGAGAGAAAATAATCACTGGGGTGCGAGTTTCCCTTTTTAAGAGCTCCTTGCTTTTCTTTGTCACCATCCTATCTCCTATTGTGTTCTACCTGTCTCCTTTGTTGTTGTTTTCATAGGTGTGCAGTGGTGAGGTAGGAATTTGAGTCCTTGAGGAGGAATGTGTGGGGCCGTGATCAGCTTGGGCCTGTTCTCCCTGCTTTTTTAGAAATCCTCTGTCCTCGCTGTCCTGGAATAATGAGCCTGTGCTTGGAGACAATCTCAGACTGACCCGTGCTGGGCACTTGCCTGACATGGGCAAGGGTCCTGTTCTGGCTTCAAAATAGCTTCCAAGGATTAACAGAATACAGTCCTAGAAATATGAGACAATAATCGACCGACTCACTGGCAGGGAAGGACATATAAGGCTTTTTTATGTCTATGTTTCCCAAAGTGTAAGTGACAAACAAATGGTGTCTAAAAAAGACATCTTGGTCAAAATAATGTTCCTGGTCCTCCTGATTCATGAAGGACTAGGAAAAGATACACAGCAAAGAAACTTCTTAATCTTTGATTAACCTAGTGTTGTTGTAGACTTACTGAAACTTGGAATACTTTTTTTCTATTCACATTACAACTTGGGAAATTCTACTTTGTCCAGTAGAGCAAAAATAATTCACTACAGGGAGACAAGTGATCAAGTAATTGAATGAAATTGACTAACCACAAAGAGTAAATAAATATTACTGGTGAGCTGATAAATGGCTGAGACTTGGCATCAGCTTTAAGAGGCAATAGGGAGGGATCGAGACCAGCAGATTAGAAGGGGCATCTGCTCGTCTCAGGAGGCCACTGACGCTCAGCTGTAACTGGTTACCAGATTCGGTTTTATTAGGGGAAGTAGGGACTAATGTTTTTATTTTCAGTCAATTTATTCACTTTTGTCCCTTATACTGCTTACAAGTATTTATGTATTAATTTGCTTCATTTGTGCTTTTAGAGAATTGTCACCATCATGACAGTTATACCTATGGCCTGGCAAACGCTGGATTTGTGGGAAGCTTTTCCAGTGATTGCTTGAGTGCTGTGAAGCCAAGTTAAATATTTCACTAGGTGGAGTGACTGTCACACAGCACAAAGAAGGTGGTGACCGCTGTGAAGCTTATGCATGCTTATGATCAAGCACAAGGGGTTCACTTGAGGCAGAGAGAAGCATTCGGTGTTACTGGCCTCACATGATAATTAATCCTTGTGCAAAAAGAGCTTATTTTGTTATACTACTTTATAGAATGAAAATAAGTCACATTCAGGGTTTAGGGAAGGGACCCAAACTGAAATTCTTGAATATATTTTATAAAATAATTTTTATATAAACATCAGAGATATTTACTGCCATAAATCCTTGTCTACAAAATATTTATATGTAGTCAACTTTTTATCCCAGGTTGGAATGACTCCCCTTCTGGGTGAGCTCCCCTTCACAGAATTTGTGATGTCAGGTCAATGAGTGTGTAAGAGCAGATGCAGTGACATAGTCTAAATTCTACATCTAAAATCCCCCAGATATGGGCTCAAAAGCTGTGCAGTAGTTGGAATCATCTAATACTGCATTACCTTATTAATGTGGATTGCCAAAAGTCTGCCAAATTTAAGTAAAAAATAAAAAGATAAGTAATAAGAACACAGATAAGGGAAGAAAATACTTCCTTAATGGGATTAGTAATCTTCCATATAGTTTGGTCTAAAAACGGTATTTTTTAAAAACTACAGGTTTGACAGCTACAGCACAGAAGCTTTCCCTTTCCTACACATTCTTCATTACCATTTCCCCAGGAAATTATTTTTAGAGTGTATGAAGCCAGGTTAAATATCCGTATTCAATTTGGCTTAACTTTTAAAAATAAAAATGTGAACTGAAAAAAAAAATTTAAGTGTTGGTCATTGATCATTTTTTCAGAAATTTCAGACTTATTTTATTTGATCTAAATTTCCTATTTTTACCATAAGTACCTTAATTTGCAACCTTTGCTTTACAGCATCCTTGGAATCGGGAGTTTCTGTGAAAGAATTGTTAGATTCTTCTGTAGAAGTTCATCCTCAATGAGGGGTCCTCTTTGGGCTGACAAGGTGGTGACCTTAAAGTAGGAATGTGGCTTGGGAATCTGAGACCCTGATCTGTGAGTAATTACTAATAATGACTTAAAAAAGCATTTAAATAAATTTCAGATCTCAGTTTCTACCTTAGTAAAATCTTAAATCAGACTAGATCTTGTGCTATGAGATACATTAGGAAAAAAACGTAATTCAGAGCCAAATTTTAGCTTTAGTGCTTAGGTACCTTTTCACTGAGACACCTCTGTGACATCTCTACCTTTATACACACTTCCCTCAAGACAGTGAAATGGCTGCAGCAGCTCCAGACCTCACATCTATATATGATAACCCACAAAAGGAGAAAGGCGCTTCTGAAAACATTCTTGGAGATTCAGGAAGTTTGCTCCCCTGGCAGCTTATTCCCCAGGTCTTCTTCAAATCTCTGTGACCCCAGTGATTCCCATACCAATCCGTAAATCAATCCCTGTGGGCAGGAGATGGGATTATACTCACCAGCTTATACCACAGAGACAACATGAAGACAACTTTCTTAAAAGTGTACACGCTACCCAGGGAAGATCTAAAAGCCTAAATAAAATAAGTTAGTTTCCAAGTGAAGGGGAAATGCTATTGGAGAGGACATCCACCTCCTCTCCTGACAGTGTCCTCAACACTGTCATTTGGAAAGGTTTTTAAACCTAGATTCTTTGTAAATTGCTTTTCATATGTTAATGGGAACATCCACCCTTTGGGACATTCTGTGCTATACATCTCTAAAGTTTTTCCAACTCTGAAGTGGATTGACTCTTTCAAAGACCCTGAAATAGAAAACTAGGAAATGTTAGTTAGATAAATGTCCATTACTATCATAACTTATGTGTACTGGAGGTCCTTTCTCCAAATATTAATCATACATGATAGGATATCAGGCAAAGAATACAAGATATGAGAGGGCAATTTTTCTAAGAAGTAACAGAAAAGGCTGAAATCTCAAGTACTAGCTAATCCATTTTGTTTCAAATTCACGCGTTTGAGAAACTGGTATGTTTTGGGTTTTTTTCATGCAATTTTAATACTTAGAGCCTTTTGAATTTAGTTCCACAAAATCTCATTCATTATCCAGTCTAGATATGTTTATTATAATGTGAGAGATTCTCTTTGCAAACAACAAAGTCTTGTTAACAATTGGAATCCCATTAGAGCATTTTTTCTTTTTAATATAGTAACTGTGTGTATGTGGTCTAAAGGTGATCCATTAATCAGATTTACAGAATGACTTCAAGGAAAGATTAGCTTCAGAATTGTATTAAATTAGTTTCTCCGTGGACTGAGTTTAATGAATTTAGAAGCCAGACGCAGCAAGAGATTTATATTTTTCCATCCAGTCTGGTAAATTTATATTTGCATTCAGAAAGCATGCAGTAAAGAAGCAGGAGTGTGAATCAAAAGAGTTCAGGAAGGTTTTTGTAGTTTTTTTATTCTAATCAGAGGCCTTGCAGTGTTTCTGTGGCCCATGGCTCACCTATTCATCTGTATAGCCAAGATTAACCAGAACCTCGAGTATCTGCACTGCCGGCCTGTCAGTCTGTCAGAGTGCTTGTCAGTCTAGAGTTACAAGAAATTTATAAAAGCTCCAAAGTCCTATGTGCATTGATTAGCAGCCTGTGTATGAAGGGACAGTCAGGCAGGGGATGTGGTGACTCACCTACCTGATTACCAGAAATATTTCAGGAGGGCATTGAAGGATGAGCAGCACTTACCCAGGCAGAGGAAATGCCTTTCAGCTCACAGCCGCTTCATGTGTCCACACAGGTTGTGTGTGTGACTGACACTGGTACCCAGACGGCCAGGATCAAATCTCAGGAATCGAGAAGAGTGATCGCAATATTCAAATTCTGACCTTTCACTAAGACTTGGAGCTTCTCCTTTCTGTGTGTCAAGTATCTGATATAATATAAATATAATCCAGATGCCTCCTGAAGCCAGGCCTCTTGGCACTGGGGGCCTAGTTTCTCACACTCTACTGGAGAAGACAGAGCCATGACCTTCAGCCCATAGGATCAGGAAGTCAGTTGTCTTCTAGTGCCCACTTCAGAAAACCTGACAGTGAGGGAACCAGGAGTCCTGGTCCTGTGTCCATCATTAATGAACTGCATGACCTAAATGACACCCCTAAAACAATTGGAGCCCCATTTGTCTCATCTTTAAATAGTAATCATAATCACTCTATGGAATAGCTTGTGAAAAGATGCACCCGTGACATGTGACATCAAGATGACTTGAAATAATGGCGCCATAGAAACAAGGTCTCTGGTACAATACCAATAAGCTCTCACCTGTGACATTGAAAAGGTGATGCCTTACTGACATCAAAGGCTGTGGTGTCAGATCTGGGGTTATCTCAAACTGCCACTTACTGAATGTGTGGCTTGATGTAGTTACTGATGCCTCCATTCACTATCTGTGAAATGGGAAAATACCAGCACCTGTCTCCTGGGGCTAGGTGGATTGAATAACCTAATCCTTATGAATCGTTTAATTATGTGTCTGGACCATAAGTATCACCAAGTATTTTTTTTTTCTCTTTCTCTTTTTCTTTTTCTTTCTCTTTTTTCTCTTTTTCTCTTTCCACTTCACCTTAACGTTTTTAATGCCAGGCTCTGCCCAAGTTTTCCTTGTTACATAGTCCATTCATACAAGTAAGGGATTGCTTATTTTATCAGTCAAAGTCAAGAGCATTCACTGAGTCACATTTACTTGTGGGCACTGTTACAATATTTTGAAAGCAAAAAAAAACTATGCTCTGCTCTCTCATTTCTCATCTCCGTAGCAGAATTTAAAGTGTGAATTATGGGATCCCTCCTGGAAAAGAGCCTGGGCCTCTTTCCACCCTTTCCAGAGCACATCAGAACACACCTGTGACAAGATTTAGGCTTAGATAGGAATGGAGGTGGCCACACTGAGCTCAGAGTCAAAGCCACATCACCCATCTTGACTTCTAACAGAGAGTGCACATTAGAGTATCATAGTTGTGAAGTTGTTAATAAAACAGCTATTTGGTCCCCTTTCTGCTATTATTTTCTCCAAATAACAGCTCTCTGGGAAACTCAGAGGAGATGAGATGATTGACAGGACAGAATTCAGGCTTTTCCTAGGCCACTATAACATCAAAATATAATCATAACTCACTTTCATCCTAAAACTACTTTCTGGGCTTGCTACAGCTGTTAAATGAGATATTACAGGTAAAATGTTTAGCATGGTACCTGGCGTTCAGTAACACACAGGAAGAATTAGCTGAAAGATTGCAAAGGAGATTTCTATGACTTTGAACCCGAGTTACTACACGCTTGGTCTAAGGGTAATAAGAAAGATAGACTAGTGGTTGGAGTTTGGAACTGCATGAGAAAAGGCAGTGAACTTAATCACAAACTCTTAACATCACAGCAAAATTGACCTGGGGGAAGAATCCAAAAAATGCAGGCAATAGAGGAAAGTCTAGTTATCACTTGAAGCATGATTAGAAGTGCCCCTTGCTGGAGTTAGGACCAACAGAATTCAGCTGTATTGCGGGTCTTTGCTTTGCATCAGGCACCAGCAAATCGGGCTCGAAAGCATCAATTCTGCAATTGCTTCCCCTCTGCTGGTGGACACCATAACCCTTGGTGCCAATTCAGTCTGTCACTTCAGGAGAGTATGCATTTGGTCCTCCTCAAAATGAAACAGGTAGAAGAGTCACAAGACAAGATTCAGGTATCCCTGAAAATCTGCACTTGTGTCAATAGCCCTGATTTGTATTTTAGGCTGAGGGTTTAGAGCCCATGTTTCACCATTAAGGTGCTCAGTCCCCAAAGTCGGTGCTCCTGTTCTCAGCCCAGCCTCCTTTAAGCTTCTGTCACCTGCTTCTGAGGCTTGTCTGCCAGGACTGCGCTGCTGAGAGAACCCGGAGGCCACATGGAGCTGTGATGCATCCCACATCAGACAGCAGCAACCTCAACGAGGGCCCATGTTCCAGAGCTTCAGTTACCCCTCGGTCAACCAAGGCCCGAAAATGTCATGTAAAAGAAGATAATTTGAGAGAGAGGGAGACCACATTCAGATAATTTTTATTTCAGTATAATGTTATCGTTGTTTTCTTTTATTACCAATTGTTGTTTTAATCTCTACAGCCCCTGATTCATAAGCCTAACAGTACAATAGGTGCATATGTACAGTAAAAGCCTAGGAATTTAGGTGTGATACTATCTGCACTTTCAGGATCCACTGGGGATCTTGGAACGTATACCCTCTGAATAAAGGGGGCTACTGTAACCTTTCTGGGTATAAGATTCTTCACCTATTATATGGAAATAATAGTAATGACAAAAACTGTTCCATAAATAGACAGCTAAATGGTAATATAGGTTACAAGTATTGGGTTCAATGTATATAAATATATGATGTGATATATTTATATTAGATTCTATTTATATCCTATTTATTTTAACAATGTTTCATTCATATTATATTCCATTTATATTCCATTTAATTTATATTATATTCAATTTATTTTATATTCTATCATATATTATAACACATTATAGTAACACAATTATATTATTCTATATCATATCATACTTATTACTGGAAGTCTCCACTGATGAATGCATAACAAAAGCATGAATAGCCTGGAAGCTAAAATGACTAAAGATTAGGAGACTCTCCCCTTCTTGCCTCATGTTCAAGGCACATCTGCAAGGACGAGTACTAAATATTTACTGAACACTGCCCCACATTCTCAACGCCACACCAGACTTCGTGTAGGTACAGTTGCACATGGTCACCCCAGCTCTCAGCAAGTTGATTACATAGTCAAAAGTGCAGGACACAGCAAATATTAGGAGACAGGACCATAGTGTGTGGAGATTTAGGGCTCCCAGAGAGCACTGCTGACCTCGGTGTCCAAGACTGGAGGAAAGAGGAATCACTGGGTCACAGGGGCAAGAGGAAGGAACTTCATGCCCACATGTGGCTTCCCATAGCCTGTTCCCCTGGCCATTTGTACTTGTGAACCTATCCCTGAGCTAGTGTTTCCACGACCACCTCTGCCTGGTTCTGTGCCCAGTTCTGCCTGCATGGCAGTCATGTAGACAAAGAGCCACGGTGCCCAGAGCTGGGGCTTGGACATCCCAGGGTAAAGACGGATACTATACTGTACAAGCCTGACCCAGGTGGGCAGGGCTCACCACCGCTAAGTGATAATAGGTTTACTTGAATACAGGTGCTCCACTGACAGCAACACTCAGCCACGAGCTGCTGACTTGGGAAGTCAGTCCTTCCGCCTTATCCTCAAGTCTCCCCAGTGAATCTGTGCCTCAGGTCTGTGGAACGTCCCGTGTGTCCCCAGTGGACCTGGCCATGCCAAAGTGCAGGTCTACTTCAGTCCTCTGACCTCAGCTGCTCTGTGACTTACCATTTCATTCCCCTGACATAGTGCTTTGTTTTGTTTTGTTTTTCCATACATTGTCAGATTTCCGTGTTGTTAACCAGAGAATAAAGGTTTATTACTTTTTCAGAGAGGAACATCTTGCCAAGCTTGAGATGCTTTTATGTAGGAGTTAGAGCTATCATTTTCTTTTTTATTTTTCCTGCTTAACATGACAGCATAAACATTTCTCTCTGTTACTAGAAATATTTTAAAATTTTCTTTGAATTATAACATACAGAAAAGCACTTGTATTATAAGGGAACAGCTTAAATCATTTTTGGAAGCTGAACACTCCTGTGAAATCAGTAAAAAGATCAATAAACAGAGTGTGCCCTCCCTCTGTGTCACCTTTTAGTCACCATCCTGACTTCTCATAGACTTGATTAGTTTTGCCTGTTAAGCAACAACTACTTACAAACACAATTTTCCCTGAAAGTGTAGTTTTTATTGTCTGTTTCTTTTTTTTTTTTTTGGGGGGGGGTCTCAAAACTTTAAATGTTTCATTGATTTGAACATAACTAATTAAATACATTTAATTTAAAGATACAAGTTGCGTAAATCTTATATTTACTCTGGGGGCAGAGACATAGCTATGATTCCCTAATAATAAATCAAGTAGTAATATCACAGACATGAAAAGTAAACAGGAAGGTTTACCAGTAATTTTTTGAAATGTACATTTTTTAAATGATAACGAAATATGTGGTTCCAAGTGTGAGCTTTCAACTGACACAAATATTTGTAACAGCTTTAGTTTCAACAGTCAAAATCTAGAAATAGTCTAAATATATATATACACAGATGAATAAACAATGCTATATGTGAAAATAAGGATATTACTTAGCAAAAAATACCCTAAAACAAAGATAAGCTACTCATACAATATCACTAGTAAACCCCAAAGTAATTATCTGACATTGTTTTATGCAGAGAAGTTTTTAATTTTGATACATTTTGGCCTATTGCATGAGTAGAGCCTTTGATTGTATGTCTAAAATTCACCTCCTGATCCAAGGTCATCTCAGTGGTCTCCTATGCTAGCATCCAAAGATTTTATAGTTTTGTATTTTTACTTAAATCTGTAACCCATTTTGAGTGAATTTTTCGAGGGTATATGGCGATTCATTTCTCCACGTGGATGTCCAGTTTTTCCAGGACGGTTTATTGAAGCAACTGTCTTCGCTCCACTGTATTCTCTAGGCTCCTTTGTCAAAGAGCAGTTGGCTATATTGATGAAGGTCTACTTAGGGACTTTTTATTCCTTCGTAATAACACACTGCCTTGATTACTGTCACTTTATAAGTCTTGAAATAGGTAGTATCAGATATCTAACTTGGTTCTTCTCCCTCAACATTGTATTGGCTCCCCTGAGTGTTTTACCTCTCATAAACTGCATAATCAGTTTATCAACATCCACTAAAGAACTCATCGGACAACTCTGATTTCAAAAATACGCTTTCTGGGAGTTCAGAGTCAGAGTCCTAAGTCTTCAATATGCTGAGTTTGGGCCTCTCTTTTCTAGATTTGAAGAAAACTTTGGTTTTATTTTAGTTTTTTGTATCTGAATATTGTGTGCCTGGGTCCAAGCCATAAAATGTAATCATGGGCATAAAGTGACGTCCCAACAGCATGAAGAAGACACTGGGACTGACGGTGGTGGTCAGTCCTCGAAATAACATGTCATCATCACTGCCATCATTGCCATCATCACCATCATCGCCATCATCGCCATCATCATCATCATCAAGCAAGCTTGTATATATTGAGTACTTGATAAGTACAAAGTCCTGAGATTAGTCCCTTGTATGAAACATGTTTCCACTCTTTTCAACAACACTCGGAGACAAGTGCACATATTACTTTCAGCTAAAGAAACAGGTTCCAAGAGGTTGACCAACTTGTTACCAGGTCATAAGCAGTGAAGCTAAAATTCGAACTCTCCTTAATCCCTACACAACACACATTTTCCCTGCCATCACCCTATCATCTCTGAAAGTAGCAACACACCATTCTGGGCCTGAAACCCGAGCTGCTGAAGGACAGGCCAGATCATCCTCAGATTTTAAACAGAAAATCCCAGAGTTCTCATCCTCCTGATAAATCCCTTCCACTCTCATCTCTGAAACCCTTTGTATGAAGTTCACATACTTGATAAATGGAGGTCAAAGCATCCTCTCTCCACCCTCCCTGTTTCTCCGAGGCACCCATTTGGTCCCAAACCTCCTTTGCTGTTTATTTACCTCTTAATAAGCATTAGGTCCTCTCAGAAAACTGTTTATCACCAGACTACTTCATTTCTCCTCCAGGCAGAATCTGACGAAGTCTTAGTTCCGAGCCATGTTGATAGGTTTTATGTTTTAAGCAGCAGTGAGCATCCCATGGAACTAAAATAGGGAACAGTTCCCAGGTGCGGACTCATTGAGCAGGGAGATGAGCAAGAGTGTGGACGAGTCTGCCAGGGCAGCTGCTCCAAAAGGGCTGGAGTCAGTGTTTTCCTCAGACAGCTCAGTCAGCCACAGGCCGCATCAGTGATACTTCATGCAGGATCATGCCTCCTTTCTGTGTCAGCTGGTTCAGCCACTCATCACCTCTGCTGGCGGGACCCCTTGAGCTGTGCATTCCTGTCTTTTCCACAAACATGCTCCTAACAGCTGAGACAACAAAGTGGAGCCCAGAGGACAGGTGACAAGCACAAAATGCCTGGTGTGAGAGAAATGACCTGGATGAATCTTTCCATCACTGAAATTTTTCTATAATTTGACTCTGATTCCATAACATAACCATATTTGGGTGAATGTAAGTATCTTTAAATTATGCACCCAGATAAATTACTGTCATATGTTACCACAAAAAAATATTTCAAAAAACCTATCATCCTCATATCATGCTGATCCCACTGCTTATGTGGTCCTGGACACACTGGACAGGATGTATGCTGGTGGGTGTGTGCGTCTATGGGAGAAGCACAGCCCTAGAGAGGGATGATCTCTATTTGGAGAGGGTAAGCCTACAACGGGGATGATGTGTGTTTCTTACCACTGCATATCATCCTAAGGAAACTACATCTAAAGGGAGTATAGAGCAGTTGCTACCAGTACAGCTGCAATACAAGGAATAACGGAAAGAATTAGACTGGTGTGACTTTGAGCTTCTTGGATGGCCCCATTGACCTTTTGATACCCATCATCATGGTGGAAATAGAAAGGACAGCACTCCTACCCAGTTCACAGGGTGCTCATAAAACAATGTACACCATGGACTCAGCTCTGTAACTCTCCATCTTCCATCCCCTTAATTGCCCACATCCCATCATGAGCTATGGAGTTATTTTTTTAGAAGGAGGAATGAGATGCAATGTTCATATGTAGAGATGCCCTGGCCTTGCCTTTGAAAAGCCTGACATGAAGCACTCCCAATTAGAATGCACCATCTTATGAACCAGTGTTCCCTAGAAGTGCTGGCAATATTGCTCAGAGTTGGAGGTGGTCTTGCTAAATTCCACCTGAAATGCTAAGGTAGAATGCTGAGATTATAGAAAACAAGCAATACCCTACCACCCCCAAAGTGATCATCCCAGAAGTTAAAGGGGAGAGGCAAGGAAGACTGATTATTGAATAATAATCCTTTGTTTCTTAGAACAATTTTGCTGTAATGTTTAAGAATTCTTTTTTAAGCCCCATTCAAAAAGAAAAGTAAAAGTAATAGAGAAAGTCAGCCTCTCCTTTTCCCTTAGAATCCTTTACTCATAGACCCATACATCCCAGTTTCTTGAAATGGATTTATCCTTGAACAGTTCAAAGGTGTTCCCAGGGATGCTCTGAAGAAAAGAAAATCCTCCCCTGAATCAGCAGGGAGACCAGGAATTATTTGACAGTAACACTGATGTTCACAAGGGAGGAGTAGCCTCCCCAAATAAAACAATAAACAGAGACATACTGAGAAATGGCACTGAGAAACAAATCTGGGTGAGTGTCCATATCCCTCATGGAACAAAGGTGATGTGGGCAGGGGAGAGGGATAAGCTGATAGAAGGAAAGATTATGAATCTGTTACACGTTTTTCCATGGAAAGAAGGATTCGTACTAAAATCCTTCCAGGGCATTGTTCCAGAATGCCCAGAAGTGGCGCCAACAGCATTTGGATGGTATTGAGCATGGAGTGCTTTCACCCAGGCTGTGATTCTGTGTTCTTTGGAGTCAAGGACACATCCACAGAGTTCTGTGGGTCTTCGGGGTTACAAGGCTTCCCCCAACACCTAATTAATGTGTCTGATAATTTTATAGACTCTGCTCAGATCTTTCCTTGACCTTCTATATGGAAGCACATTCACTTCAGGAATCTGGGGAAGTCCTCTGTGAGGATCCATTAGGACAAGGAAAATGGAGACTTAGGAAAATTGCATGAGATTCTGCAGAGAGTCCCAAAGAAGGGAGGAAGACATCAAACCCCCAGGCTCCTCTGGGGTATTGCGAAGTCCAAGAAGAGAAGTGAAATTCCAGTCATATCATTGGAAGCATGGGCATCCATGCCTGGGGGTAGCAGACCCAGGGCAATAACACTCATAGGGGCTCAGCCTGAATGGAGCAAAACAACAAAAGAAAATCTGCCTCTCCAGTCCTGGGGGCTCAGAGGTATCCAGTGGCAAGCCTTCATTGGCCGTGTGTGGAATAATGGTTTGGTTCAAAACTCTACATTTCAAGAGAGACGTCTTCAAACACATCCTTAGACAGAGGAGCCCAGATCCCCAGGATAGGTGTTAAACTGTATCATAGAAAGAAATGGGCAATTTGTGAAATTTGGAAAGTGAAATTTGACTTAGCATGTCCAAAAGGCTTCTCAGGACACCTGATGGATGGCCCCAAATATGTCTGAAATGTTAGAAAATGAAAGAGAAGTAACTGACTTGGGGTGCAGAACCTGTTCCATGTTCGGTGGAGCAGATGACAGATCTTCTAAAGGGAGCCTGGAGTAGAAGGGATTGTCTTGGGTCATTTCTTTTTGTGACTGTGGAACAGCTGAGGTTGAGACACCATCCAAGAGGAGAGAGGAGACTGTTTTTGAGGAGGTCAGATATCCAAGCATGGAAAACTCTGGGATTTGGTGTCAAGTTGGACCTATGCACAGGTTCCAGCTCTGTTTTTGTCATATTTGGGGAGATTTTTCTTGGACCCTCTATTTCCTCATTGATGAAATGGGTATTTTAACCTCTAACCTGGTCAGTGTACCCCAATGGAGTGCCTCCCTCTGAGAGTAGTTCACTTACATCCTAGGGACCCAAGTTAGCATACCAGGACTGGAGGAAACAACCATAGTGAACAAGTAAATGAATATAAAGGATCTCTATCCCAGTGGGTCATTATGCAAATAAAAGAGGTACTGATTAACACTAGCTCTTGGCACATTAGAAATGATTGTTGCTCCTCCTGCTGTACTGTTATTATCTGAGCTCAAGAAATTGGATGGGAAAAAAATGATGCATTGTTTCCTCAGATCTCTCTGGTTCTGTGATAACTGTGGGTCCCCTTTCATCAAAGTTCCTGATGCCTTCTCCCTAATTTCTGTGTCCAGAGTTTTCTGTTTCAGCATCACTCTGGATCTTTCTAGATGATGGCCAGAATTTTTCACTATTGCACTCTCTTCTCACAATCAGAAACAATCCTTCCTGTACCCCAGTTCCTGGCTACATTACATTCTATTAGGTGATAACTCACTACTCTGGAAAACTATGTATATTACATTAATATGTTCCTATGAGTGTCAAGTTGCTTTATCTTTTACATTTTTTCTCCTCTAGGAATCAAGTTCTGATTACAACACTGAGTTGTCAGTGACCACTCTCAATGATCATAAGGACAGATCTGTTGGGACTTTATAAATCCACTGCTCTTTTTGAGCAAAATTATGATGGTGACCATGTGGTAGAATACAGAGCCACCTCATGACTCTGGCTGACTGTGGGACATTTAGGTACATTAACTCATTACTTAGAGAACCTTAAAAGTCACTCTGACCCTTATCTTTCTCCCACCCGAGAAAAGAGCGGAGCTATGTGCAGAGGAGGTGGAAAGATGTGAAAATGCAGTGCAACAACGTCATCCCAGTAGATATATTCCTCCTCTTTTCCTCGGACGCCAGCAGGATCTGCCATCTAGAAACCACCAACTTGGATGGAGAGACTAACCTCAAACAGAGGTGTGTTGTGAAGGGCTTCCCCCAGCAGGTAGGGCTCTAAGTTTTTTCTAATGCTAAGGTCTAAGGGAAGCCAACCCTCCAGGAAAATTGAACTTAATCTGATGGGAGTGAGTTCTTTTAACTTCGTAAGCATCTTTATCATCATCATCACCATCATCATCATCATCATCATCATCATCATTCATCTCTGAGATGTGCCTGTAATCCCTGAACACACTTTGAGAAACTCTGCTAAGTATCCTTAAATCTTGATTTCAAAGGCATTTGGCATTTCATGGAAAAGCCATAAAGGCAACTGGTAGGTCACTGACTAAGCCTTTTTAGAAAACAATGTTGGAAATATAATGGAAAGAATTATTGGAAAGGGCTTAAGTTACTATTTTAACTGCTGTCTTACGTGTTGGAGAGACACATTTAAAAGAATGATGGCCAAGAAAATGGTGTTGTAGATGATAGTCATCCTGGAGTGAGTGAAGTAGCCAAATTTAGTTTTTTAAGTCAATAGCCTCTAAGAATTAAATTACCGTACCTCAAAATTTGCAAACATACTGCGATTAATTCATTAGAACACTTTTATTCAAGAAGTTTAAATTTTTAATCTGAAGTCATTTTTGGGGGGTGACCAAGAACAAACTCATAAGTAGTCTGAGAGAGTTAGCTCTTAATGTTTGCTCTCAAAATAGACTACAACAAAGTACAAACATTTTTGCTACAACACTTCATTATCTTTTTCATTATCTAAATAGCGTACATCTCTCCAGTTTTTTGGATACACTCAGTCTTCCCAGAACTCCTCTGCAATAGGTATTATCCCCTTATCACAGAGGAGGAAATTGAGGATTAGGAAAGTTAAGTAACTTGCTGAAGTCCTCTTCATTGCTAAATGGGGACAAATTCTGTTTGACTGAGAAAGCTGTGCCCTCTGCTCTAACCCAAGTAGTCTAATATCTGTTTCATTACCTTTGGGATCAACTTACTTTTCCATACTCATCCAATCCCTGATCTTCCTGCCTGGCTCAGTTCCAGCCATCCTCCCTCTGAGTCTTTTCTAGGACTCGTTTGAGCTCAGTATAAACTGCAGTAGGGTATTATTAACCATTTTTTCCATTCCTGTATATCTTGACCTCTCAACAGAACTGAAACCTTGTAATAACAAGGTGCTTTTGTTTAATTCCCACACTTATGTATATGGTACCTTGGACATTATGGTGAAATTACTATTATTAATGGTTCAGAGTCCAGGCATGGTTCACAGAACTGGGTTAAAAGTCCAGCCCCCACCGTTTATTAGTTGCTTCCCTTTAGACATGTTGTTACCCTCTCACACCTCCATTCTTTCATCTGGAAAATAGAAGAAACAAAGTACCCTCTCTATGGGGGTGATTCCAAAGATTAAATGATATATACATGAATTACTTTGCATGAAGTTAGGCACATAGAGACCAGGAAATAATTGAGGGTAACTATTAATGGTGTTTGTAAACAATCTGAAGAGATTGATTGAAAATGGGTGTATTATTCCAGTTTTTCAAATATACTTCTCAATGTGAGGGTTGATTTTTAATCTTATACCTTTCTTTATACACAGGAGAGAAAGCAATTCTGTCACTTTTCTTCACTCTGCTAGACTGGCTGGGAGAACTTAGCCATAGGATTTAGGAGAAAGAAGGAATATGTTTCAATCCTCACAGATTCACAGGAGCTGGAATTCAGTTATCTAGACTGAAACTTCTCTAGAAGTGTATCTCTCAAAGCATCTAGGGAACAGCTCTCATAAAATCCTTTTTGTATGATTGATTCAGTCTTTAGATGACAACTTTCTTAGAATGGGAATAAAATTTTGCTCTGAGATTCTAGTGCAATGAGGAAAGTAAGGAACTAACTACAAGGTTTGGTGCTAAGTAGATAAAGCAGTGGTCTGTTGCTGCTCCTGGGCTATAGTTACTGCATGGGGACTATAAGCCTCCATGACCACATGGCCACAATCTTGCCTTTTATTGTTAAGATAGCGGCTTCCTGTCAGTCTCCAGACTCTCCTCAAGTCAGTCACTGCCTGGGACTTTGTGTGTAGGTTTTGTCTACTTTGCTTGACTTACCACATTCTCCCAATACCCCAAGGATTTCCAAAAGGACAAGGTCTGGGCTAAGTTCAGAAAGCCATTCTAAATATCCAAACAAAAGCAACTTCTGGGCCTGCCCTCTCAGGAAGAGGTTATCAAATATTTTTAACCATAACTCACAATAAGAAATATATGCCACAACCAAACCCCACACACACATGCACAGGTGTGTGTGTGTGTGCAAAGTTCCCTCTCGGCTTCACCAATGCAAGTCTCTCTTAGACTTTCTCTTCTATTTCATTTTTTAAAGTTATTAAAATCTGTATTCGCTTACAAACCGCCCATAGAGCCTCCTTACTCAAAACTCCCCATCACAATTCTGAGTACTTTTCACTCCCTCAGGAGCTTATTTTGATGTTGAGTTGTAAACTGCCACTTTTCTTTTCATCTTTGGCAGCAGTTCCCAAGCTGTATCTTTTATCTTAACTAGTCAGATAGCTTGGGATTTGACTAGAATGAAAGGGTCAGTCACACTCTGAAGCTATAGACCAGCCAATTTAATAACAGCTCCCAAACTCTCAGAGGGTATTGGCAATGATTTATTTTAAAAAAGGAAAATTCATTTGTGAAGCAAAAATTTATTTGAGCTGAATATTTTCCAGACTATTACATTCTGTTTCAAATCTTAATTGTCCCTCTCATCTGGCTCAAGTTGTTTGTGCATTTCTATATAATAGTAGTAGTAATGATGATGATGACGATGATGATGATGATATACTTTTATTAAGCCCATACTAAGGATTTTTCAGATCTTATTTGTCTTCACAAAAACAATGAAATAGGTTCTACTATTGTCTTCATTATACACATAAGGAAACTGAGGCACAGAGAGGTTAAGTCATGAACCCAGGGTCACTGAGCCAGGAAATGTTGGAAACAAAATTTAAAGCTAGGTTTGTTCAGTGTCAACTTTTAAAGCTTGCAGTAGCTGATCCCCCTGCCCTTTGACTATCACCCTGAATTTATCCAGAGATGCATACTTGAAAGCACATGTTTATAATTTTCAATATTCTTTACATAGAAGTACAAGCGGCAGAAAAAAATCAAAGTGACTTAAGCCAGTTCCCTGGATAAGAGGAATTTTGGCTGTGGTTTGCTGCCTTGCTTCTCCCTTGTCTTTAGTGCAAGAAGATTTCTGACTATGTATAAAACACTCTTCTGATCAACTATATACTGCTATAGTTCTCAAATGTGTTGAAGAAAGACGTTGATGAGAGTTGCAAGAAAAATGATAAAGGTCAAATAAGATCAGAAGGAAATAGGTTACAAGTTTTTAAATATCATTGACCTTTGAACAACTCAAGCGTTGGGACATGAATCCCTGTGTGTGGTTGAAAATCCAAGTACAGCTACAGTCAACTCTCCATATATGAGAATTTAACCCACTGACATGCCCAGGTGGTTGAACCCATGGCTGCAGACCCTGTGGATAGTAAAACACCCACATACAAGCAGACCCACACATATCAATCTGGGGTTGTGCAAGTGGCAGCTGTACAGTGGACTTCAGAACTCCTCAGATACTATAGCTAAGTCCCAATGAAGAGAAAGGAAGGAATATTTCTAAACACAGAAACATTTCATCTCAACAAACATATCCTGAGAGGTGAAATCAAAACTTAGGGATTTGCCACAATACATTCCAGGTATTCAGAGAGTATCAGAATCTCCATGGGGACAAACTGGTAGAATAGACCTGCTCCCTCCCTATCACCACCACTGTGTTATGACCCCCCCAGGACTGAGTAGGGTGCTGGGCTTACATATTTTTAAATGTTTCCCCACATGACCTTGATATGAAGCTACTACCACCTTCTTGAGAATAAGAGCATGGTGCCACCTTAAGTATTTCCAAAAGGCACTTGTGGTAATCATTTAACTAACCTCCATATGTTTCTTTCATGTGCCAATGTGTTTGCACACATAATTTCTTTCAGTCCTGAAACTATCCTGTAGGGTTCACATTACCGTTCCCTTTTACAGAGAAAAATAAGTCTGAGCTACAGAAAAGGTAAATGTGTCAGATGATTAACACCTACATATATGGTTTGTTTGGAAATGTAATATCTCAATAAGCATGCATGGGGCTTGTTAACTTGTTTTTCCCTACTGGCCTTCACCAGGCCAAAATGATTTTCACTAGTCACACAGATTTCTAGAAACTTCCCACCGCATACATACACACAAGCTCATTTTCACCATCTCATGAATGAGATGACTTTATTCTATTAATTTGAAATCAATAAGACAAACCTTGTCCCTGCTCCCCTAGGTCAGCATTTCTCAAGTAGAGTCTAGAAAACCCCATCTCAATAGCTAGTTCCTGAAAAGTAAGCGCCATGGTCACAACCCACTGGGACGCCTGTGTCCTGTGGACCCTTCTTGGTTTCAGGATATAGAATGTCTAAGAGGTCCTAGAGTGAACAGGCCAGTTAAACTTTCCTTCACTAAAGGCTTACCAAATATTTACTGCTCCCACATCCCTGGCGGCCCCTGCATGCAGCGGGAGCCACTGCTTCACTGCAGCTACTCACAGAAGCCTTGCCTCTCTTCTTGTTAGATTTAAGGAATAATATGAACCTGGCTTCCTCTTTCTACAGTTCCATCTTGCAGGAATACCTTTGACATTTTTACCAAATCTTATTACTGTTATCAATCCTTAATGTCTTTAAATGTCATTAGTAGACAAAACGTGAGAGAAGGAATAGGAAGGGAATAGAGGGCTTTAGGGTCACAAACAATAAGGTTAAAATTTTCTAACTGCTGCCTTTGCAGTAATTCCAGCCAGCTTACCAAGGTCCAATAAGAAGACTATGAGCAAATGAATCACAATGAAAAGCCCCATACATGCATGGTGGCAAAGCCAGTCACTTGAGCAGATGTGCCTTCAAACCAGAAACCCACATAGGCCATTCCGTGGTGAAAAAAAGAAGCACATAAGAAAATAGCATTCTCATCTCCAGAGTAAGAAGTGACCACTGTCTCACAGTCTGGCTTTGACATCCAGGTACAAAGATTAGATGATGTGTCACAAAGAACACCCTGAAATCCAACTCTTCATCTCAACGGTTGAACCTCAGGTAAATCTGGATGTTGGAGGCAAAGATATTAATTTTCTTATTAATAGAAGAGCCACATTATCCTGATCTAGCACTGTAAGTCAAATTGCTTATCTCCTAATCAAGTCATGGAAATAAATGAAAAGTACTGCACCTAGTTTAATTTTTTCCAATTTTCTTTTATTATAGTAACTTTGTTTTACAAGTTAAAATAAACTCATATGTGTAGGTCCCTCTTAAGTGCAGATTCCCCATTCCTTAAATATATATCAATGCTCATGTCCTCTACCAAATCACCA
Organism: Solenodon paradoxus; assembly: GCA_004363575.1. Classification (NCBI taxonomy): domain Eukaryota; kingdom Metazoa; phylum Chordata; class Mammalia; order Eulipotyphla; family Solenodontidae; genus Solenodon; species Solenodon paradoxus. The sequence goes on from RJWH01000708.1 coordinate 29,803, forward strand.
AGTGCTCTTCACTATTTTCCAGTGGGCTCTGCTATGACATACCATCCCCCTGTTCCATTACCTATTGGTAACATCAGTTCTATTGCAAGTGTTCAAGGGTTGGCTTTGTTTTTTGTTTCTTTGTTTTGTCTATTAATATTCCACCTATGAGTGAGATAATCTGGTAACAATCTTTCTTCTTTTGATTTATTTCACTTAGCCCAATCCCCTCTAGAACCATTCATGTTGATTTAAATGATAGGATTTCGTCTATTCCTATGACTTGTAGCATTCCATTCTGCATATATATCACATATTCTTTATCTGTTCATCTGATGTTGGAAACTTAGGTAGTTTCCAGTTCTCAGCTATTGTGAATAGGTCTGTAGGAAACATGGGGTGCATAAATCTCTGAAAAAAAATCACTATTTTGTATCTTTTGTGTAAACGCCTAGAAGTGAGACGGTGGGATCATATGGTATTTCCATATTCAACTTTGTGAGGAATCGCCATACTGTTCGCATAGGGGTTGCACCATTTTGCACTCCCACCAACAGCGTGACTATCTCCTTTTCTCCATGTTCTCACCAACATTTGTTGTTTCCAGAAATTGGAATAATACCTGATTTCTCAAGTGTAAGGTGATATCTCATTGTTGTTTTTATTTATATTTGCCTGATAGTGAGTAGGAATACCGTTTCATGTTCTTGTTCATCATCTGTATATTCTCTTAAGAAAAGTATCTTTTCAATTCCCCTTCCCAACTTTTTTGTTGTATTTGCCTGTTTTTCTGATATTTTTATGAGTTCTTTGTATATTTTGGATATTAAATCCTTGTCAAAATATGGAATGTAAATATTTTTCCCAGTTAGTAGACTGTCTTTTTGTTTTTGTGATACTAATTTTTGCCATGAAGAAGCTCTTTGCTTTGGTGCAGTTCCAGTTGTATACTTTTTTCTCTCTATTGATGCTGGAATTGAGTCCCCAAAGGCCTCTCTAAGACAGACCTAATGGAAGTTATTGTGTATGTTGTCTTCCAAGAATGTTATGGTTTCTGGTCTTATATCCAAGTCTTTAGTCCATTTTGAGTTAATTTTTGCAAATGATTTTACAGAGTGGTCAGGTTCATTCTTTTGCATGTGGCTCTCCTGTTTCGACAACACCAATTATTGAAGAGACTTTCCTTTTCTTTATCATATGCTCTGGGCTACTTTGTCATAGGTTCATTGACTATATGTTAGTTTCTGGTAATTCAGTTCTATTCTACTGATCCGTTCTTCTGTTATTTCAGTACCATCATGTTTTGATAACTACCATTTTGTAGTATAACTCAATGTCTGGGAGTCAATATTTTTTCTCACAATTGCTTTGGCTATTTGGGATCTTTTGATATTCCATATAAATTTTTTTTAACTTTTTGCTCCATTTCCTGGAAATAGGCCTGTAGAATTTTAATGGGATTTCATTAAATCAGTATATCACTTTAGGCGAGATGACCATTTTAACATTGTTGATCTTCCCAGCCATGAGCCGGTTATGTCTTTCCACCTCTTTGTTTTCTATTTCTTTTAAAGACTTTTAGTTTTCATTGTATAATTCTTTCACCTCTTTTGTTAAGTATACTTCAAGATATTTGATTCTTTTACTTCTATTTTAAATGGTGTGTTTTTCTTGACTTCTTTTTCTTCAAGCATGATGTTTGTGAATAAAAATGCAACAGATTTTTGTGCATTGATTATGTAACCTGCCACTTTACTGTGTTTCTTGATTAGTTCGAGTAATTTTTGACAATTTTTATGGTATTCAATATACATATAGTCATATCATCTGCAAATAATGATAGTTTTAAATCCTCCTTTACAATTTGGATTCCTTTCATTTCATTTTTTTTGTATAATTGCTCTGGTTAAACCTCAGAAATGATGTTAAATAGCAGTGGTGAGAGTGGACAGTCTTGCCTAGTTACTGACCTTTTTTTAATTTAGATCATTCATTTATTTTCTATCTCTACACACATCACATGAGTGATAGCATATGATATCTGTCTTTCTGCGTCTCACTTATCTAGATAAGCATAATTCTCTCCAAGACCATCCACGTTGCTGCAAATGGCAGGATTTTTCCCTATTTGATGGTCTCATAGTTTTCCATTGTGTATGTGTGCTTGTGTGTGTGGGGGTATATCTCATATCTCCTTTATCCACTCATCTATGATGGGCATTTAGGTAGTTTCCAGCTATTGTAAATAATGCTGCAGTGAACATGGGGATGGATATATCTCTGCAAATAAGCGCTGTTGTGTTTTTAGGGTAAATTCCCAGTAGAGGAATAACTGTATTCTATGGAATACCCATTCTCTTAATCTCCACGCTACTTTCCAAAGGGTTGCACCATTTTACATTCCCATCAACAGTGAATAAGACAAGATGTTAGATGTGATTTCAATCTTTAAAAATTTATTGAAAATTATTTTCTGTCCCAACATATGATCTATCCTTGAGAATGTTACATGAGCACTTGGACGTGTAGTCTATAGGGTGAAGTTTTATATATATATATATGCCCATCTCTTATTCTCTTATATTTTATTGTTTAAAGAATTTGTTTTTTTTATTGAATCTCTGTCTGGATGATCTCTCTTTTTTATTAGGAGTATTAAAGTCCTCTAGTATTATGTGTTCCTGTTAATATCTCTATTCAGATCTATTAATATTTGCTTGATATATTTGGATGTTCCTTTATTTGGTGCAGATATATATTTATATTAAGAATTAAGTCTTTTGTTATTTATCTCTTTATCATTATATAATGACCATCTTTATCTTTGTTACTCTTTTTAGTTGAAAGACTACATTATCTGAGATGAGTATAGCAGTTCCTGCTTTTTTGATTCACCATTAACTTGGAGTAATATTCTCCAAATATTCATTATAATTCAGTGCTTGACTCTTGATCTAAGTGAGTTTCTTGTAAATAGCATACAGTTGTTTTTTTTTAATCCATTTAGCTTCTCTGTGCCTTTTAATTGGTGAGTTCAGTCCACTTACATATACAGTGATTATTGGCATTTGAGAAATTGCTGCTGCCGTTATAATTTTTATTTTCTGGTTTTGCTTATCTATTGCTTTGTTCAGACTTTTGTAAAAAAATCTTTTCCCTTGGTTTATTTGGGAGAGGTTCTTTTACCATTTCTTGTAGAGGAGGTCTCATGTAAGCAACATCTTTCAGTTTTTGTTTATTGAGGAACATCTTTATTTCTCCCTCAAGTTTGAGAGACAGACTTGCAGGTATAGCATTCTTGGCTGGCACTTTTTAATCTCATATTATTTTGAATATATCCTTCCATTTTCTTCTGGCCTATAAAGTTTCTGCTGAGAAGTCCGAAGTTAGTCTGATGGGAGAGACTTTATGTGTTATCCGCTTTTATCTGGTTAACTTTAAAATTCTCTTTGTCTTGGACTTTTGATAGTTTCACAATTATATGTCTTGATGTAGGTTTTCTTGCATTTATATAACTGAGTGTCCTGTTGTCTTCATTGACTTGTATGTACATTTCCTTCTGTAGGTTTGGGAAGTTTACAGCAACTGTTTCTTTGTGTATGTTCTCTGTTCCTTCTTTTTCTCTTGCCCTTCTGGGATACCCAATATTCTTATGTTGCCTTTTCCTAATTGCATCAGAGAGTTCTCTGAGTGTGTCTTCATTTTTTGCATTTGATTTCTATTTCTTCTTCCTCTTGGTTTCTTTCTGTATTATTATCCTCTAAATCACTATTCCTTTCCTCCATTTGGTTTATTCTTTTCCCATAGCTTTCTGTATTATTCTGAATTTCATTAATCACCTCCTTTACATCCTGTATCTTCTAGATTTTTCTGTAAAACTTCAATGTCTGCCTTCTGCTCCTTGCTTATATTTTTTGAGGTCATTGACTTGTTTTTCTGAACTTCCTTTTAATTCTCTGAATTTCTTTATGATTTCGGCTTTGAATTAATTGTCTGCTAAAAAGAACCAGTCTTCTATGTCTTCAAAATGATGAGCTCTCATTTTGTTGTGTTTCTATATTTTAAGGTTTCAAGGTGTGTTGTGATTTTTTTCCCTATGGTATGGGTTATTTTGATCAGATGCTAGCTTTTGTTTTCTGCCAGAGGGTGATCTAGTTTTGTTTTATTTTTTGACACTTTGCAAAGTGTGCTTTTTGCTGTGTCAGCAAGTGAATATAGCTGCTATGTGGTGCAGGGGCATAGGGCCTGGGAGTAGAGCAGCTTTTGCAACCTGGTTTGGGTTGGGGGACATGTTCCTGCTGGTAGCACTGGGCTCTCTTGGATGGGGAGACCTGTCTCCACTGGCTGAACTTGGTCTTGCTGTCCTCAACCAGACCAAATCCTGCATTCCCCAGATACCACCACCAGAGTACTCTGCCACTGGAGCCTGAGTTCCAAGGTGTAGGGTGGAAGGAGTGTGAGTGCCTCTATGCTCCTGGTTTTGCTTCCTCCAAACCCCTCCTTTTGAGTCTTATTCAAGTCAAGAGTCCATGCAAGCAGCAATCTTTGTTCCTTCCTCCCTCACTTTGCTTGATCTAGGCTTGCCACTCATGGCTTCATCTTTATCTGTGCTTCTGGAAAATAGAGCAACTGCGGCTGTCTTTTCTGTGAGTTTTCACAGCTGAGAACAGAGGAGACTATGGCAACTGCTAAGTCTCAGTGCAAAATCCCTATACCTTTCTCACCCACCTTCAAAGCTCATTGCTCTGTGCCAAGCTCCTTCCATGCTACAATCAGTGATACTACCTTGCTTTAAATATTTAATAAGGAAAGTTTGGTCTATAGATAATATAAGCCCATATGAGTAGATTAATTATTTGTTACATACATGACAATACACCACACCCACCACCATATTCCAATAGTCCTCCACCACTGTCCTGTGGACCCCCACCAACCTTTGCTCCCTTCCACTCCCTGATGGTAATCTAGGCTCTGTTGTCAATGTCCAAGAGTTGGTTTTAGTTTGGTCTATTCCTTTGCTTTGTTTCCTTATATTCCACATACGAATGAGATTATTCAGTATTTTTCTTTCTCCTTCTGACTTGTTTCACAGAACACAATCCCCTCAGTTCTATCCATGTTGTCATAGATGACAATTTTTCATCTTTTTAACAGCTAAGTAGTATTCCATTTTGTATATATATATATATGACACATTCTTTATAGATTCATTTGACAATGGTCAGTTTCCAGTTATTGACTATTGTAAACAATGCTTCAATAAACATGCAGGTGCATATATCTCCATGAGGTAGTGTTTTGTGTTTTGAGAGTAAATATACAGAAGCTGAGTGATGGGATTGTGTGGGATTTCCAGTCTCAATTTTTTAAGGAGTCTCCATACTTCTTTCCATAGAGCTGCAGAAATTTACACTCCTACCAACAGTATAAAACAGTTCCATTTCCTCCACGTCCTCACCAGCATTTGTTGTTTCCAGACTTTTGAATAAGAGCCGATCTCACATATGTGAGGTAATGTATCATTGTTACTTGATTTGCATTTGGAGGGATTCTGTCTTCTGGGAGCAAATGAAATGAAGAGGGAGGTTTTTTTAGTCTCAACCCACAGATGACACAGCCTCAAGAACTGAGCACAGTACTAGGCAGGTGGAGTGGAATTAGAAAGCAAGATCTCCACGTACCCATGTGTGTCCCTGACCCATGTTGGACTATAAGAGATTGTACAAATAATATACTCAGTGAAAGAGAGAACAGAACATAGAGAGTTGGGGAGTGTTTCAAGTACTTTACTACAAGAATGATCGCCAGAAGGCACTGTGCTGAAAATCTGCAGTCAGACCTGGGTTCAGATCCCAGTCCTGCAATGGCCATGGGCAGCCACTTAACCCTCTTGAGTCATGGATTTCATAGCTCTAAAAAGAATTGAGATTCCTAATTAATAGAATAACTACAAGCTTGAAAATAATATGTATAAGTCCTCATCACAGCATCTGGCTTAAATATGAGTCCAGTAAGTGCTATTTATGCTGGGTTCTTTTTAGCTACTATGTTTGTAGCACTGTTACAATAGCAAAACAAATGTAAATAATGTAAAATCATTAGAAGAAATATGCAAAAGGTTTCTACCCACATGTCAATAAAGAGTAGAAAAATTGAATAACATGTAAAAAGGTTCAAAATATATGAACATGAAATCTCACCTTGGAAATGTGTTTGTGTATACATTCTTATGTGTGTATATGTATTTTGTTTATTTATTTAAAGAGAAAGGGAGGCAAGCAAAAACGAAGGCAGGGAGACAGCAGGCAGGACAGAAAGGAAGAAGAAGCATTTTATTTAGTTGTTGATTTTAGTTATCTCCTCTGGACCTGGGCCATCAACCCAGGGCCTTTGGTAGCATGTGGATTGAGCCCCAGGCACAGACTTAAACCTTGAGTCATGAGGCTGAATCAGTGGTGTGATGTATAATCGCTCCCTTTTTGATTATCTATTTCTGTGCTTCCCATTGTGATAGCCAAGAGTTGCATGTAGCTACTTAGCATTAATTTAATTAAAATTAAAACTCAATTTAAGTTCATTAAAATAACTTGATTACAATTAAATCCATTTTAAAAATTAATTCCTTGGTCATACTTCACATTTCAATAGCCACATATGATTCCATACCAGAGAGCAGGTTTGGATTACTTTCATCACCGCAGACAATTATAGCGGCTAACACTAAAAGACTCAAACCCAGGCCAGTCAGGGAAATGCAGTCAGGGAAGGGACCTCAGTATGTCATGTGTCCAATATTTATTTGAATTTACTTTCTCCTCCTCTTTCCTCCAAATCCTTACGGAGGATTTGTGTTTTGCCTCTCACACAACTATTACGGTATGACAAAGCAGGAATTACTTAATTTTCAATGGTTATAGAGTGATGAAATCTCCCAAGATCCTATTAAAATCAGATCCCTCTCTTTTAATAACCTCACAGCACCCTCTATGTCACAGGAAGGACATTTCCAATCAGAATATTTCTGCAATACTAACATATTTGAGAAAATGAACAACCATCTCAATAGATTCAAGCATGCTAGATGGTTGTGCTGCTAATTAGTACCCTGTCTGCAGTTAGAAAACATTTTTTCATGAAATAGCTAAACAAGCCTTCAGACTCTAAGGAATTTTATTTCTTTGTATTATTAAGAAAAAAAAAAAAGATCTGGAGAAACCTAAGTACATTGGGAAAGCTTTCATGTTCTTTTATGTTTCCTATGCTGAAATAGCCTTGAAATCAAGATCACACTGTAAATCAATGAAAATATGTTTTCTAAAAGAACCTATATTGCATTGTAAGTAAGAACAGGGATTGTGGAGTTTGAGAGACCTGGTTTTGAACAAGACTTTAGCACTTAAACACTGTATGACCTTGGACAAATGAATTAACCTCTGTGGGCCATCCCGCAAAGATCTTTAATAAAAAAAGTTTGTCTTCTCTCACCACTGCTATTAAACATGTATAGAGGTAGTGGTTAGGTTAGGGCTAGGTTTAGGGTTAAAGGTTACAGTTAGGATAAGAGTTATGATTAATGTCTGGGCTGGGGCTACGGTTAGTGGTATGGGTAGGGACACGTGTAGGGGCAGGTTTAGGGTTAGGACTGGGTTTTGATTTAGGAGTAGGTTTAGGGGTGGGGGTTAGGGTTAGGGTTAGGGTTAGGGTTAGGGTTAGGGTTAGGATTAGGTGTATGTTTAAGGATAGGTTTAGGGTATAGGGTAGGGACAGAGGTATGTTAGTGTTAGGTTTAGGGCACACCCTGGTTGCCTAGTGGGTTAAACTGGGCGTAGCTCACATGCATCCCAAGGTTCTCAGTTCATGATCCCGGACCAGGGAAACAACCAATGATGAAAAACTGAATAAAATGAAGTGCTTCATCCTCCTCTCTCTTTCTGTCAGTCTATTTGCCTTCATCCCTGCCTTTAAAAAAAATAAAAATAAAAAAATTAGGTTTAGGGTAAGATTTTGGATTAGGGTTAGGGTTACACTTAAGGTTAGCATGTTAGGTTTTAGGCGGGGTGTAGGGGAAGTGATAGTTAAGAATAGTTGTAAGTTAGGGGTATAGTTAAGAATATGGGGAGGGTTAGGGATAGGCTTAGGGTTTGGTTAGGGTTATGGTCAGATTTGGGTGTAGAGGTAAGTTTAGGGATAGGGGAAGGCTTAGGTGTGGGGCAGGGGTAGGAATTAGGGTATGGAATAAGGTTATGGGTAGGGTTAAGGTTAGGATGAGGTTCTGGGGTAATGTTAGTGTTATTAGGGGTAGGGGTATGGATATCGATATCATATGGATATGAGTAGGAGTAGAAGTTGGGATAGGTGTAGTGTTAGAGTTAGGGTAGTGGAAGGAGTAGGTATAAGTTCAGTGGTAGGGGTATGGGTGTCAGTAGGGGTATAAGTAGGTGGTGGGTTTTGGTTAGGGTAAGTGTGTTAGGGTTAGTTAAGGTTAGGTTTAGTGTTAGGTGTAGGGTGGTAGGGGTAGGTTTAGGAGTAAGTTCAGGGCTAGGGGGATGGGAAGAAGTAAAGGTAGGTTTAGTGTTAGGTTTATGGTTAGGGTTTGATTTAAAGTGTGTTGTGCAGTATTGATTTGGATAGGTCTCATGGTTTGACTAGGACTAGTGGTAGTCATGGTTATAATAAGTTTAGGGTTAAGGGTAAAGTAGGGGTCAGGCAGGATTCAAAGAAGTTTTAGCATTAGGGTTAAGCTTAATGTTAGGTTTGCATTAGGGTTAGGATTAGTGGTAGGTGTAGGGGTAGATTTACGGTAGGATTAGTGTTAGGGTTACATTAAGAAGTAGGGTTAGAGTTAAGGTTAGGGTTAGTATTAAGGGTAGGAAAAGGATAGGTGTAGGGGCAAAGTTAGGGTTAGGGTTTGTGTTAAAGCTATATGTCAAGGTAGGATTAGGGTTAGGATAGGGGTAGGTTTGGGTTTAGAATTAGGGTCAGGGTTACAGTAATGGCTGATGTTAGGACTGGAGTTAGGTGTATTTGGGTTGGGTTAGGGTTAGCATGAGAGGGTTCAAGTTATTGATAGTGTGAGGGTTAGGATTAAGGTTAGGGTTAGGGTTATTTGTATGTTTCTAGCTAGGTTTAGGGGTATGGTTAGTGTTTGTTAAGGGTTAGGTTTGAAGGGTAGGGCTCAGGTTAGAGTTATGTTTAAGGTTAGATGTAGAGTTAATGTTAGATTTAGGGCTAGTGTTAGGGTGAGATTGAGGTTTAGGGTTTGGGGTAGGTGAAGTTCTAGGTTTAGGGTTAGATGTAGGGTTACTGGTAGAGGTTGGGGTAGATTTAGGTAGATTTAGGATTAGGGGTGGGATTAGGGTTCAGGTAGGAGTGGGATAGGTTAAGCGTTATGGTTAGGTGTAGGTAGTAGTGTAATGGTTGGGTTAGGGTTAGGTGTAAGAGTTGGAGTAGGGGGAGGTGAGGTTTTGGGGTAATGTTAGTGTTAGTAGGGGAAGTAGTAGGGGTACATTTGGGGTAGGGGTATGGATTTGGATATGGGTAAGGATAGAAGTTGGGATAGGGGCAGTGTTAGAATTAGGGTAGTGGAAGGAGTAAGTTTAGTGTTAGTGGCATGGGTGTGAGTAGGGGTATATGTAGGTGTAGAAGTAATAGTAAGGTTATGGTAAAGGTAAGTGTGTTAGGTTTTGGAACAGGATATTGCTAGGATTAAGGGTATGGGTAGAAGTAGCAGTATGGTTAGTGTTAGGGTTAGGGGAAAAGGAAGATTTAGGGGTAGGGGTAGGGGTAGGGTTCAGAGTAGGGTTAGAATTAGGGTTAGGGTTAGGGTTAGGGTTAGGTTGGGGTTAGGGTTAGGGTTAGGGTTAGGGTTAGTGGTAAGAGTAGGGGTAGTATTGATGGTAGGGTTATTAGGTAGCAATTAGACATGAGCAGAATGGGGAACTAAAGGCTATCTCTTGAATAACTACAAGGTCAGAGGGCCCCAACCAATCAGAAATTTAAAATGGGAAATAAATGATCAGGTAGTCTTGTCTCAACTGATTTGGTAGAAACGGGATGGAAACACATGCACAATGGGAGTGAAACCCTATTCTTAGATGACCTCATCATTATACTGTATTATATAAAATTAGCATTTGATTTTGAACCCCCTGTGAAGCAAACAGGGAAAACTCTGGGTACTGAGCATGAGCACTCTATTCTCCACCCATTCTTAGAAATGCCAGCCTCTTTAGTGGTAATCTCCCATGGGCAGGAACAGGGTGGGACCCAATCCCAGATTGTGAATAAAATAGATCAAAAGCTCACTCTTGGGGTCCCTTCTCTTTGTTACCACCTGTCTCCCACCTGAGCTTGTGCTTTCACTTTGCTAATATACCAGTAACTCACCTCCTGGGTCCACTCTTTCTGGAATAACTCACTCTCTAACCTTAAGAGTGTACTTTTGAAAAAATATTAACTACTTGTTTTACTTTATCTGAGTCCTGGTGAAACTGTAATGTGTTGCAAATGTCTTGGGGCAAATCATCTCCCCAAGGACACAAGAACCTGAAGGTGAAATTCCCCCAGAATTGCTGTTAGGGTTAGTGCAGTTACATGCAGTTGTAGGTATGATTAGGCTTAAGTTTTAGGTTTAGGGTATGGTTAGTTAGAGTTAAAGGATAATATAAGGGTTAGGGGTATATGTAGGTGTAGGGGTTAGGTTGAAGCTCAGGGTAGGGTTGGGGCAGTAGTAGTCATAAGTATAGGGTTAGGGTTAGGGTTTGGTTAGGTTTCAGTTTAGGGTTAGATTTAGAAGCAGGTGTAGTATTAGAGTTATAGCCAAATGTAGGTGTAGGCTTAAGGGTTGGGTTAGGGTTAGGAATAGGGATCATGGTAGATATAGGAGTTGGTTTAGGTTTAGGGGTAGGATTAGAGTTAGGTTTACAGTTTAGGGCAAATTGTAGGTATTTTGGTAAAATTTCGGGTGGGCAAGGGATAAGGGTCAGTATAGGGTTATATATGTAGGGTTGGGTTTATGGTTAGGGTTAGGGTTAGGGTTAGGATTAAGGGTAAGTGTAGGGATAGGATAGATTTAAACTGAGGCTTAGGGTTATGTTAGGGTTAAGTTTTGATTAGAGGTAGGGTGTTAGGCTCTAGATTAGTGTTAGGATTAGGGTTAGGGTTAGTGTTAGGGCTAGGGGTATTGGTAGTGTTAGGGTTAGGTATAGATTTATAGGTGTGGTTAGGAGTATGGATTTAATAGGGTTAGGGTTAGGGCTACAGTTAGGTTTAGCTTAGAGCTGGGTATAGGGGTGGGGGTAGGTGTAGAATTAAGGTTTGTGCTAGGGTTAGTTTTAGATGTAGGATGGGGGTAGGTTTAAGGATAGGTGTAGACTTAGGTAATGGGCCAAGTTAGGTATAGTCTTAGCATTAGGGTTATGGTTAGGTTTACAATTAGGTATACGGTATGAATAAGGTTTGGGGTAAAGGTAGTGGTAGGTGTAGGGGTAGGTTTAAGGTTAGGTGAGGAGTAGATTTGTTGTGGACATGTAGCAGGGATCAGATGGAGACCCTTGGGGACAGCACTAAGATTGTAGGCAACATGGCTTTTCCATGTCTCAGCAGTTTGTCTACAAAGAGGGTTATAATAATGACAGTACAACCTCATGGCACGTGACAGAACAGACAGCATTTCTCTTCATCGTGGTCCCAAATCACCAGCAGCCCCAGGGAAGCTATTAGAAATGCAGATCCTGTGGCCTAGCACAGACCTCTTGAATCAGCAGTTCACCACCTGGATTGATTCCATTGCAAGTTTACGTCCTGAGACTCTGTGGTCTATAATAGACGCCTGTGTCTCTGTCTTCTGCCATCCCTCCTTTTCCTTTCCATCTTTTCACCCTCTTTTTCTATTATCCCTATCCATCTTCCCTTAACCTCATCTCTCTCCCCCACTACCCACTGTCTCTCTGCCCAGCCCCAACCACCCTTAGAGAGAAACTGCATTTCCTGTGTGCGGCAGTTTGTTCTGAGAGCCACCACTGGGTGTCAGAGCAGTCCCAGGAATGTCCTGCTGTCTCCCCTACTCCGAGGTCTGCTTAGTCTCTGCTGTATCTCCCAGGGCTGATCAGAATTTGGACTGAAGAATTTGGACCCTTTGCTCAACATATGGTTTCAAATGCAAAGTCACAGAGTCACTATTCTGGGCTGAGGCACTTACTCAATACCCCTGAAAATCCCCATTGTGTTGGGCATAAAAGTCCCCTGGTGTTTCTAGGATAAGGAACCCACCAAGTCCCTGAGGGGACAAGAGGCTTGCTGAAGTTCATGTGTATGCTTCTTTTAGGGCAGATGATGTCTTCAGACTGCCTAGGGTGAGTCATCAAGGCACCAAGTACTAGGAGTACTAGCATCTAGCAGTACCAAAGTGGTGAGGACAGAACATTCCCTAAGACCGTACCATGCACAGGTCATCATGAGAGACATGGGAGTGGAGGGAGAAATTCCCCCTTACCCTCTTTGTTCCTTTATAATAACAAATAAAATGACATCAGACAGATTGAAAAAAGAAAAAAAACTTAATAAGTTTAAGATTAACAAGTAAACATGGGAGAAACCCAACAAAATAAGTAATCCCCCAAATGACCCAAAGTCACCTCCTTAAACAACAACGACAAAAAGGATATGGGAGCAGGAAAGGAAGGTAAATAATAGGTGATTACCTGGAAAGTCACAATAAAAAAGGATATGACTTTTATGCAATATAAGTTTCAGCCTCTACAATAATTGGAATTCAGGGTGAAAGTCACAGATACAAATGTCTATTTTCCTTTATACATGTAAATGTCTCTTACTAAAGGATATTCTCCACCCAGCCAGCAGAGCTCCGCCATAACCCTTATGCCAAAGAGACAAATTTTCAGGTGTGGTCAATTTTTTAAAATATTTACTGAGCTAACTCTGATTTACAAAATATAAACCCCTATATATAGGTTCACCATGTGTCAAATACATGACAATACACCACACTCACCGCCAAATTACCAAAAGTCCTTCACCTCTGTGCAGTGGACTCCATCACTTGCTCCTGCCTCCTACCCACTTCCCCACTGGTAACCTCTGCTCTATTGTCAGTGTCCAAGGGTTGTTTTTGTTTTTCTCTGTTCCTCTGCTGTGTTTCTTTATATTCCACATGAGTGACATCATCTCATATTTTTCTTTCTCCTTCTGAGTTATTTCACTTAGTAGTATCCCCTCTAGTTCCATCCACGTTGTTGCAAACGACAGGATTTCATCTTTTTAGGGCGTATAGTATTCCGTTGAGTGTCTATGTGTGTGTGTACACATTTTCTTTACCCATTAATTCGATGGTAGGCACCTCCACTTCCACTCAAGGTTATGGTAAATAATGCTGCAATAAACACGGGGTGGGGGGCATATATCTCTGTAAATTGGTGTTTTGTGAATTTTGGATAAATACCCAAAAGCAGGATGATGGGATCATATGATGGGATAACCATTCCAAAAATTTTGAGGAGTCTCCATACTGATTTCCATAAAGTTTGCACCAATTCAGACACCCTAGGGTGGTAAACTTTGATTCCCTATAGGGATCCCAGTCTCAACTACTGCCAAGTTTTATCCTATTTACCTCTCTGCTTTGGACCCTTATGTGAGACCTAAACATGGCCTCTATGGCCCACAAACGATCCAGTTCACACTGCTTCTGACCAGTATCTTCTAAGTTCCTTTGCCCATCTAGCTAATAAAGATCGAGGACAAGTAGGAACCTGACATAAAGAAATTCATTCTTTGGTCTAAATGGGGAAAGGAATTCCTGTTCTAAAGGCCTTCCCCACTCCAGGCACATGGGACTAGGTGGTAACATTTTTTGCAATGGAGGGATATGGAAGGGGCAGTGTTTAGGTTTCTGACTTCTGCAGACTTTCAAAAAAGGGGGACAGAACATTCCTGGATCTTGGTTCACACTTCCAGTTTTAATTTGGCCTGGACCCAGAGCTGTCATATCAAGAGAGGTGTGCAGATTTTAATGTACCCTTCTTCCTGACCCTTGTCTCATCTTTGCCTCCTTATTACTTCTAGTTCCCATAGTTTCTCTTGCCAAGATAGTCCAGCCACAACCATTTTCTAATTTATCATTGTAAATTCCATTGTTCTCTGTATCTTTGCCAGTTAAAGCAGCTCTGGCGATCCGTAAGAGTGAGTCATATGCTAGCTTTGGTTTAGCCATTTTGAGGGAATGGCTAAGTAACAGGTGACCATTGGATCTTCCTTCTCTACCCCTCCTACCATACTGGTGTCAAGTGGCCCCTGGGCTACCTGCCCTGGGCAATGTCCAGCTTTGTGTTTGCTTATTCCTTCCCATAACCTGATGGACAGCATGCTGCCTGAACACTTTCCACAAGGCCTTGTCCATAGTTCTCACTGACTTGACCCACACAAGTCCTTCCCTCCCTTCAAGGTCACAGCCCAACCACCTATTCACTCAACACATATCTGGGACCTGCTCAGTGCCAGGCACTGCGGGGGATAAGGCTGAACAAACAGTGCTACTGACTTGTATTGCCTAGGGGGACCTCACCGAAGACTATGACCATGGGCACTCAGCCAAGCCCAGACGGGGTTGTGCTGGGTTTCCTGACTCAGAACCTGGGTCTTAAGGACTACAGGCTGGGTGGCTCTGCGGGGGTGGGGGTGGGGGGTGGAGAAAACTTGGGAAATGGTGGTGATGGCAACTGTGTGGTGAGAGGTGGGATCTGGGTCAAGCTGTGGGATGATTGGAGATGTCATGCCTTGGCAAACCTTGCTGAGGGTCATCTGGAGGACAAGGGGAAGTATATATTGACCAAGTTTCTGGATCCCTATCAAGGGAACTCCAGGTGAGGTTGGGGCAGACTGGAAAATGTGGTCTGTGAAAACTAACCAGAGTCCTTAGTCATCTATTAGGCTTCCCATTTCCTGCAGGATTCAGAACCTCCATTTACTTCACCTACAGTGGTCTCCGAGCCTCCAATCCTTAGTTCTGACAGTTCCCCACAAATGGATATTGCTCCCTGCCCCAATGTCTCCCATCCAACTTCACTCCTTTGAAAAACTCATTATTCCCCACAGGCATTCTGAATATTATAACAGGGCAACTCTAGAAATTTGATTCTTGCACTCTTTCCTCAGAAATTGCTGAGTTTTGCTTGTTGAGAACTATCATTCAGTACCTTCAAAACTATGTTGGTGTATATTTTACACACATAGATATGTATACACATATATGAAGCTAAAGGAAGTACAATATGGCAAAATGTTGACAACTATGAATTCCAAGAAGTGGATGTTATATATAAACTAATCAGTTGTTATAGATTATGTAATAAACAATTCACATATAAAATTTTTGACACAAACTCTAAGGATCTGTTGTCAGATGATTGTGTGAAGATAAAATGAGATGTAAAGTACCTAGTACAGTGCCTATCACTGTAGGTGATCACTAAATTGGTAGTAATCATAATTCATATATATATGTATAAATAATTGTATAACTTACTATATCAGGTGAGGAGTACTTCCTTCTGTTTACTCCCATTTACCTTCCTCATTTAAAAATACTGTATTAGAAAGCCCTGGTAGTTGGATGGGGTCCACATATATCCCAAGGTCCTGGGTTCATGTCCCTGGACCAGAGGGAACAACCAGGATGAACTGAAGTGCTGCTTCCTCCTCTCTTCCTGCCTGCCTCTGCTCTTCATTCCTGAAGAGCAGTTGAAAAATTTTCCTTGAAAAATACTGTTTTATTAGGTCGTTGTAATTTTTATGTCATCAAATCACTCTTGAAAGAAGATTATCTACTGTGCATACTTAGATTTCTGCTCCTAGTGTTTTATTTTACCTGATCCTCCAACATTTCTTGGAGTGGCTAGCTTAAATAATTCTACCAGGTTTGCAGGAACAGGAGTGGTTCCAGGTGTCTAGTATCTGTCCGTTGATTTGGAACACGAGAAACATTAGCCTGGTATATTAGTGTAAGATAAAGGAGGTGCTTGGAGATATGGACTCTGAATTGGCTGTTTTGTGTATGATAGTTAAGTTTGCAGGTCCAAGTTATTATTTTTCAGAATTAGGTATCCCTGGCGTGTGGTCTCTCTGATGTCAAGTATCACAGAAAATGGAAAACATATTGGTTCAAATACATTGGTTTGAAATCTGTCAGCAATGTTTAAGAAGCACAGAAGAAAAAAATTCTTGTCAGATCATTTCAACGTCTGAGTCACCTTGCTGTTAATACCAGCTGTTTTTTTCATTTGTGACTCTGTTGTTTCTTAGAACGCTGGGTAATTACAGATTTTATCCTTTTTTTTTTTTTTTGGTATTTGAATTTTTAAATATTATTTCATTTGTTTAAATTGCTATATTAAAAGATACTGAAATCACACCCGAGTTTCACACAACTCTAAATTATCAGTTAAGTGTCATTCGCTGCCACCTTGTTCCCTTTCCTTCCCTCCAGTATCCTACCCTTTAATAAACACTATCCTGCATCCTGTGAATTTTGTTGGTATTTGTTTTCTTTATGAGCAAAATCATGCTGTACTGCTCTAATTCTTTCTTATTTTGCTTAACATGATCCCCTCTAGTTTCATCCAGACTTGCTAAAAAAAAGGACAATTTCTTATTAGTAGCTGAGTGGAATTCCATTCACCATATATACACCAGTGTTCTCACCCAGTTATCTGGTGATGGGCATTTAGGTTGTTTATAGGTCTTAGCTTTCGTGAACTGTGCTGTATGAACACAGGGATAGAGATAAATGTTATTAGACATTTTGTATTTTCTGAGTAGAGGTCTGGTAGTGGGATCGCAAGATCAAATGATAAAACCTTTTTTTTTTTTCAGTAATCTCCATTTTTTTTCCAGAGGCTGCACTTATTTACATTCCCACCAACAGTGTTAGAGGATTCCTTTTTCTCCACAACCCCTCAAATACTTATTTCTATTCTTTGTTATACAAGCTATTCTAATTAGTTTATACAGGTAGCTCATTGTGCTTTTTATTTTGGTTTTTGATGATGAGTGATGTAGAATTTTTCAGGTTTCCACAGATCTGTCTTAAGATTTTAGTTCTTCTGCCTATTTTTTGTGGGTCATTTTCATTTTTATTATTAAGGTGTATGAACTCTTCATGTATTTTGAATATTAAAGTATGTTATGCGATTATCTTGTCCAAGTTGGATTGCCTTTTTTAGTGGTACGTTTCTTTTATTGTAAGAAGCCTTTGGTTTGATGTAGTCCTAATTTAGTTTTACTTTGGTTTCTGTTGTACAGCTGTTCATTCCCAGTCTTCTTTGAGGCTGAGAATGTGGAGCACTTTTCCTATATTTCCTTCTAGGTATTTTATACTTTCAAGTTTTATACCAGGTCTGTGATCCATTTTTCGTTAACTATTGTATATGGCACTGCTGAGTTAGTTTTTTTGCAAGGTTCTGTCCAGTTTTCCCAAAATCAATTGTCGAACAGATGTGCCCTCTTCCATGTATTTCACGGTCCTTTTTGTCAAAGATTAACTGCCCACGTAGGTGTGACTTTATTTCTGGGGTCTCAATTCTATTCCACTTACCTGTGTGTCCTTTATTGTACCACACACTGTTTTGACGATTACTTTGCAGCACAACTTGAAGTGAGAAAGTGTAATTCTTCTTGTGCTCTTTTTTCCCTTAGGATAGCTTTCACTGTTACAGGCATTTTGTGGTTCCATACAAACTTCAATACTGTTTGCTCAATTTCCTTGAAAAATGTCCCTGAATTTGTATTAAATCTGTATATTGCTCTGAGTAGAATGGCCATTTTGACTAATTTTTCCTATCCATGAGCATGGAATATTCTTCCATTTCTTTGGGTCTTTTAAAATTTCTGTGGTAAGTATTTATTTTCTAATATGATATTTATATATACATACATATACATGTGTGTATATATACATACATATACATGTGTATACATGTATACATATATGTATTCTACATACATATATGTAGAATCCCCATTATAAGTGCTCTTTGATGATCTCAAAAATTTAATAGTGCAACTCGGTACCAAGTCTGAAAAGTTCAGTACTATTGGTGCATATACTATCCGTATGTGTTAAAAAGGGTGAAAAATAAGAATAATTTCTATGTAGCATATATGCATAAATGAATTCATAAGGATAAATCATTATTGTGAGTGTTTAAATACTTAGAAGGTAAAGTACTGGGCAGATGGAGGACCCTTTAATGAATACTTTTTAACAAATCGAGTCTATGTGTATGTATAATGTATTCAAATATTTTTTAAAAAACAGGCAGCAAGGAAGGTCAGCATGATTGAAGATGGGAATAAAATCAGGTTAAAAAGGGAGTGAGCCGCAGAATGTCTTCACAAAATCGTTGTCTCCAAGAAAATACTGAGATTTTTCTCTAAAGAAATGAAACTAAGAGACCCAAGGCTTCTAGTATGAGGTTCCTCATTTTAACCCTTAACAAGCAACCACACATCAAGTAATCAAATCTGCAACAACAGAAAATCCAACCCAGAGAAAATTGAGGTAATTCAGGAACTAAAGGAAATGTTAAATGATTTTTTTAGACAAAACAATTTAAAAAAACAAACAGGAAGTTGAAGAAGTTACTGGGCTCACACCACCAAATGGATCTGGCAGAAGATTCTGTCAGTTTCCTAAAGGTCAACTTAAAAATGACCACAAGTGCCACCCACATTCTTGTGGAAATTTTATTGTTTTGTTTTTTAAAAGAAAAAGATGGAGGCAGGAATGAAGGCAAATAGGCAGGCAGGTGGAGAGAGCAGGAAGAAACATTTTATTTTTTACTTATTCACACTGGATGTTTCCCACCCTCCAGATACAAGACTCAAATCCAGGGGTATGTGGCCTGCGTCTTTTAGAGGCGACTGACCCAACCGCTACTCCACAAGGGCACACTGGAAATTATATTGTTACATGTACATGGCACAGGGAAAAAGAATGTCTTAATATCATATATAAACCTGTTTCACTTATTCCCTGTGTGCGCCTGGTTAAAGTATTTATTCCAAGTCTCAGTATCACAGTGCCACTTGGACACCAGCCTTACAGAGTTACCATAAGTATTTAATAAGCATTGTTTTCTAGTGTAATTTAACACATTCCCTACCTCTTAGGGAACACTCAATAAATAGCACGGTTATTGCCCACGGTGCAAAAGAAAGAGCTAGCAGTTTGTTACTACAAAATAATTTTTAACAGGAAATGGAAGTCACAATGAAACGTACTTTAAGGTTAATAATAATTTAATGTATTAGCATTTAATGTACTGGTGCACCCTGGTGGAGGAGCAGTTAGGTCTGCCAGCTCCACCAAGCACAGTCCACATACATCCCAAGGACTGGGCTTGCATCCTGGGGCCTGAGAGGACAACCAAGATGAACAATTAAAAATGTTTTTGCTGCCTCCTCTCTCTTCCTACCTGCTTGCCCACTCATCTTCATTTCTGCCTTCACATTTCCTTAAAAAAAAAAATTCAGTGTCTTCTATGTTCACTTATAAATGCTCAAGTTGCATGTACAGGGAAAAATAAGTAGTAGAGACACAACTAGAATACTAGAGACAGAGAATCAATCAGAAATAAGATCAACTCTAGGGGGAAAAAATGGAGCTGCAGTCCATGTCTTACCTATATAAATTCAGGAAGGAAAAAGAGCGAGCTGAAATAAAGCCACTGGTCTCCCCCTTCCCTTTAATAAGACCCTAGAGTCTACCCTAGGAATTAAAACAATAGAACAACAACAAAAAAAGCAATCTGATTAGCATGTGTATAGTAATATAGCCCATTTCTTCCAGGCACATTATTTGTAAGCACACAAGCAAGTCAAAATATTTACTCAAACCTAAATTAAGTTTCTTCCAACTTACTTAACTTCTTAATTGAGTATTGCCTAAGAGTGATCTATGGGAGTTGAAGCCAAGAAGTAAAATATCTAACCCAATCTTTATGCCTAGGATGAATTTCACATCAGGAAAAAGGTGTAGTGCAGGTGAATTTCCAGACTCAACATTGTTTGCCCAGTGGGGCTGACACTCTGAGAACAGAGACTGGGGACAGGGGAATACATGTATCCAAGCTTCAGTCCACACCTTCTCTCCTTGAATTAAAGGATAGTCAGAAACACAGGAAGATGGTTTGCTTCTAGAACATTTTAAAGGCATAACTCAATGCTCTGTAGTTCCAGTAAACCCACATTCAAAAAGTAATACCCCAATGCAACATTAAAAACAACGTTTGTTTTCTAAGTAAAGCATACAGCTTTAATAATGATTACCCTCTTTAAAAAAGCAATTCTTATTACATAAGGTGGAAAATCCTAAAAAAACATTTTTAAAACATCAAAAGCAATAATGTCACTTTATCACATCTGGCAATTTTCCACCAGGTCAAGCATCCAAAGAGAGGACATTCCTTTCAGCTAGAAAAAGCCTCCAGTGCCAACAAGTCCACTAGAATTGGCTAGAAAAACAGACATGTAGTCACCACCAAGTTCATTTGGCATTGGGTTTCAAATGGAGATCTATTACGTCTACCTCAGAGATGGAGTCAGCTGACCAATAAAACACAGTACATATGCAACTAGCCATAAAGAAGAAAAAATAATACGCACGCTACTTAGGAGTGCATTTTATGGAAAACAGGACCATGTGAATTTAGGGATAAGGACCTTCACTGAAATAAACTGCCTTTGTAAAAGCTTATTTTGTAAAGCACGTAGGACAGAAAACTGGAATAATCAGGAACATTAAAAATTCACAAAGAAACAGAAATAACATAAAGGCAGGACTATAGACTTTCCAGAGCTTCACAAATAGGCAGGGCTCAAAGCTAAGTTTAAGCTTCCCTTTAATATATAGGTCAGGAAAGAAAACAAGGTTGGTATCCTGGTCAGACTGACTGGTATCTTGAGGAGGTCATTCATATCCTTATACCTCATTTCTCACCTATATCTTGTCTCTCCCACAGCCAAGGACCGAAAGTTTCCACCATGTGACCACCAGAGGCCTATACACCCCAGTGCACAGAATGGTCATCGTCCAGTCTACAGAGGACATGGAAGCTGCTCTTGAACTCCTTCCAGAAGGACGGAAGAGGCTTCCTTGGTGTAGTGCAATCCCCAGCAGTCTTTTGGGAGCAATGTTGAGACTATGGTTCGCATTCTGTTTTATTCACTATCTTTTACAATCAATTTCTCAATATGTAGAAAAATAATCTCTACGTAAGTTTAGGTGGCAATAAAAATACTCAAAGTGGACTCTAAAAACATAATGTCTCTGAATAAAGCAAATCTACCTCCATGTACTTCTTTATAATTGTTTTGCATACTTCAATTTTTAAAGCATAAAGCTCTAAAATCTTTAGCCTCAAATGAATTCCTAATATGGTATGTTTTCCAATTGCTACCAAAAAAAGAAGAAAACAAAAAAATCATCTATGTAAATGGGGAGAAACTGCACATACACAAACCCAGAATCATCCTTAACTACCAATCTCACCGGCGGCCCCTGGGGCCAGAGGTTTTGAGGGTATTACACCACTGCACTGGGCAAGTTCTCTGGTAACATGCAACCAGTTCTGGTCTGAGGTTTGAAAGTCTGCTGTTAGAAATGGAAGAAGCTATAGTTTTTCTTGCTACAGTCACTCACACATTTATACATCTCCCTATTCCTAGCATTTAACACTAAATAAAATAAGTGATCTCTTAAGCATTTTTCTAACTCTTATATATGCCTTTCAAAACAGATATGTTCAAATAAAGTTATTTCCAAGAGTTCCTTAAGGAACTCTTAGAATGAGTCAGTACCCTCAAAAAGTTCACGTTTTAACTAAATAGCAGTCCCAAACCTTCTTTGTGGTACTTATATAGATTAGTTATCATTACTCCACTACTTTCAAAAGATTTACTAAATTATTAAAAACATTTGCCACTAACAGAAATGCCCTGCAAGTTAAATTATTGCACACAGTAGAAGCTATGCCCATCCAGATCTCGAAGACTAAAAGACCCAGAACAGAGACCCCAACGCCATGCCCGTGGCTGCTCCAGCCAGCATGCCCAGTGCCAGATCACTATCGCTGTCTCGATACCGCTCACGAATAATGACTTGGTTGGCAGGCTGCTGTCCATAAAGACCTGAAAAAGAAGGAAAAAATAGGCCGATGAGAAGCAGTTTGTGAAGATCAATCTTCAAAAAGATGGCTCACTCCACGAGGAGGTCACTTTTTCATGCATTTGTCTCCCTTTTCCTGTGGCCCTGTCAACCTTTGGAGAGGTGGTAGGTGGCTGAGTGCTCCCCAGCTCTCCTCCATGATAAGTAATGGTGCCTGGACTTGGCCTGGTAAGGGGGATACCTCCGTCTCAAGATCACATGAAGTGAAAAACTAAAATGCTCATTTTTCCAAGGTCCAAAGTTCCAAAACTGCAAAGAGCAGAATCCTAAGGAAGCTATAAAAGTCCAAGCTCCAATTCCACTACATCTCTCCAAATGGTGCTTATTAGGATGAAAGGCAGATGGGGGAGGGAGGGGACATATGCATAGCCTGAAGACACCCTTCAGAGAGTCAAGAGCCCTGTCAAAAGCTAAAAATGAAAAACTTAAAAGCTTCTTAGTTTATTAGTATTCATGAGTTTTGAAATTAAATCTTAAATCTTCTCATATAACTAGTTTTCATTTTTAATCATTTATCTTTGGGGGAAAATATTTGTTAGAGAGAAAACTTCTAAGAAAAGGCAAACTTTAATCAAATTTAATATTTAACTTGCATGATTAAAGTTTACAACTGAAATGTATTATTCCATACTTCAATTATATTGTCTAATAGCTAATTAGTTTTAAAACTGCTCACAAATAGTGTTAACTTCCCTCTTTGACCCACTATTCCTTTAATAGTTCAATGCAAGCAGAGTTAAAAATGAATCCAACAGCAGTATGTTCATGTAAATAAAAAATGGAAGTGAAATGCACAGCAATAATAAAGGTTAACATTTATGAATACAAGGATTTACATGCACTGACTCAATTAATCTTCAAAAAAACACTACGAGTTGAGTTTATTATTATTCTCATCTGACAAACGGACAAAAAGTAAGACACAAAGGGGTTAGGGCATGCAAACCCAGGTACTCTTGGTACGGTCTGCATTCGTAACCACTAATGCTTCAGATACAATGGAGAGAGAAAAATGAAAGCTACAGAGTAACAGAATGAGGACAGTATAAACCTATGGGCTGATCAAGTACAGTTAAATGTACTACAGGTAAACGATATTTTTAATGCAATATTTAAATTTCAAACTGGTAGAATATGACATTCACTTTCACAGCCTCGAAACTGAAAAATTTTCAATTAGGCAACTCTAACTAGTGAGATGTACCAGTAGAAACTGGCAAACTGAATTTATTAAAATTTATTAAAAGAGCCCCTGGAAAATCTAAATCTTCACTTCCTCTGTAAATCACATGGAAGGCTTCCCTCACCACATTACCAGGAGACCACTGCCTAGCAGCATATGTTTGTACCAGGAGCTAAGTCCTTACTTAAGTAAGAAGCCCATGTACTTATAAATGGTCAAAATGAATGCACCCTTGTGGCTCAGGCAGCTGAGATGGCTGGGGTGTGGACCAAGGACCCAGGTTCTCAACCGGCGGTGGGGTGGAAAAAAACAAGATGAAACACATAAATGCTTCTTCCTCTTCCTTCCTTCCTTTTTAAATATAAACAAACAAATAAGTGGCCAAGATGTAAATGTGAAAAAAGCTGATATTATTGTTTCAATTATAACTAAGTTGCATACTTTAGGAAAGACTAAATAAAAATAAGCAACTTTTACAAATTACTATCAAACCAAAAAACTGAATAAAAGATTGAGGAAGAGAACCCATAATTACAAAATCTATGGGTCTCTCAGACTTGTCTGTGGAAACTGCAGTGAAATGTGTCATGACTACCATCTCTATATTACAAAAATAGAGATTCAGCCTCCTCAGATCATGATCATGCCACAAGTTCATTCTGTTTTATGTTAATCTGACATGATATGTCCACTGCAATCTATCCCTACTCACCAGGATCTGGATATATGGCCTTACTCTTCAGACTGATGGCCACATGGCTCTGGTCCCCATCATCCTGGTTATAGGTCCAGCCTGTAGCCAGACGTCGCCTACACCTCTAGCCTACAGACCTCCCCTTGCCCAGGGAACACCCAGCACTTGATGCCATTACACAGATCAGTCACTCACATCTACAGAGAATGGAAAAAAGCAACTCAAAAGCTCAAAATAACTATACTACAGTGGCTCAGGTGCTAGTCAGCAGCTGGGGCGTGGTCTATGTAATAAAGCCCAAGGACCTGGGTTTGAGAACTGGGGCCATGGGGAAAAACAAAAAACTGAACACATAAACAACATGTTTCCTCATCTTCTCTTACTTCCGCTTAAAAAAAAAGGGTCAAAATAAATATAAGCCTCTTCTAGACTTGGAAAATAAAGCATTACCTAACTATGGAAGGACACCATTAGTAGGAAAAAAACAGGAGATCACCACTTTTTAAAATGGGTCTCTTCATTTGTTTCTTAATATAAGCGAATACCATAAATACAAATTATTTTCTTGGGATCTAATATGGATACAATAATGAGGTTTAAAAAAATGAAGCTTACTCTAGCTTTGTCAAGCAATGTGAAAATGCAAAATGCTTATTTCTTCTAAAAAAGCATAGTTAGAGTGATTTGTGGTCTATTATCAGAAAACACATTCACTTTTCAATATACCGAGAAAAAAATTCTTAGGGCTTCATTGAATAAATATTTACTACATAAAGAGAAACAGAAATGGAAGGCTGGAATTACCTGAATATGGGTACTGGTAGGATACAGCATAAGGCTGTCCATTTGCAGCATAGACAACTTGAGTTCCTGGCGGGTATGCACCACTGTATGGGCCATAGCCATATGCCTGCTGAAAAGAAAACAGGCCCATTAGAAATACAATTTTGAAACCCCTGGTAATATGCTATAATGGCTTTCCAGGTTGCAGTCAATAAAATTTAACAATTAATGAAATAATAAAAGAATATGAGACTGTGTAGTTATATCTTTTTTTATTTAAGAGTAAAACAAAACAAACGAGAAAACAAAAAAACACAACTGCAATCTATTTTCAGGTTATATATAAAATGAAGGAGACGAAAAGAAAGAATGGATTTGCAAGAGATCTGGCTGTCAATTCGGCTATACTATGAATTTGGCCTTCAGTAAGTCACCTATGTAGCTACTCTGGGACTGTTTTTGTTACCCTATAAAATGATCAGGTTGGACAAGAGGATAAATGAGATTCACTCAAAACTAGTATTTTCTTGGTGAAGCCAACCTGGCAACCGAATTCTCCCTAGCCCAATTTCCAGTAGTTTCAGGCAAGAGAATATAAGGACTGGTGATACTGAAGGGCAATGTACCAAGACATGCAAATAGCAGTTTTCCAGTGGCACAGGCCTATGAAGTTGCCAGAAATGGGCAGCGGATCCACCTCCGCTGACTGAATGACCAGACTGACCCTTCTAAATGAGCACACAATATAAGAGAAGGTGGTTAGGGGGTTGACAGGACAGACAAGGGAGCTGTGGCCAGAATAGTACATGTGTGGACCTAAACCTATTATGCTATAAAAAAGGAAAAAAAAAAAGCAGGATATAGAGCTTACTATAGAACAGATATAAGGTTGCTTTCTGCATTCTTTCTGTTAGCTACAACTGAAAACACTGAACATTATATATAAAACAAACATAGGAAGATTCCAAAAGGTGAAGAGAAGGCACCAGACTGGCTAGGGACTGGCTAGGATTCTCAGGACCCTAGAAACGATTCAGATAAGTTTATTAGGATCCCTTTTGGCCTCCAGTGTCCTAGACTGGATAACAAAAAGCAAACAATTCAGAAATACCAATAAATACAGATAAAAATGTTCCAGTAAAAGCCTGCTCTCTGTACCCAAATAAATTATGAGAGAAAGGAGCAAATTATCAAGAGACCATTTAAGCAATAACTATTCTACTCCAGTGAAAAACCCTGGAAATAACTGCAGCCTCATCCCTCCTCCCACCAGCATTGGTGATATTTGGAGAGTCTCCACTCCTGTGCCCCTGGTTCCAAATACTGCCAGAAAAGGTCAAATGGGTCCCTGAGAATTTCATGCCTGCAAGGTGGAAATTAGTCATCCCAGTCCCATGCCACAGTGACAGTGGAGACTGTACGGTGCTACAACTCCCATCTCTCCTCATCCCATTCCCACTGGAGGAGACTCAACAAAGCCCTAGTAGAGAACACTTTAACAACCTCTTATCAGCAAGGAAGTCTCAGTGGAAGCTAATGAGAAGCAGTAAAGAGAGCCCCTAGATTCCCAGGCAGGTTGGTGCCAACAGAGACATAATGAGGGGTTTAAACTCCCACACCTTCTGGCCATGACAAGAAACCCTCCCCACTGTAGGTGAACTGAGGCCCAAAGGAGAATCTGAACTGCTACCCTCATGCAGCAGTAATGAAGTTACCCCATTCTTTACTCATCGAAATAGTATCAGAAAGAAGTCTGCTGGAATAAAAGACCAAAATAAAATTCAATCTTATAACATTCAAAATGTCCAGGTTTAGATTAAAAAGATCACCTTACCAAGAACCAAGAATATCTTAAACAGAGTAAAAGACAACAAAAGACACAAACACCAATATGACAAATACGTTGGAATTATCTAGAAAGGATTTTAAAGTCGCTAGCATAAAAATATTTCATAAAGCAATGGTGAATACATGCAAAATTTATAAAGAATAACAAATGCAAAATACACACAAAAACAGAAAATCCCAGAAGAGGTGCTATAGGTATACACACACCTAGAGAATAACGGAACGCAGGTGAAAGGAAAAGAATTGGTGAGCGTGAACACAAAGAGTACAAATTACTCAATTATAACAGGGAGAAAACAGACTGAAGGGGAAAAAATGAACAGACTCTCTGAGACAAACAAGACATCTGATAGCACTTTCAGAACAGGCTGAAAAAAAGTTCCAGAAATAATGGCACATAATTAACCAATTTTACATATAAAGAAAGTGAATGAACACCAACAGGATTAACAAAATTTTTTCAAGGAGTGGGGAGGGGGGTGTCACATCAATACACATAGTAATCAAATTATTGAAAAATAAAGATAAAAAAAAGTAACCAGAGACAAGATAATGGACATTCCTATGCCAACAATAACCACTGAACAAACCCTCCCACTTTGTAAGAAATTAACTCACAATAGAGAAAACTCATGTAAAACCTAGAACTATAAAACTTTCAAGCTTTTCATTCATACAGTGCTGTCGCAGCATGGTGAAAATTCCTAAAACTGTTAAACTGTTATGTATTTATACTGTTATATATATACTGTTACATATTGTAAGAAATAGGACAAGCATCAACCCCACAAAGTGACACAATAAGAGAAAGACAGGCAGAGGCTGTGGAGGGCAAAGTCAATTTTCTGAGAAAAAGGCTAAAACGACAAAGACTATTCTGCTAGGGCTTCAATGCCTTCGGCCGACTGAAGATCAAAGACAATGTGACTATTCTGAGATGCAAGAATTTTGAGATAGGAAGAGAAGAGAAATAGTCGAGTGGTCCAGTCCTAAGTCTCATCATTTGTTTCATTGTGAAGACAATAAAAATTTGTGGTTATGATCACTTCAAAACAAAATGAATAAAACCTTTAAAAGATAACAGGAGAAAATGTTGGGAAATTGATCTAAGTGAAATGTTAAAAAAGATAACAAAATCATGATCCATAAAAGGAAAAAATGATCACTAGGACTGTCTCAATCAATTATGTGAAAGTTATTGTTTAAGAGAATAAAAAGAGATCCTACAGACCACACATCTGACAAAGTTATATATCAAACATGTAGAACTTTCAAAATCAATTTAAAAAATACAGTTGAGTAAAAGACATGAAAAGACATTTAATTCAGATACAAATGATACTATTAAGACCAAATTGCTATCAAATTAGACCAACTTACCAACTACAACCTTTGAAAAAGAGTGAGGAAGTGCACCTCTGAGCACCTTCACAAAGACAAAGGACACACACTTTCACAAATGGTAGAAGAAGCTTATCTTTCTCAGCATCATGCTGCCCTACTTGAAAACCCCAAGTTTTCAGCAGGGACCACTGATAATGAACACTCTTCCAAAGCTAAAGGGTGCACCCATATCTAGAAAATGTGAGTCGATGAATCAAATGTCTGCTTGGAATGGAAAGAGGGATAAGCTCCATGTGAACCAAAACACTGTTCCTACAGGGTGTGATGTGGTCACAAGAGGCCAACATTGAAGGAAATTCTCAAGGGGAAATGCTCACCTCTTCCACCATTAATGCATTTGTGTCAAACTGACAGAGCTCACAGCTGCCTTTACCGGGGTTCCCAACAACCTCAACAACTTCACTGTCACTCTGGTATTTCCTAGAACTTCCGTCTCCAAGTCCAGGACTTGATCAGCACCCCCACCTAGGACTGAGGGATCTTCACAGGGGAGTATGCTCTCTTAATAGTGACCTGCTTTCTCTTTCTGTGAACTCTACTGGAATTGTGGCCAGCTTCCAGACTGAACCCAAAACTATGAGTCTCATCCCGGGGGCACAAACATCCATCACTACATAACAAGCTACGTTCATACCACTAACTACAACTCAGCAACAAAAAAAGAACAGACTATTGATATGCACAACCATTTAGGTAACTCTCAAAGACATTATATGAAGTACAAAACATTAATGTCAAAAGATCTCATTATATATGATTCCACTGATAGAACATTGTGAAAATTACAAAGTTATGGAGATGAAGAACCAATCAGTGGTTGTCAAGGATTAAGGAACAGGAGGGAAGGTATGACTATAAAAGCTGTAGCAGTTGCTTATACAAATGTACACATATGCTAAAATAAGATGGAACAGAGACAAATATACCAGTTTTCAAAGTCCTAGTTTTGTTTGTATCGAATATGTAACAACTGGGGAAATGGGTGAAGAGTTTGTGAGATCTCTCACTATAACCTCTGCAATTTCTTATGAATCAACCATTATTTCAAAATGAAAAGTTAACAAAATAAAAACAAAAACATCAGGACTGACCCCCAGTCAAAATAGAAACTTCTTTGTGTGGCATTAGAAATAAGATCCCTCTACCTAGGAGATACCCCCTAGTATTTGGTATGTAATTTTTTTCTTTTTGGTTTTTGTTTTGTATTTTCAAATTTTTTAAAGTATCCTTTTATTATAAAAAGAATTCCAGTAATGCATTAATTATAAACTATCATCAACTTTCCTTTAACTGGATTTGCTTCCTACCTCAGGGGTTGGTGTGGCATAGGCTGTGTAAGGCGGTGGGGAAGAAGCCACCACCGTCTCATCACACATGACTTCTGAACCGACACAAGCCTGTAGGGAGACGAGAAAGAATAAAAGAAAGTTAGTAATTCCAAAGAACTATAAGCATTTATGATATACGTATATATCATTTTTAGTGAACTCTATTTTTATTCTTTAATCTTTTTAAAATTTTTACTCATTTTTGAATCTTGATATTGTATCTCAATCTGTATTTTACACCATATATCTTGTACTTAATCAAAACATTAAAAGCCAAAGTTTAATCTTTTACAGCAAATATAACAGCTCTCTAAGAAGCAGTAAATGGCAGGAGAAATTATTTCCCCTAATTCCCAAACTGTTCCCTATTGTATTGTGAATTCTGGTGCAAGGTAATCCTCCTCAATCACCCTCAGGAAGCAACAGTAGAGCTTTCACGGAAAAGCTTAAGGGCATAAACTGGCTAGGACTGTTAAGAGGAGGAAATAATGGCATTTGGATATTGTCTTTTTAGTTTCTTTTCCCACACTGTACATATTCTTTTGTAAGTTCCATGTATGATAAAATTCTATCTGAAGAATAAAAATGTTGACCACAGAGGTAATTACCTTGATTGCCTGACAGGCACTAAGATGGTTTTATAAGCCTCTACAAATGGGATTTATGGTATCAGTGACTTTCTAAAGTCAGAAGCAGAACTAGAGACAAGCAGGAGTCCCAAAAATTTTTTTCATAAGACTGCAATATTATAAATAAAAATAATTCTGCAGTCATTTTTTAGCCTCTTGAAAAAAGCAGAATTCGAAGTGATACAAATCTTCGTGAAATAAAAACATTTCTAGGCACAGCTTTGTGGCTCAATTATCAAGTGGCTAAAGTCTGTAGATCTGAGTTCAAGAGCAGGAGCTAAAAACAATTTTTTTTAAAGGTGCATCTTTGTAGCACAGGTGGCTGAGGATAGGGTGTGGACCATGAGGAGCCAAGGACCCAGGCTGGAGACGACAGGGTGCAATAGAATTAAAACAAATAAAACAAAATGCATCTTCCTCCCCTCCATTTAAAAATTTATTTTCTGTTTCTAGAAAACAACACTAAAACTAGTGTGTGAGGAGGGCTATTGTCAAAATGGCAAAGTCCAGCCCTCCCACTGGGGGTCCCACTTGTTCATCAATGGCTAGACAGTCACAAACATCATCTGCACCAGTTTGCTTTCCTAATCCCTTACTCTATTTGTTGCAGCAAAACTACATAAAAACACTAGCGTTACCATCAGCAACTTACTGTGTTTGTCCTAGAATCCTGGAGTGTAAACTTCCAGGCCCTGGAGAAAAAAAAAAGAGGGGGGGGGTTCTTTATTTAAGTAATCCAAAATCTATCTCAATGACTATCAAACCTGTAGCAGCATCAGAATTCTGAAAAAACTTATTTTAAGAACAGGTTTTCATCGCAGTAAATCAACTACAAGTTCCAAGAAGCATTTTACTTATTTTTATTTTAATTGTACATCTTTGTTGTTCCCACTAGGCCCCTGAACGTGAACAGGAGTCCTTGGGATATACGTGAGCTATGCTCAGCTGGAAGCAGCAGACCTAACTACTACTTCATCAGGGCACACCAGCTTTTTAAAATTCTACATGTAAGAGGGAACATAAAGTACTTGTCTTCTGTCTTATTTCACTTAGCATAATGCCCTCAAGGTCCATCCATGGACCTACTACGTTGTTGAAAGAGGCATAGTTTTCTTCATTTTTGATGACTGAATAATATTCTATTACATATGTGTATATGCATATATCTCACATTTTATTCATTCATCCAGTGATGATGCACACTTTTGACTGTTTCCATTTCTTCATTATGGTGAAAAATGCTTCAATGAACAAGGGGGAGCAGATATCTTTTCAATATTATGATTTCATTTCCTTCAGACACACAATAAAAGTGTGATTCTAAGATTATGACAGTTGAATTTTTAATTTTTTGAGGAACTTTCAATAATGTTCCAATAATGGTTGCAAATAATTTACATTCGTGCCAACAGTACACAAGCATTCCCTTTTCTCTACTTTTTCAACAACTTATCTTTTGATAGTATCTTTTTGATAATAGCCATTCTAAAAGGTATGAGGTGATATAGCACACTGTGGTTTTGATTTGCATTTCCCTAGTGAAGCTGCACATCATTTCATTTAACTGTTGCCAATTTGCAAATCGCTTTTGGAAAAAATGTTTAAGTCTTTTGCCCATTTTCTAATCAGATTATTTGTTTTTATTCTATGGAGTGATATGAATTCCTTATATAATTTGGATATGAACCCCTTAGAACGGGTTTCACAAATATTTTTCGTTTATAAATATGTTCTCCCTTTCCACAGGCTGCCTGTTCTGATTGCTTCTTTTACTAAGTGAAGCTTTTGTTTGATGTGGTCCCACTGATGATCTTTGCTTCTGTTGTTTATGCTTTTGGTGACATATCCAAAAGACTGCTACCAAGTCCAATGTGAAAGAACTCTTTCCTAAGTTTTCTTCTAGTAGTTTTATAATTTAGGATCTTACATTTACGTTTTTAATTTACTTTTAGTTAATTTGGGGGAATGGTTTAAAAAAGAAGTTCAGTTTCATTCTTCTATGTGTTTGTTTAGTTCTTCCAACACCATTTATTAAAGACACTAACCTTCCCCTAATGAGTATTTAGTTCCCTTGTCAAATAGCAGTTAACGATATAGATGAGAATTTTATTTCTGGGCTCTCAATTCTGTTCCCATGGTGTAGGTATATACTTTCAGGCCAATATACTACTGAATTGACTACTACAGTCTTATCATAAAGTATGAAATCAGAAATTGTGGTGTCTTCAGATTTGTTCATTCATAGGGCTGTTTTTGAAATTTGGGGTTTTCTGTAGTTCCATATAAATTTCAAGACTGTCTTTTTCTATTTCTATGAAAAATGCCATTAAAATTTTGATAGCTGCATCAAATCTATAGATGGCTTTTGGAAGAGGTTCCAGGATGGATATAACTTAGCAAAACTTTCAACTTGAGATATTAAAATGATAATAGAACATAAAAGGAATTGATAAAGGTTAATGAGGGCTGGGAGTCACTAAGAAAGGTGAAGAGATGAGGGAGAAAAAGCAGAAATCTTGTGAAATTTAAGATTTAGTTATTGAGTTTGTGATCATCTATGAGAAAGCTGGTAGTAGTAGAATTTGTTACAACTTTTTTTCAGGCGTTTTTGGCAGTACCCACTGAAATAAATTTTATCTTTTAACCACAAGTTTCATTCTTAGGAATTTGTCCTGTACAAATGTTTACATAGGTTGAAAAGATAAAGATGTTAATAGCAGGATTATTTTCATATATGACAAATTTACAGCTAATATAGTCAACAGTAAATGGTTTAAAGCTTGCTCACTTAGATCAGGAATGAGTCAAAGATGCCTCTATGCTCACCTCTTCTATTCAGCATAGTACTGGAAGTCCTAGTCAAAGTAGTTCAGCAAGAAAAAGAAATAAAAACCATCCAAAATTTTTTTTGTTTGCATATGTTATGATTTTATATATAGACAGTCCTAAAGACTCACTAAGATACAGTTACAAATAATAAATGTATTCACTAAAGTTGTAAGACATACCAAAAAAACCATACAAAAATCCTTTACATTTCTATATACCATAATGATACAGCAGTCCTATTTACAATAGCATAAAAATTATGATACTTAGCAATAATTTAACCAGGGAGATGAATGATCTGTACAATGAAAACTATAAGAAAAAAAAAGATACAAATAAATGGATAGACCACGTTCAACAATTAGAAGAATTAATATTGATAAAATGTTCATATTACCCAAAGCCATCTATATATTTGCTGCAGCTACTATCAAAATTTTAATGGCATTTTTCATAGAAATAGAAAAAGACAAGTCTTGAAATTCAGGGCAGCTTTGTCAAGGCTTATCACCATGTGAATTTCTCCCCTTTGTTAGTCACTTCCTGTTATTAAAGATCCAGGTGAATTTCTCCAGGGTGAGGAGATGTAGAGTAGCCTCCAAACAGTAAGAAGAGGTTACTTTAGTGGGGGGTTGGAAAATGGGATTCCTGGTCCTAAGATCTCTGCAGAAATGGGGACAGACATGGGGGATGGGGGATGGGGGCAGGGGCCAGGGGCCAGGAGCACAAGACTGACTTTCACTGGTTACACCATCTGGAATTACCTTGTGAAATTCACTTCCTGCCTTGGTGGGAAACAAGATTCAATTCTATCCAGGAGAAACCAGAAAACAAGCTCCAGTTATTTCCATATATTCTGTAATTCTCGAAAATGGCATTGCAACACTGTCCAATAGATTGACAAGCATTATACTACTATTGTTCATTTCACAAAGGGCATCATATTGTTCATATATTTTGTATTACTATGTCAGGAGAGAGAATCTAGAATGGCTGTGTAAATTCATTCCATTATTTCAGAAAGTTTTCCTTGAAGTGAATTTCTAAATATCTTTGAGTTCTATATTGTCTGGATATCAATAATCTTTTACTTTAAAATCTCTGCTTTCTCTCTAAATTCTTCAGTAGCTTTTAAAAAAAAAAAAAATACAAGAACTAAGTTAATTCAAGTATGCCCAATATGCATCTAATAATGAAAACAGAAAGTTCAAAGAGACAGTATGCTAATATTTTCTGCCACTCTCACTATATTGAGATTTTGGTTGGGACGCTACAGAGGCAGAATTAGGAGAGATGAATAAGACCATTACATTTCTTTCACACATCTTCTAAGTCACTTATTCACCTGTTAGAAGGAACGGTCCACTTCTATTCTTTTTCCCTTACACATGAAAATTAAAATAGAAAATACTTTTTAAATTAGATAAATAAATAACCAAAACTTACAAACAATCATCTGTGCTTTCTGCACAAAGACTGATAGTTTTCCCATCTCGGCAAACAATCTGCAGCATGCAGTCTTTTGACTTCCCATCTGGAGGTTGAATATCTATGGAGAATAAGCAAGATTATTTATAGAGATATATTGTGTGTGTGTATATATCTCTATATATGCATATACACATACATAAATTTTTGAAAAGGATTTTTCTCTAATAAGCTCAGATAAGCAAAAAAAATGTACTGCAGAACAATTCAATTACAGAATAAAACACATGAATCACACCACAACATTCTAATGAAACTTCTTGTAGAAAGAATAAGGTCAATCCACACATGTTTAAAATAGCCTAGACATTAGACACATAAGCCCCGAAGAATGAAAGGTGATACAAAGCATCAGATAACAATAATTACAGCATTTATTCGTAAGAAACATTAGATGACTGCTTTAAAAATGAAAATCAGATTTAAGAGACCAGGAGTGTGAGTGCCAGGGAAGCATCTGGGTGGGGAGGAAGAACTCCCCTCACCAGCCAATGTGCCCTTCCAACCAAGGAGCAGCCTAAAAATTTTTGAGTGTCAGAGAGAAGTGAACAAAAGATGAGCAAGCAGACTCACCCACCTCCAGGTACCAATCTTATTGGACCAGGAGCAGCTCAGAGACTCCTAAGTGCCTGGGAAAGGGTCCAGGAGAGGAGCATGCAAACCCACCCCCACCAGTCCACCAGTCCACGAACAGCACGGTTGCCCACCACTGCAGGAGCCACTGAATTATTCAGAAATCTCTGAGCAGAGTGACTATGCCTATTTCTGCATGAGGGACCTTTCTTGATGCTAACCTAAGTAACTCAGCTTTTAGTGTGATACCCCAAATCCAAGACTGCCACACCACCTATAAAAACCAAAATCGTTTAAGAAGTAACCAAGGAAAAAAGAAAACAAAAGTCTCAGTTAAGAACTCAAATAGTGGAGTGCCCTGCTGACAGTAGTAGATAAGGCCACCAGATATAGTTCACATACATCTCAAGGACCAGGTATGAGACCCAGGGTGAGGAGAGCAATAAAGATGTACAACTAAATAAAATGAATAAATGTTTCCTCCTCCTCTTTCTTCCTCCCTGCCTCTGTTCACCTTCATTCCTGGCTGTGCCTTTCCTTTAAGAGAAATAAACCCTGCAATAGTAACTTCAAACAAAACTAATTTCCATCAAGAAAGGGTAGCATGAATCAAGGATGAACAACTACATTATGGTCAAGGTGATAATCCATCAAGAAGAAACTCTGATTAGCTTATCTGCACTCAATTGCAAAATATCTAAATATACAAAACAAATACGGAGTTAACTGAGAGTAACATAAAGTGGCAGGGGATTTCAATATTCCACTAATATTGACAGATCACAAGGCAGAGAATTAACAAAGAAAAAAGACCCTAAATGAAGCAATAGATATATGGACCTAACAAATTCAGGGTATTCTACCCCAACGAAAATGACTATAAATCCTTCTCAAGTGTACCTGGAACATTCTCAAAGATAGACCACATCCTGGACACAAAACCAATCTCAGTAAATTTCACAGGCTTGAAATTACAGAAAGCATCTTCCTAACCAAAAACAAGTGAAACTAGAATTGAATAGAAAAACAAAACAAGAATAACCACAAAGACGTAAAAATTGAACAGTATGCTTCTGAACAACACCTAATTACTGATGAAATATGATTTATAAAGAAAGATACATTTATAAAGATACAAGCAGAGAACATGGGATACAGCAAAAGTAGCTCTAGGAGACCAGTTTACAGCAGAAAAGTGTTCATCAAACCCAAGAGCCCAAATTAAACATCAAGACACACATCTAAAGTAATTTGAAAGGGAAAAACAATCAAAACCAATAATCAACAAAAAAGGAAATAATAAAAAAAAATTAGGGCTGAAATAAATGAAATTCAAAACAAGAAAATTATCCAATAGTAAAGTCAAGAGCTAGTTCATTGAAAAAATTTAAACAAAATTGAAAGATCACTGTTAGATTCATGAAGAAAAATAGAAAACTCTGATGACAAAAATTAAAAATGAAATAAGTAAAATTATAACAGACATTGCAGAAATGAAAAGGATCGTTTTTTCTAAATAGTATTTTATTAAGGTAACTTTGTTTTACAAACTAAAATAAACTCATGTGTGTAGGTTCCCCATTCCTCAAATGAGAGAGTATTATGAGCAACTATATGCCAATAAATTTATTAGTCATGAGGAAATGGACAGATTTCTAGAATCCTAAACCTCCCAAGGCTGAACCAGGAAGGCATAGATAACTTGAACATACCAATCAAAGTTAGAGAAAATGAAGGAGTAATAAAAAAATCTTGCAAAAAAACAAATTTAAGACAATGATTCTATCAAACATTCAGAAAAGAACTGATCCCCATTCTCCTTAAACTCTTCCACAAAATTAAAAATAAAAAACTCCCAAATACATTCCATGAGCCAAATACTATGCTGACTCCAAAACAGACCAAAAGAGCACCAAAAAAGAAAATTATAAATAAATGTAACTGATGACTATAGGCACAAAAATACACAAATACCGGCAACCCAAATTCAACAGCACATTAAAAATGTTATACACCATTATCAAATGATCAAGTGGAATATTCCAAGGATATAAAGATGGTTCCACATACTCCAATCAATGTAACACATCCACAAAGGGAAAATAAAAATGAAATCGTATCAATGGATGCAGAAATAGGATTTGACAAACTTCAACACCCTCTCATGATAAAAACCCTTGCCAAAATAAGACTAGATGGCACATTCCTGAACAAAATAAAAGCAATATATGGCAATCAATAGTCAATATCACATTCAATGGTAAAAAACTAAAAGCCTTTAAGATCTGGAACAACAGAAGGCTGCTCACATTCAGCGATACGTCAATGTATTTCTGGAAAACTTTCCCAGAGCAATAAAGCAAGAAAAGCACTTAAGAAATTGAAATAATAAAACAAGAAACAGGCTCTGGTTCCAAGATGGCAAACTGTTAAGATCTCAGGTGCCTTCCTCAAAACAACAAAAACACATGTGTTTGACTACCATGATCTGTGAAAAGAAATGGGATCACCATCTCCACAGAATGAGGGACATACACCTATTACAGGTAGGAGAGGCTGATATTCCTGAGCACCACATCTCTCTATTCAGAGACTCAGGGCCCCGGGAAGAGTTGGGCAAAAGCAACACGCCCTCAAAGAGTGACGACTTCCTCCAGCAGTGAACATTCGAGAACTCACTTGCAGTCCACGAGCCGGGGACTAGAGCTCAGGGTGGGAAGAGGATTACTGAGCATGGCTATAAACGGACAGAGAGAGCTCCTGCAAAGAGACTGGAGCCAAGAGCACACAACAGAGAAAGGAAAGTCTCTTCAACAAAAGGTGTTGGGGACATTAGACAGACACATGTAACAAAATGAAGCAAGACCACTCTCTAGTACACAAAAATTATCAAAATGGATCATAGACTTTATTTAAGACCAGATACCATAAAATTCTCAGAAGACAAGGTAGAAAAGACTTTCTATGACATCAGATTTAGAGAGGTCAACACCAGAATCAAGGGAAACAAAATATAAAAATTAAAGAATGGACTATGCCAAACTAAAAAGCTTTTTTGCACAGCAAAGACAACTATTACTAAAACAAAAAGAATAACTACTAACTGGGAGAAGATATTTGCATTTCATATATCTGACAAAGTCTTAATATCTAAAATAAACAAAGAACTGAAAAAAACTCAACAATGGGAAAACGAACAACGCAATCAAAAAATGGGCAGACTGAATAGACATTTCTGGAAAGAAGTCATATAGATCGCCAACAGACATATGAAAAGATGTTCTTCCTCACTGTTAGTAAAGGAAATGCAAATCACAAGAATGAGATATCACCTTACACCAATGAAATGAGCTTTTATTCAAAAGCCTGGAAACAACAAATGCTGGCGAGGATGCAGACAAAGGAGAACACTTTTATACCGTTGGTGGGAGTGCAAACGGGTGCAGGCCCTTTGGAAAATAATACAGAGACTCCTCAAAGAGTTGACTACGGAAACTCCTTATGATTCTGCCATCCCACTTCTGGGTGTTCACCCAAAAGATACACAGATACTAATTCTCAGAGACCTATGCACCCCATGCTTATCGCAACCCTAGTCACAACAGCTAAGAACTGGACACTGCCTAAGTGTCCAACATCATGTGAATGGATAAAGATGTGGGTACACAGACACTATGGAATACTACAGAGTCATTAGAAGAGATGAAATCCTGTCATGTGAATCAACATGGATGGAATTAGAGGGGTTATACTAAGTGACATAAGTCAAAAAGAAGAAAGACCCCAGATGATCTCACTCACTGGTGAAATGCGAATGTAAAAAAAACAAAGGAACAGATGAAAAACCAACCCTTGAACACTTGCAATAATATTGAGATTGCCGATAGGGAATGGGATGGGGAGGAAGGGGACAAGTGTGGCAGAATCCAATGGACAATGGTGAAGAACACTTAGTGATTTGGTGGAGGACATGTATCTAATGAATAGGGAAACTATATATGGGGAAACTACCTATGAGCTTATTTCAATGTTTAAAATCAAAGTTAATGCAATAAAAATTTTAACTCAAAAAAAAAAAAATTAAAGGCAACTCACAAAATAGAACATATATCACAGATAACAAAAATCAGATACAAAAGCTTAACCTCCAAAACACATAATGAACCTATATACCTCGATACCAAAAGAGCAAATAACTCCCTCAATAAATAGGCAGAACTAAATAGGTGGCTATCTAAAGAAGGCACAGATATACTATAACACATGAAGAAATGCTCTACAACAAAAACTATGATGAGATATCACCTCACACAAGTGAGAATGGCCTATAACAAAAATACTAGAAAAAAGTTCTAGAAAGCCTTGAAGAAAAAAGAACCCTCCTACACTGTTAATAGGAATGTAAATAGTACAACCTCCTTGAAGGACAGTATGGAGATTCCTCAAAAAATAAAGACTGAGCTACCAGTAATACCATTGCTAGACTGATCCTGCAATCCTACTTTTAGGCATAAGCACTGAGAATATAAAAACTCTAATCAGAAAAAAATATCTGCACACATATATTCAAAGCAGCACAATGCACAATACCAAGACATGGAAACAATCCATCAAAGATGACTAGAATAAGAAGCTGGAGTATATATATTCAATGGAATTCTACTTAGATGATAAAAGGATTAAATTATGACCTCTGCAATATTCTGGATGGAATGGGAGGGGAATCATGTTAAGTGAAATAAGACAGAAAGAAAAAGAAGTACAGGATGGTTTCACTCATATGTGGAATAAAATGAAACAAAAATGAACACACGGGGCACCCTGATAAGAGCAGCATTAGGTCAGTCACCTCTGAAGGAGTAAGCCACAGACCCCCGGTTTTGAGTATGGTACCCAGTGTGCCAGTCTGGCAACCAGGGTGAACAACTAAATAAAAACAAAATAAAGATGCTTCTTCCTCCTCTCTCTTTCTACCTGCCTGCCTCCTACTCACCTTAATACTGCCTGAACCTTTCTCCTTTAAAAAAAACAACAGACAAATACCGACAAGACACGAGACAATGACCACCAGTGGGCTGTAGAGGGAAGGGGAGAAAAGATGGAACAAGACAGTTGTAAAGGGCACTAGAACTCTGCTGGTGGGTGTGGCTTGAAATACACACAAACTGAGGTAAGAGTTCACTATCATAAGCTTCATATAGCAATGTAAATAAAAGAAATAATAAAAGTCTGATATATTTCAAAATAACAATAATCACTTTAAAAGTGAGTAAAGTGAACTCACCAATCAAATGAAACAGAGTGGCTTGATGGATCAAAATGGAACCTATCGATATTAAGTCTTTGGAAACACACAGTAGGTGCACTCTTGGGGCTTAGGCAGCTGAGAGGCTGCTGTGAATATCAAATACAGTCCAAGGTCCCAGGTTCAAGACCTGGGGCCAGGGTGAAAAAACAAAATGAACAATAAATGGGGTCTAGTTCTTATGAGAAAATGAATTTTCCTCAACCACATGGTTGCTGTTCCCTAAGAGTCTGGGGCCCCAATATGATTATGTCTTCCCAGATAGAACCCTTTGGTTAGCTAATAAAAGCAGAATGGCTACGAAAGAGGATTCAACTCCATCAAGAACAGGAAAGGGTTGATGACAGAACTGGCCAAGACGGGCCCACTTACCCCGACATTCATGACCCATGCGGATATTGATGCAGTCCACTGGCATGTGGACCTTATCCTCAACACTCTGCCGACTCTGATCATCGTAATAGATCAGGTGGCCATCTGACCACAGATCAAACCAATTCTTCTTCCAGCGCTTCAAAATAGTACCTGAAAAAAAATTAGAAAAAGTTGGTTTTGAGCCGAAAGAGCAAGGACTTTGTCTTCTAATCCATAAGTAACAGTAACAAAAAGAAACTTTATTCAGACCCCTTAAGGATACCTGCAAACAACTGCCATGGGGAGTCCATCAAAACAGAATAGAAAGCAGACCCCAAAGGCATGAACACACATGCTGTACCAAGCTGTAAGCAGCACACACTAGGGATACCAAGAACACTGCCTACTTAAAATGCCCCAAAATCTTAAAAAATAAATGAAACTTTGATTCTGACGTAATGAAACACATCTAGCATTTTATTTTTTCATGTAGTATAGCTAAACTTTCCCAGTAATATCTAACTTACTAGGTTGATGAGAAAATGTTGGACAATGAAGTCCCTATATACAAATAACACTTTCCTCTTATGGAAAAAATGTTTTTCTTGAAGGGCTTTCACATATACTCTTCTCTAACACTCAGCCTCCCAGAAAGCCCACAGCCTGAAACAGTCTGCCTGAGGCAGATGGAGGCGCTGGGTGCACTGACATGAAGACACTGACCCCAAGCCCTACCACCTCATACATCTCAATCAGTTTCCAAATGATTCATTCTTTCATTTGCCACCCCAGACTATGCAGTTAATTTTACAAAACTCTAATTTTCTTATCAGCCATAAGGGAAAATGAAGACCCTTTTAGATCCAAGTCATGCCTGCACCTTTCCATATCTACACCTTGCTCACTGCATCTTTTGTTCTTATACACAACATCCTGCTCTTGAACAATGCTCATAAATTCCATTCCATGTACCTCTCTTTATGTTCCACGTCTTCTACTGGTTTCAACAAAATATGCAACACATCAATCTTCTGAACTTCTTTACCAGTATTAGACACTCTCCTTGCTGATAGAGCACTTACAGAACTTATTCAAATAGATAAAATGACACCCAAAATCCATTTGATTGGCAGCACTTGAGTTGTGCAGAAACTGCCAAACAGAGTCACCCAAACAGACAGGTGGAATCAGTGGGTTGGAGATTTCTACCCACTTGCCATCTCACTTGCTATCACAGCCCTGACTGCAGAGTTCCAGTAGGGCTATCTTCCAGGGTCCAGACACTAGTTATATGCAGCAATTGTATGAAGAGTCCTGGAGACAGTTTATGAATACATGTAACAACATGTGCATTTGCTACTCTGTAACTCAGCTAATATAATGCATCTCATCTCATTTTATTACAAATGATACTTGTGCTTTTAGCAAAGAAAGTCAATCCACACATCAGAATATGGGGAAATGGAATAAGTCTTCTGAATACACATCTGAAATAACCTTAGACCAGGACAGACACTGGAAAAGTCTGCACAATTTAATGCTCGGCACTGGTGGGAAGCACAAAATTGTCAAAAGGGTCACTACTCACTTGTGTGGACAGAGCATAACAGAGTTATGGTGGAAAAAGGAAAGCTTGCCTTCAGAATAAAGGTACATGAAAAGAAAACCAGATAACATTCAAAGGACCAGGAAAGGAAGGCATGTATGTCCTCAAGAGCAAGGCTCTCTCTCCATGTCCCCTGAACATCTGGGGAAGGTTGAGAGTACACAACATAAGACAAGGAAAGATACATAAAGATTAGGGTTAGACTCCAACATGCCAGGACTCTTTTTAAAGCCAACATTGCAACAGCTCAATCTATTCTTAGAATACAGGACTTCTACGGGAGTTAAGAGGATAGCTGGTTCATCTCAGCTCCAGGCCTGGAAATGGAGAATTAGTCATCGTACAGTCTGAAGACCTGTCTCCCAGAAGAAAGAGTATTAATGTTGAAATGAGACAGTTCTGAGTTTGAATGCAGGCTTGGCACCTATAGCTAACACTCAGACAATTCACCTAATATCACTGAATTTCAATTTCTTCAGCTGGAAACTGGAATGCCACTCACCTCACAAAGTTGTTTTGAGAATTACATAATACATATAAAACCTGCTTAACAAGAACACAAACGAGCTTCATAAAGAATAGTTTTATAAATTATTTAATGTTCATTCTTCACTGCTAGTCTCAGTTTTAGCTAGTTCTTAAATAAAAATTCATATTCAAACGATAAACAGTATAGCTCAGTACAGCTCAGTTTTGTTGCTGTTCTTGTTGATTTTTTGTGCTGGAGTCATAAATGACGTAGTCACTTTTTCCTTAACCTCTCTTACCAGAAGGAAAGTAGAATAATCTGCTTACTCCTTTCTCAATAAACAGAGCTGGTTCTTCCTGATTTAAACACTATGAACTCAACTTCAAGGGGTAGCCTCAAATAAGCACAGGACTTTGCAAGAATGAATCTCGATTCTATGAATAATTGACTTTCTTCTCCAGAATTATTTTGGAGATACAAAGGTTTAGTTTTAGATATTGATTCCCTCAAACCTTTGTCCCTATAATTAAATATGTCAGTATTTCAGAATCTCATTATTCAATACCCACGTAAGACAGGTATTTCCCATAAAAAGAGAAGTGCCTCCATCTCAACAAACCAGCTAAACTTGATTAAAGTAGAGTTTCCAGTCAGTCTTAATAAAAAAGCATGCCAGTGAGAAAAAATACCAAAAATAACAGAGGATTAACACACTGTTCCCTGATTCCTATCAACACAGCAACCAAGGAGGAGCTCTGAGTGTGCAGAAAGAAGTTCAAAGAGCTCTAAAAATTTCCAAGGGGAAAGCCTGGGCAACAGCATTAGTAAGACATTGCCATATGGTTTTAAATTCAATCTGTTTCAGAACAGATGTATAGCTATAAACCAGACCAAGGGGGTTATGTCATGTACTTACTCTGTCGTAGCAACCAACCACTCTTCACAAAGGCCATTTTTTTACCTAGAAGAGGAAAAACAGGCAGGTTCAAAATTATACCCAGGAAGAGAATGACTCTTAGAGCTATTTTTAATCACAAGACTTCTGACAACAAATGTGTGGGGTTTTCCATACCAATTATCAATTCTTCAATCCTTGGGACATCAACTGATATTGATAGATTCAATTCGATTTTGACACTAACAACCTGGAGTTAGCATCAGACCCCACCTGATACCCAGGTTAAGGGTTCAATTTCACAATTATGCTCCCACTTTAGACAAGTCTTGGGCCTCCTGTACTTCTGACCATAAACTGAGGTTCCCATGACACCTTCTTCAGATTCAATAATTTGCTAGAATGGCTCACAGAACTCAGGGAACCTGTTTCTTATAAAAGATACAACTCAGAAGCAAATGAAAGAGATGCATAGAGCAAATTATGCCCCCTTCAGGTACACCAACACGCACGCACACACGCATGCACGCACGCACACACACACACACAGAGGTCCTCTGTACGTTGCATTAACCCAGAAGCTCTCAGAACCCTGTCATTCACAGGTTTTTAAGGTCCTTACATTAGGTAGGCATGAGTCATTAAATCACTGACCACTGGTAATTAAACTCAATCTCCAGTCCCTCACGCCCCTTCCCTTCCTGTTAGTCCAGGGGTGGTCCAACCTTTTAATCAATGATTGGTTCCTCTGGCAAACCAGCCCCATTCTGAAGTTAGCCAGGGGCCCACCAAGAGTTATCTCATTAGCATAAACTCTGGAATGGTGGATAGAAGAAAAGAGTTAGTGTACCTCTATCTCAGGAAATTCCAAGAATTTCGGAAGTTCCCATATTTCATATTTCTTATTGTCTCATAATTGTCTGGTCAAACATTCCATCCTCACTGGCCACTTGGCATTTACCAAATACTTTATTAGTGTAGCCAATATGAGCTCCTCTCCTTACCTCCAAATTTTTTAAGTTTTATTCTCAACACCCTGGCCACCTTACAAAGTCGAACTCTGATCAACAGACATAAAGCAGGTCCAGGAACACTAAAATTTAGCTCTGTCAAGAACATATGGCTTCTCCTACAGGACCTGTGCTCTGAGGTCCAGCTTTATTCCTGGTGTGCCCAGTCAAGTGTGCCCTCACGTCAGCAGGTTCAGTGACCAGGTAAGAGCAGAACACCAGAATTCAAAAAGATACATTTTAATACGTTTAACTCTATAAAAATAAAAATCTGT
The DNA here is from genome assembly GCA_004363575.1 of Solenodon paradoxus. Taxonomy (NCBI): domain Eukaryota; kingdom Metazoa; phylum Chordata; class Mammalia; order Eulipotyphla; family Solenodontidae; genus Solenodon; species Solenodon paradoxus. The sequence goes on from RJWH01000708.1 coordinate 74,698, forward strand.
GTGATCAAAAGTCAAAAGATTAAGAAATAAACAGATGAGGTAAAGCTCAAGGGCCCAGGTTTGAGACAGGATGGGGGAGGGAGGGTGCAAAAAAATTTACAACCATATGGCAGTAATGGCCAATTTCCTTCACTTACAAAATTCACATATAACAGAAATGACAATTATTTGACAGGTCACTGAAAAGGAAACATGAATGAGAAATAAACTCAGAAGATACTCAATTTCACTTTTAATTCCATAGATACAACTCACACCATGATTTAATAATATTACCTATCAGAGGGGTATATATGGGCATGCATGCATGCAAACACACACAATCTGATACCCAGAAAGCGTGATGGCAAGCATCTTACAATATCAAAATTAAATGCTCATGTACTTTCACCTAGTAATCTCACCACTACTAGGAACATAACTCCTTGACATACGGGCAGAGGTTTACCAACATGTATGTATATTCACTGTAAAACACCAGTTACAACCAAAGAGCTCCACAACAGAGAACTAAGTTGCTAAGTGGGTGGCACACAGGACAGATTATAATAGAAGCAAAAAGGAATGAGGAAGAACAATGAGTTGATAAGCATACACAGCTGATATTTGCACAATTATTTTCGGGATGGAACCATAAAAACTGTGAACAATGTGTATTTCTGAGAGGAATGAATCAATGCTTTGTGTGCATCGTAACAGAGGGTATCTACTCAGTCCTTTTACACCATTCTATATGATCATAATTTTAAAACAACTTACATGCATTATTTCCTTTGATTTTCTGAACTCAACTGAAATTTTTGTAGGCTTAATTTATATTGAAGACAGGGATTATAGACATTTATTTTCTATTCTAGAATTTTCAGGTATACTCTATAAAGTACTAAAGTTTAGAAGGTTAACAAAATGGAGCAAAAGCCCAAGTGGGAGCTTCAAAAGACAAGTGGGGCACACTCTTGTGGCTAAGGTGGCTGAGACACAGGCGTGCAAACCATGTAAAGCCCAAGGACCCATAACCCTGGCTGGGCTAGGAGAACAAGCTAGTCACTCTCATTTAATTTTCCCAAAGTATGTGTATGGCTGAATTCTCACTTCTCTGCAAACCTTTAGAAAACACAAGTTCAACAAAATTTCATCATCCTATATTCCAGCATCTCAAAATCTTGTCCTCATCAAGAAAGAAAATAGAATTTTCATCTTCCTCATCTTGCTCCCACAGTACCAGAAAACTAGACCCAGAAAGTTAAGAGTATTTCTAGTCTCCCAGTGGATATGAACAAAGAAGTATGATGCTGGAAGACAACAAGAGGGGACCAGTCTGAGGGCAGAGTTTACACAGCTAAGCCACTGACTCAACCAACTAGGAAACCCACCAAACCCAAGAAAAGTGATAGGTGTTTTTATTATTTTAACTGGTTTGTACTTGGTTTCTTGCAACTGGCAGTGTGTAACAATCATTTACTTACAAAAGGATGTGAGGGAGAGAAATTATACCACCGTATTTTCATTTACCAATTATTCTTGGCGCACATAATGTGTGGCCAGTCTACGCACTAAGGAACAGCCATGACAAAACCAGTCAGTGCCTTGGTGTAGCTAACACTCCAGTGGAAGAAACAAGCTAAACTTACAAGTTAAAGGGAAGCCATGGAATGTTGTAGAGCGCCATCTCTATAGTAATGTTATTATCCCCAGAAAATCAAGTTGAAAAAGTATATAGCATGCAATCATTTATGTCAATTTCTGGTTATTTATAGTGAAATTTCCAACTAACATGAATTCTCAATTTGTCTTCATATAAAAATAAAATATCTGGGAATAGGCCAAAAATTATGTATAGATTTTAGGAGTTATCTACTCACAGTACAAATGTAAATAAAACCTAACTGAAATGTTGACATACAACTTGGCCAGTACTTTATGAGCCGGTGGTTGTGGATGTGTGATTAAGGTAAAAACACGGATTGATAGAAAGAAGTTTCCTGGTGCACCCTGGTGGCCTAGTGGTTTAGTTCACATACGTCCCAAGGACCTTGGTTCAAGACTTGAGGCCAAGAGGAATAACCAAGATGAACGACTAGGTAAAATAAGCAAAAAAGCTTTTTCCTTCCTCTTCTCTCTCCCTAGCTGTCTGCCTATTCGCATTCACTGCTGTGTGTACCTTCCCCTTAAAAAAACAAGTTTCCTTAACTTTTGTGGTAAACTTAAAGAAACTTTAAAGATTATTGATAGTAATTTGGCTGAATTTACTGTCAATGTTACAGTAAAAATGTAGTGTAACAATGAGGTTAAAAACAGATTCAGAGCACATCCTAGCAGCGTAAGTATAGCAGTATAGTCTGCAGCCTCTGGCCAAGCATGATCTGCATAATTCCAAGGACCCAGGTTCCAGTCCTGGGCCAGAAGGAACAATCAAGATGAACAACTAAATAAAATAAGTAAAATGCGTCTTCTTCTTCTCTTTTCCTGCCTGCCTGCTGACTCACCTTCATTCTTGCCTGCACCTTTCTTTTAAAACAAAACAAAACAACAGATTCACAGGAGAAAGACAAATACCAAATGATCATACTCATATGTGGAACATAAAGAAAAAAAGCAAATAAACGGGCAAAATAAAATAAAACTAACCCTTAGACTCAGACAACAGAAATGAGGTTACCAGAGGTTAATGAGGGTAGGGTGGGAGAGAAAGATTGTTTGTGTCCAATAGACAGTGGTGGAAGACTATTAGAAAATTGGTGGCCAGCATAGTGTTAGCATATATTTGATAAAAAAAAAAATAATGAACCCATACAATAAAAACTTCATTAAGTTGCAATCAATGGAATCTCACTTTTTATTGCATTAATAAAAAGGTTCATTTATTAAAGGGTGCTTTAAGAAGTCCAAGCCACATGCGAAAGGAGAAATTAAAAAGTACTTGAAGACAAACAACAATGAAGGCATAACTATACCACAAAAGGATAGTGATCAAAACTGTATGGTCCTTCAATAAAAACAGAAACAGAGATCAGTGGAATAGAGATAATCACCAGAAACAGATCCACTTGTATATGGCCAGTTAATGCATGACAAAGCTGCCAAGAGAATACAACAGGAAAAGAAAGTCTTTTCAATAAAAGTGTTGGCAAAAAATGGATAGTCAAAGGGAAAAGAATGAATCCAGACCACTCTCTGCCATCACACACAAAAATTAATTCAAAATGGATTGGAAACCTGGATATTAGACTGGAAACCATAAAATACTTAGATGATTAACATAAGCAAATTATATACGACATCAGACTTGGAGAGGTCCTTGGGCACTCAACTGTAACCACAAGGAAAACCAAAGAAAAAAAATTGGGATTACCTCAAACTAAAAAGTTTCTGCACAATGAAAGAAATCATCACCAAGACAAAAAGACAACCTATCAACTGGGAGGAAATATCTGCAATCCATATCTGACAAGGGCTTAATAGTCAAAATATATAAATAATTCAGAAAGAAGATCTAAGGGATGTGCCCTGGTAGAGTAGTGGTTAGATTTCCTCCAAAGGAACATAGACCGCATGTCCCTGGGTTCAAGTCCTGGGTCCAGGGAAAACAACCAGTGTGAACAACTAAATTAAAACGAAATTATTTTTCCTCCTCACTCTTCCTGCCTGCCTGGCCTACTTTACTTCACTCCTGCCTGCACCATTCCTTTAAAAAAAGAAAAAGAAAAAGACATACAGATGGCCAACAGGCATATGAAAAGATGTTCCCTCTCACTTCTTACTAGGGAAAAGCAACAATGAGGTATGACCTTACACCTGTGAGATTGGCTAATATTCCAGAGTCCGGAAACAACAAATGTTGATGAGGATGCAAAGAAAGGAAATATTTTTATGCTGTTAGTTGGAGTGCAAAATGGTGCTACTCTTATGGAAAGCAATGAGACTCCTCAAAATATTGAAAATAGAAATCCTATATAAACCTATCACCTTACTCTGGGTATTTTCCCAAAATATCAAAAAACAAAAGGAAAAAAACAGAACAAATTAAACCCACTAATTTGCAAAGATTATGTATCTCCATGTTTATCCCAGCATTACTTAAAAAGGTCAAAATCTGGAAGCTACCTAAATGCCCATAGTCAGATGAATGATAGACAATGTTATACATATGTATACATTTATATAGACACACACATGTATACATACATATATACATACACAATGGAATACACCACCCTTAGAAAGATGAAATCCTTTCATTTGAGACAACATGGATGGAACCAGAGAGGATATTGCTAAGTGAAATTAGTCAGAAGGAAAAAGACAAATGCAAGACGATTTCACTCATGTGGATTTTATATAAACAAAGGAAAGGAAGAGAAAAAACAAAACCAACCTTAGACATTAACAATAAACTGAAGTTGCTGATAGGAAATGGGGCAGGGGTTGAAGGCAAGTGGTGGTGGGGTCACTGGACAAGAGTGAGCAACTTTTGGTAATTCGGAAGTGGGCAAGGTGTGTTGGCATATATTTGAGTAAAGGGAAAATATATAGGTTTAGATTATTTTGTAAATCAAAAATACTGCGATAAATATTACAAAATATTAAATTTAAAAAGAGAACTGGAGAAAAACCTTAAAGACCTACAGATTTTATTATCTATTATTATCTATTAAGTGTATGGGTCACCATCTGAGTTGCTAGATATTGTGCCCATTTCTTCTTTGGCATTTTTCTGGGACATGGCTGGGTTTCCACCACCACCCCCAGGTCAAAAGATACCAATAAGAGGAAATAGGACAGCTGATTTGGAAAATCAGTTCTAAACCATTAAGTCAAGATTCAAATAGGGGTTCATGCCTGTGATTTGCAGGTAGGGTGTGGGCCATGTAAAGCCCAAGGACCCAAATTCGACCCTGGGGCAAGAGGAAGGGGTAAAAAAGTCAAAAGCAAAATGACAAACTTATCCATCTAGAGGACATCATAAATGATAGGTCTTGTCCTTGATGTGCCTATATAAAATAGTACAAAACCATTAGAAAAAGGGAAAATTAAAAAAATCACTGCAAGGTAGAAACTTAAACTACAGTTAACAACAGAAACTCATGATTTTTTGAAAAGGGTTAATTTTCTGTTGACTTAAGTAGCTTCTTATCTGGTATCTCTTGTCTACCTTTACTCATTACTTAGAACATCTCACATGTACCCCAGTACCCAGATTTTTATCACTAATACTGTTTTCCTCTAAAAGAAGCTAGTGTTCCTTGAAAATGAGCTGGTTACAATGTAGAGACAAAGTACTTGCCTAAGTTGTCTTATTGTCAAAAAACAAGGTTGGTTTCAGGAATACCTTTAGAAAGAATGAAGAAACCAACTAGCTAAAGAAAGGGCATCTAATTGGGGCAAAAGTTTGATGAGTGTAGCCAATGAAAATAGTAATTATGGTGACCCCTTGTGGTTTAGGTGGCTGAATTAATTGGCTGGGATGAGGACCATGTAAAGGCCAAAAATCCAGGTTCTAGATCTGGGTCCAGAGCAAAAAATTTAAATAAATTAATAAGCTCCCTCCCTCCCTCAAAGAAAATAATTACAGTTCATTAGAACCATGTAAGGTTGAAAGGCTTCCTACATACACGATGATTATTAAAACCAATACACTGCTGTATAACATGTTACAGAGAACACACTTTCCAATGCTAGTTGGATTTCACTTGTGGAGGAAGTGTCCAGTAGGCTGGAGTCAAAAAAAAAACAAACAAAACTTTTATTTGCAGAATACCTTACCCCCGCACTATGTAATTTAAATGATTATTGTGTCAATGGTAAGTGACATTTGTTGTGTTTAGTCTAAGAGTCTAAGATGTTAGGATACTGTTTTTAGGACAGAAGGCTAGACTCCTAAGAACTGAAATTTAGGCAGCAGGGAAGACTGTAAGCTTCAAACTAGCCTATAGTTTATGCTGGAAGACATAACTTCCCAAAACTCCCAAATACTTGAATTCAGACTCAGAAATGTGTTGAATTTTCTTACTGGTAATTTCCAGGCAGGTATTTACAAACCAGTCTCTAAAAATGAAAAGGAAAAGCACCAACACCACCATCAGGCCAAGTCATGGTGGATGTTTTGAGGCAAGTGGTTTCTGAGTTTGTGAGTCTAACACCATGTCCTGTGGAAACCTGTGGAAATCTGAATAGGCTCTTTCTTTCTGCCTTGTCTCGTGGCCATGTCCACCAAGGAGAATGCTAATTCACCCACTGTTTGCCTTAACAGATTCAAAAACAGGGGAAAAAACAGTACAGAAGTTAATGTGGAGCTGAGGAAAGCAAACAAGGATGACCAGATGCTGAAAAGGAGAAATGTAAGCTACTTTCCTGATGATTGCTCTGCACTGAAGAAACTAGGGCCACTGTAAATTGTTCTGTTGATGACACTGTCAGAGGCATAAATAGCAACAATTCAGAAAGTCAGCTCCAAGCCACGAAGCTGCTAAGAAATTTCTTTCTAGATACAAACAGCTTCCTACATCCAACAACATAATCCAAGCAGCTTTGATTCCAAAATTTGTGTCCTTGGGCAGAACTGAATATAGTTCCATTCATTTTGAATCTGTTTAGGCACTCAGTCACACCGCTGCTGGGACATCAGAACAGACCACGGCTACAGCTGGTAGCTGGAGGGTCTATCTCAGCATTATTTCTCTGTTGGCATTGGCCCAGGCTCACATCAGTGAAGAAGCTGCATGGACTCTAGGAAACACTGCAGGAGATCAGTTTTCACGAATGGGTTATGAAGTTTGGTGCAGCTGATCTGCTGTTGGCTCTCCTTGCGGTTCCTGATATGTCATCCTCAGCATGCGGGTGCCTGTGTAATCTCACCTAGACATTTTCAAACCTTTGTTACAAGAATCCTGCACTAACTCTAGATGCTGTTAAGAAAATTCTTGCTACTTTTCTTCATCTTCTGCATCATGATGACCCAGAAGTATTAGCAGATACATGCTAGGCCATCTCCTACTTTACTGATGGTCCAAATAAGCTGAAATGGTCATGGAAACAGGAGTTGTGCCCCACCTTGTGAAGCTCCTACAAACTACTGAACTGCCCATTGTGACTCCTGCGTTAAGAGCCACAGAAAATATTGTCACTGGGATAGACGAACAGACTCATTGTAGTAGACTCAGGAGCACTTGCTGTTTTTCCCAATCTGCTAACAAATTCCAAAACTAACAGTCAGAAGAAAGCTACATGGACAATGTCAAACATCGCAGTTGGCCACCGGGATCAGATATACCAAGTTGTGAATCATGGATTAGTTCCATGTCTTTGTGTTCTCTCTAAGACAGACTTTTAGACACAAAAGGAAGCTGTATGGGCTGCGACCCATACAAGTGGTGGAACAGTTGAACAGGCTGTGTACCTCATTCATTGTAGCATAACAGAACTGATGAACCCCTTAACTGCGAAAGATACCAAATTATTTTGGCTATTTTGGATGTCGTTGCAAGTAATCTCCAGAGTGCTGAAAAAGTAGGTGAAATCGAGAAACTTAGTATAAAGTTAAAGAACGTGGAGGTCTGGACAAAATAGATTTCTACAAAACCATGAAAATGAGTCTGTGCACAAAGCTTCACTAAGCTTGATTGAGAAGTATTTCTCTGCAGAGAAAGATCAAAATGTTGTGCCAAAAACTACCTCTGAAAGCTATACATTCCAAGTTCAGGATGGCACTCCTGGGCCCTCTAACTTTTAGATTGTACAGCTGAGGCACAAAGTTGTTAGCTGTGTAGTATATTTGGTGTAGGTTTGTGTTACTGGTTTTCTATTAAGAACTCTTTAAATGTGGTTTATTATTGTGGCACTTTTTACACCAAAATTATACCTGAACAGCTGCAAACTATTCATACTATATGAAGCTTCTTCTCTCAACGGACTTCTTACTTCCATGTGGAATTTCACATTGTGCAGTGTTCTGTGAATAAAGACTGAATTCCACCCTTTTCTTACTTCAAATAAAAGGAAAAGCAAAAACACCTTGTGGGAGCGTCCCTCAGATCAGCAATACAGTCAGCCACAGGGCACTGTCACTCTTAACTATTTTCCACAGCCTTACAGAGTACTCATGACGCCAGTGCCTGAAACAGGCTCCCTACCCTACTCATCAGCCTAGACCAACTCCTGGTCCTGAATCCTGCCTTGAGGTTATCTACAACTAATATTCAGAGAGGGGGGAAAAAGAAAACAAAAGACCAACTTTAAATTTAAACATTCGGGTGTGTTCCAGTGGTTCAGGCAGCTGAGATGGCCAAGGTGCAGACCACGCAGAGCACAGAAACCCAGGTTCGAGACCTGGGGCCAGGGGTCAGGGGTCAGGGGGTGGAGTGACGAACAGACGAACCAACAAATATCTTCCTCACCTCCCTTCCTCATCAAAAAAAATTAAACATCTACCCTTCTATTTTTTCTTCTATATTACATAGAAATAACACATATTTCTAGAGAAACTACATTTTTGTCATTAAACACTGTAAAAACAGCAGTTTTTTCCAAAGACAGGAAACACAATACAGACATTAAAAATCAAAGACATGCCAATGTGCAGATTCCCTATGCTGGTGACAGATTTGCTACTTCCAACATTACTGATGGATTGTAAGAAACACAAGTAGCTAACTCTGCTCCCTCCTGAAATGTAACTAAAAGGAATGCTAATGGTAATAACAACATAAGTGCACAAAGACAGAAAATGGCAGCAGATAAAAGCAGATGAGATGCTAACAACATTTTCAAAGTTCCAAAGCAAACAGATAAGTAGTCACTAACAAAATTCATCTTTCTTGACTTTTCATGTGCTAATAAGAAATCAAATCATAGCAAGTTACTCTCCACTCACAGAATCTGGAAATATTCAGAAACTGGAAATAGGAGATATTTCTGGAGGTGGGGAAGGCTATCGGAACTTACTCAAAGTCTTGAGAAGAGACAACAGGTCCTCTACAGATCCAGGCAACTACCCTTCCCAATCCTGAGGGTTTCCTTTCTAGAAAAGCTGAAATGCAAGGTTCTAAGTCCTGGGGATACCTGGCATAGCTCACAGTGGGAACGAGACGCCACAATGAAAAGAGTAACTAGGCCCACTGTGCTGGCTCAGATAGTTAAGTCTGTGGTTTTGGAAGCACTGTCCACACAGAAGGCCAAGGACCTGGGACCTGAGGAACAGCCCAGGTGATTATCAACTAACCAAATAAACACACTTCTTCCTCTTCTCTCTTCTTGCTTGCCTGCCTACACATTTTCATTTCTGCCTGCACATTTCATTTAAAAATGGAAATGTTAGCGAGATACAAGTCTTAAACTATCTATCATCTTCTTTTCCTAATCTCTCAGTCTCTAACTCTGGGTGAAGCACAAAAAAACCCAAGGGAAAAGACTGATACTGACATTGGGAGGTTCTTCAATTAAAAAAAGGCCTGTCTCTGCTTAAAACCCTAGTTTACCAAGCAATCACACAGACTTTCCTTAAACACATAGACTTCCCATCAGGTTTTACTACTGCTCTTAAATAGAAAGAGACAGTATGCTATATTTGAGGAAAGCCTACACATGAAAGACGAGATTAGGTGCACTCCTGTGGCTCAGTGGTTAAAGTGCAGGCCATGTAAAGTCCAAGGACCCAGGGTTCAAGATCTGGGCAGAGAGAAGAAAAAAACAAGAGATAGAGATTAAAGAAAATAAAATTTAAAAAAAAAAAAAAAAAAGAAAAAAAACCTCACAGTAATGAGAGCTAATGCAGGGAAGAAAGGGAAAATACTCCCAAAATACTATTTCAAAGAAATAATACAAAATATCATATCCAAAAAATAAGAACAGAAACTTCTAAAATAGCACCATTCAGATCTCACAGTTAAAAATAACCAAAATTTGGCAGTGGAGTAGCAGTTTGGTCAGCCACCTTCAGTGGAGACTGCATCCACATATATCCCAAGGACCCAGGTTAGCATCCTGGGTCCAGGAGGAGCAACCAATGTGAACTACATAAAAATGAAATACTTCTACCTACTCTCTCTTTCTACCTGCCTGCTTGGGCTTTCCTCATTCCTGTCTGTACCTTTCCTTAAAAAAAAAAAAAAAATTAATATTCAGAAGAAGAGCTAAAAAATCAAGAGAGAGGAAATCTCTGAAAGAAAAAAAGAAGTCTAAGAGATTAAAAAAAAAAGTTAGATGAGCATATGACAGAAAACATTCTGCTTATAAGGGTTTCATAAACGAACCACAAAAAAAGAATTGAGAAGAAATCAAGTTGCGTAGGAGGTGCCTGGAGCCAATTCCAAAGGGAGTGTGCAGGTGTTTCCTCACATCAACCAGAAATTCTCAACTCAGTTCTGACAACATCTAGCCTGAGACAGCATCAGATTCCAGTTACAGGGTTCAGTCTCCCAAGATCATCTTCCACATCAGACATCAGTCTCAAGATCAGGCAACATTACCTGTGCTTCTGCTAAACTGCCTATAAATCAAGGTCCCAGGACATCCTTAGGTTCAATTAATTTGCTACAACAGCACGTAAAACTCAGGAAACCCATTTGCTCACAGATCACTGGTTTACTACAAAGAATGTAATTCAGGAACAGCCAGAGTCGGAAGGGATGCATTGGGCATGGTATGAGGAGACAGCCAGATGGAAGAGACATGTTGGTTGGGTCGCCGGGGGGTTGGGGGGTTGGGGGCTTAGTGGGGCAAAGCTTCCAAATCCTCTTCAGATGTTATTCTCTCCAAATCTCCATGTATTAGTCACCAACCCCAAAAGTTCTTCCTCTTGGACTTTCAAGGAGGCTTCACTACAGACAGAACTAACTCACTGGCCACTGAATTCAACCTCTAGTTCCCCCTCCTCTTCCTGGAAAGCTAAGACAGGAAGTTCTAAGCCTCTAATCACCAGGTTCTTTATCCTGGCAGCTGTTCCCCATTATCTCATTAACATACAAAAGACACCTTAATCACTCTCAACACTAGGGAAATTCCAAGGCTTTTGTGAAGTGGTGAGTGAGAACTCTAGATGAAGACCAGATAGGTAATGAGAAGCACATTTTGGCCATCTGGATGGCAAAATAAATTTCTTACAAATCACAGCACTGTACAAACATTCCCCACAGTGTACAGCAGAATGAACTTGAAAATATCCTCAGTAAATTATGACCACAATTTAGAAATCTATAAGGACAAAGAATAGAATCTAAAAAATTTCCAGACAGGACCCAGCCATGCCAGGAGACCACACTGGTGCCCAGAGAGAGGAACCAGCCCTAGTCCCCACCAAAGCTCATAAGCACCAGCCAAACTGGCACCAGAATCACCATACAGATGAGACAGAGGACTCAGTCTCCACCACAACGCCTACTTTAGCAACTCCACCCACAGTCCCTCTAAGGACCCTATGGGGGTAGAACAGAATTCATTGCCTAGGAGAAAATCAAAAGAAAAAGAAAAGCCACAGTGCTAAATTCAAGACAATGTAGAAAACCAGGTCAAAATCTAAACATCTCAAAACAAAATTAGATGACCCCAAAAGAGGAATATACCAGGAGGCCCCTAGAGAAGAAATGTATTGACACTGATTGAGATAACCTAACAGGTAAAGAACTCAAAATAATAGTTATAAAAAAACCTAAACAAGGGCTGTCTGGTGGAGGAGTGGTTAGGGCAATTGCCTCTGAAGAACCACAAACTACACGCCCCTGGGTGTGAGTCCTGGGTCCATGGGGAACAACCAGTGTGAGCAACTAAAAAAATAAATAAATAAATAAATAAAGGACTTCATCCTCCTCTCTCTTCCTGACAGGATGCCTACTCTCCTTCATTCCTGCCTGCACCTTTCCTTTAAAAAAAAAAAAAAAAAAAAAAAGCAAAAACAAAAAAACCCTGAACAAGATGAAGGAAACACAATTGCAATTCCAAAGGCAATTAGAAGACCTCAGAAAAGTGACAGATCAAAGTGAATAATTCACCAAAGAGATTGAAGCTATGAAGATGCTAGAGCTTAAAAACAGTCAATTGCAGACAAACATTAAAAAGCTCCATAAACAGACTCAATCTTGCAGAGGAACAAATCTCAGAAATGTAAGGCAAGATCCTGGAGGTGACCCTCACAGAAGAGAAGAAATGAGATCGAGGTAAAAAATAAGGAAACACTGAGAGAAATATCACATACCACAAGAACAAACAGTAAGTTTAATAGTTATACCAGAAGGAGAGGAGAGGGAACAAGGAGCAGAAAACTCATTCAGAGAAGTAACAGGGGCACCCTTACGGTTCAGATGTCTGAGATGCTGGTATGTGAACCACATATAATCTCAGGGACCCAGGTTTGAGACCCAAGGTCAGGATAAAAAAAAACTAAGGAACTACCAAGTTGTTTTTATCTCTTCTTCCTTCCTTAAATGCATGTCTCCCTGCTCCTTAAGAAAAAAAAAAAAAGAATAGGAAAGATAATCAGTCTCATAATATCTCCCATCGATAAAGAAACAAATGTCCACCTGTTCCCCTCTTGGAATACGACCTGCCCTTATCCTATCTCTTAAAGCGTGTAGCGTGTGCTATAGTCAATAAATCATTTGCTTTTGCTTTAAAAGAAAAGAAAGAAATATCATCTAAAAACGAGAACAGGTTGAAAATCAAGGGCTATGAAAAAAAAAAAAAAATCAAAGCAACAGGATGAAGGAAATAAAAAACTGCAATACTGATATTGGAAAACATATGGCATGTCCTGAGATAGTAGGACTTTGGTCAGCCACCTTCAGCCAGCACAGTCCACATACATCCCAAGGACCCAGGTTCAAATCCTGGGGTGAGGATGGGGGTTGAGGAGGGAAAACCAAGATGAATAACAAAAATAAAGCGCTTCTTTCTCCTCTCCCTGCCTGCTTGCACCTTTCCTTTAAAAAAAAAAAAATTACTATCATCTCAAAGAGAGGAAAAATTATTCTGTATTCTTTGAGGACATTAATACAAATGCAAGTCCCAAATGTACTCCAAAACACAACAGAGAACAACATAGGTTGGGTGACCTGTTGTCATTTAGAGGTCAGTTCACATGTGGCATTGGCATGTTTCTCTCAATGCCATTCCAGGCAGCAACCACTTCTTAATAACAAGCCTAATACCAGCACTCATCAAACCACAGAGAGATTAGGAAGACAGAGGCAAGAAAAATTCAACTTTCTGTTCCCATGTTCAAATTCAGAAGTAAATAACCAATAAAACATGACTGGCTCAAATAGCCCATGTTTTTAACATGTTCCAATTTTATTGAGATAAACTGATCTATAACTGTTAATAACTTTAAGCATGTGACATAATGGTTTCACTTACATATACTGTGAAATTATTACTGCAATAAATTTAGTTAGCGTCCATCATCTCATATACAATTAAAAAAATTGTCCTTATGATGAGAACTCTTAGGATTTACTCTCCTAACAACGTATATACACCACCTGGCAGTACTAACTACAGTCATCACGTTGTACTTTATATCTCTAGTATGTATTTTTAAGTGGAAGTTTGTATTTTTAACCATCTTCCTCTAATCCTCTCCTCCCCCATTCTTCCAGAGCTTTCCCCAGTTCCAGACCCCCAAGCACAAATCCAACCTCTTTTTCTGAGTTCAGTTTTCTAACTTAGACTTCATATTTTAAGTGTGATCATGCAGTATTTCCCTTCTCTGGCTTATTTCACTTATCATGAAGCCTTCAAGGTCTGCCCATGTTGTGCAAATAGGAGGACTTCCTCTTTTACAGCTGAATAATATTTGACTATAAGTATGTATCAAAATTTCTTTATCCACTCATACAGTGAGGTTCTCTTAGATTGTTTCCATGGCTTGGCTATTGCAAATAATGCTGCTATGAAGATAAGGGTGCAGATAGCTTTTCAAATTAAGGGTTCTTGTATCCTTTGGATATGTTCCCATAAGTAGAATTGCTAGATCATCTGGTAGTTTTATTTGTAACGTTTTTAATAATTTTTTTAACTCCACAGGTTTGGTAGTTATTGGCAGTTTCATAATAAAAAAACATCTTGACATGCCCTGGTGTGCCTAGCGGATAAGGCCACTGGACATAGTTCACATATATTCCAAGGACCAGTTCAAGACCTACTCGCCTTTATTCCTGCCTACACTTTTCCTTTAAAAAAAAAAAAAAAAAGTTCTTTAATTTCTTTAGACAGTAAGAAAGAAAAAAAGGAAAGAGAACCAAATAATAAGTTAGGATGGCAAGCTGGGAAGCACAAGAGCTAGAAGAAGTGAGGAGAAACTACTATCTTCCCCAAGAATAGTGGCTGCCACAGTGGTACCACCACTCCTTTTTTTAAGGCTGGATTTTTTTAATATAGAGTTAACTCTAGTGCATTTACATTGTAAGTGCATTTAGAATGTAACTAAATTTTGAAAACAAAGGGAATTTGCTGTTATGTATAGTCTAATAAAATGACTACAGAGCAGTTACACATAAAAATACAGCATTAATTGCCCAGTGATCAAGACAGTAGCAAACACTATGTTTGAATCTCTAGAACTCAGTACTGTCTTAAATGATTAAAATCCCTAGTTCAACATCATGAAATTTAAAAAAATTGTACAGGAGCACTCTGGTGGCTCAGGTGTTAGGCCCACGACTGGGTCGAAGTTCTTGCATTGCCCAAGGACCTGGGTTCCTGCCTGGGGTCAGAGGAAATAACTAAAATGAACAATTAAATAAATGTTTCTTCCTGCCTGCCTGTTGCCTTCTTTAAAAAAAAAAAAAAAAAAAAAGTGCGGATGAACATTTATTCAAAATATTTTTATCTCCTAATTCTGTCTTCTAACCACAGGATCAGCACACAAAACAGCTGAATTTTGATTACATTTTGTTGTTGCAGAAGCATTAGTTAAGTGAAACACCAAATATATAGACATTTTCGTGAGTGAGTTATAAATCAACCCCCATAAATTCTAGCAATTGGACATTAGAAGATTTATAATTTGCAGGGTACCTTTCCTTTCTCTATGGATATACAGAGCTTATAAATTCAGCCATTGAGATTCTCAGGAAATCTACTTACAGAATGTGTTAACACCATTAAAAATGTTAGTAAAGAACTGTCGTCAGGTTGTGAGTTCTAGTCTGCAGTCTCTTTCCATAAGCATTCACTGATCACTTACAATGTGTCAGCACTGTTACCTGCCAAGATGACCCTGCAATGATTCCTTCACTCTTGAGATCAGGGTGTTGGGAGGTGAGTCAGAGAGAAGAAGAAATCACAACCAAACACAGTGAACAGACTCCAGGGAAGCCTACATAAGCATCTGCTCAGCCCAGAAGGGGCTGCACAGCCCCGAGTTTAGTCACTTCTGGGAAGGGAGAGGGAAACAGGACACTCAAATGACAAGCTAACCCACAGGCAAGTCAGTGGGCAGTCCTGAGGCACAGGTACATTTGCACCAATGTTTCAGTAATTAAGTCGTTTGACAAATACTGAAAACCGGAAGTGAACAGGAGTTAAGCTCGGCCCTATTCTCATAGATTTTAGACAAATCAATTCCTACCTTGACAAAAGTTCCCTCAAAGACCACGAAACACCCAAAAAGTTATTGCTCCTCTCTCTGGCAGAGAAGGAAGGGAGAGGAGGTGGGAGGGGGTAAGGCAGGTTCCCCTGGTCCAGGAATAAACAGCATTTGGAATTAACCAAGTTCCCCTAGATAGATCCTAGATATATTTTCTCCTAGAAAATATGACCTTCCTACCTCATTCCTCTCTCCACTCCGAAAAAACACACTCATAGA
Organism: Solenodon paradoxus; assembly: GCA_004363575.1. Lineage (NCBI taxonomy): Eukaryota > Metazoa > Chordata > Mammalia > Eulipotyphla > Solenodontidae > Solenodon > Solenodon paradoxus. The sequence goes on from RJWH01000708.1 coordinate 90,494, forward strand.
TTGAGGGCTCATCAACGTCAATTACTAAAGAGATAAAAACAAAAAACCCTATGCCCACGAGAAATAAAAATCCCTGACTCCTTCGGAGTTCGCAATCTAGTTTTGTGAAGCTCAAACGTTTTATATATATTTATATACATACATATGTGTATATAGAATACTGAGAAATCAAGCGCGTAAAATTCACGGCACTGCAAAACCAACTGCAGGCGAAAGCAAGCAGACACGGGCCCCACCCGCGATCCTAACGTTTCAATGCCGTTTGGACTCTAAGAAGGGAGGACTCCGAGCAGGAGGAGATCCGAAAACGAGCCCAAATTTCCACGACCGGAGACGGCAGGGGCAGAGAAGCCCTTCTGGGGACGAGCCCTCCCTCCGGGACCACCGAAAGCACCTACGGTAGAGGGTTCGCTCTGGAGCGGCCGACGAGCCGCGGCCTGGGCCGGTCCCCCGGAGGTCCGAAGAGGAGCGGTCCTAGGGACGCTCGGAGGGCGCGGGAAAGGGCGGCACTAGGAGAGGCTTAAGAAAGACCAATACCAGAGGGGAAGGGGCGTCAGCGGGGCTCCTCCGCCCAGGCGGATACGGGGGAGCTGGGAAGCTGGGTGCGGGCCGGTGCGGACTGACCCGGACGGCTAGAGACCCGAAGGGAGGCGCAGCGTCGCGCGGCCGTCAGAGCCGCTCCCGAGGGGCTGGCGCTGGGGGAGGGGCTCCCGAGGGCCCCGCGCGAGGAGGGCACCTTCAGGAGGACCCCACTGGCTAGGCGTGGGCGGCCTAACAGGTGCTAGGGATCGCCTGGACCCAAAGGAGATACTCACCTGCGAACACGCCAGCAGCCAGCGCGCACCGGTACGGGCCAGGGAGGGTAAGAACAGCCTGGGCTTGTCGGTTCGACCTCTTCAAGCCTGCGTCCACGCCAAACGTCACGCGCCTGGCGCGCATGCGCGGGACCGGAGGGCAGCCGGAGCGTGGGGATGGGGGCGCTTGAGGGGAGCTGGGGCGGGGGCGCCAACCCGGACGTCCTGAGCCCAAGCGGAGGACGGGGACGGCCTTGATTTAGCTTGTTAACTAAAAAGGCATTGTTGCGTGCACAGATCTTGCTTCTCAACAACTGCGACAGTAAAAGGAGAAAGGCGGGACTAGGAGTGGAAAAGTCCGAGCTGAGTCTGGGCATCTAGGGGCTCAGTGCCTAAAGAAGGGTGTGCTCCGTAAAGAAATGCAAAGGGACGAGTTAGCGGAAAAGAGCTCCAGTGGGCACGCCTCGGACTTATCGAGTAATAAAATTAATTACGTATTATTAGATTATAACAGAATATAAAATGAATACCGTCCAGTCCGGTGTAAGTACAAAATTAAATAAAGGGATAATAGCAAATATTTCTCATAGAGGAATTCTAATTCGTAATAGCCCATCCAGAGATGTTTCGCTTCACCCACCTTCCCAGAGCCAGGACTAAGCATAGTGACTTTATCCCAAAGAGTGAAACCATCCGAACACTGCTCACCGCCGTGTTCCAGGTTAGCATTTAGCATGCACAGTGATCATGATATGGGGCGAGATGGGACCCTGCTCCAGAAGCCCTGGAGGTTGGTACAGGAACGGAGAGGGAGGCCTGGCGTGGGCCTCAGGTTTAAGGGCCACCCAGCCTGGCTTTGGTTTCAGCTGAGTGCAGCAGAAGTCGGTGCCAGCAGGGGCAGGTGCCTTCTCGGTCCTGCTGGTGTGTTCTCACTACCCAGTTCTTCCTCGCCTGCTGGTTAGGTTCTTGAGTTCAATGTCCAGAATGAATTTCAGGGTCACTCAAAATATTGAGTAAGAAAAGATTTATTGAAGAAGAAATAGAAAACTAATGTGGAGAGGGAGCACACACACCAGAGCCATCCTCTTTATAAGAAAGAGGAGACAGATTGAGATGTCACACCCCGCCCCCGACTTCAATAGCAGGTATTTGTGGAACTCATTTGGTAATTTGTTTCTTCCATTCTGGCCTTTCATTCGTTAATTAGTACCTCTTTCAGTTTGAGCCATCTCTTGTTATTTAATTTTGCTTTTCTTGCTTTTCAATTTTAACCTCCCCTCTGCCCCTTTCTGTGTCTTTCAATAATTCGCGTTGATACTATTTACCCTTGATACGATATCATGAAAATGTTACTTTTCCTATGGTCTTCATCCTCAAAGGACATAACTCCAGTCTAACTTCCATGAGAGAAACATTAGACAAATCCCAGTCAAGGTGTACTCCACAAAATATCTCATCAGTGCTTCTCAAAACTATCAAGGTAGTAAAAACAAGGAAAGAACCAGCAACTGTCGCAAGCAACGTGGTATCCTAGGTGGGATCCTAGAACTGAAAAGGGGATGTTAATGAAAATAATCAGTAAATTCCGGCATGCTCTGGTGGAGTAGCAATTTGGTCATCCACCTTTGGCTAAGAGAACAGTCCACTTATATCCTAAGGATCCGGGTTCAGATCCCGGGGCTGGGGGTGAACCACCAAGATAAACTAAATAAAATAAAGTGCTTCTTCCAGCTGCCTACCTCTGCTCGCCTTTGTTTCTGTCTGTACCTTTTCTTAAAAAAAAAAAAAAAAAGAGCCGTAAATTCAAATAAAGTATGGATTTTAATTAATAGTAATTTTTAGTTTAGACAACTTAAGTACCATGATTAGAGGAAACTGAGTAAAAGATCTTTATAACATTTTTAGAAATATTAAAATTTATCCAAAGTTAAAAAAATTTCTTAAGACAATGAAAGGAAAAAGGAAATATTTATTTAGTGCTAAATGTTTAAGATTCCTTAAAGTACACACAGGGCCTCTGGGAGCTAGGTGGGAATATGGTGTGTGAAATTACCTGAGGGAACCTCCTGGCAACCTTGTTCCTCAATGGTGGATATTTGAGTAAACAATTATCAAGCTATACACTTAATATTTGTTCACTATTCTGTATATAAATTACATAAACGTTAAAAAAAATTTTTAAAAGAAAAAAGTTTTTGCAATAGCCTATTGCTACTGGTCTTCAAAACTCCATGACCACTCATTCCCTCCAACCCCAGGTCTTGAACCTGGTCAGTAAGGCTTTACATGACCTGTGCCTTAGTTGCCTGCCACACAGAGGTGTTCTTCAAACATCAGATTCTGATGGTAAGAGTTTCTCTCTTAACCCAACTCCTCTCTGGAAAGAGATTCTGGGTAGGCAGTCCTGTGATGCCTTCCAGCCAAACCTACAATGTAGTGTGACTTAGTCAGCATAAGAGGTCAGTGGTTGGAGTCCTCTGGAATTCTTCCTGATTCTGCACTCATGTGCTTGGGCAAGTTGCCTAATATGACCAAGCAGCCTGACATCTCTCAGTAAGACTGTAAATCTATCCCTGACTACCCTCAGTCTTAGCTATCTGTCAGGTCTTAGATTTTCAAAAATGCGCTAACGTAGTGTTTGAGTGATGAGACTGTGGGTGACTTATTTCTTCTTCCTACTTTCCTATTTTCTAAAAATTCATAAGTGAATCACTTAACACTTAAAAAACTTAAAATAACTTAAACAACAGGAAAAATGGTAATATTTTAATTCAATTGGCTTAAGTAGATGTTCTGTGAGTTAGAGCAGAGAGTGTTTTACAGTAAGTTTTCTAGGTTAGCAAACTTTATATCCAAGTTTGCCAACAACCAACCAACAGCACAGGACTAAAGGACAGGAAAGACACCTACTTTCCGACCCCATATCTACCATACAGAATGTTTGTCCTCTTGTTTAGGACTGAATGAGATCTTCTAGAAGCCACACTAGGACTTTGTTCAGTCACCTGGATCCATGCATGGTTCCATAATATTTGTGGTTCTCAATTTGTCAAACCAAATCATGTGCTGATTAACCCACTCTCTCTTTACCCCAATTATGAGGACTGCTTTCCTTTGAAAAATTGAAAACAAAGAAAGTGATACATTCTTGTGGTTAAAAAGAAAATTTCCATAGGACATAAAGTAAATGGCTGAGTCTCTCCCTGCCACATCCCACATAATCTGGAATGAGACTCCTCCAAGTACAGGAGGTAATATTCTTTCATTCCTTACCTTTCCTTTCCTTTTTCTAAGTGAACCACAGCTGCTCATGTTCATATGTATATATATATACATATATATATACATATATACATATATATATACATATATATATATACGCACACACATATATATGTATATATGTTAGAAGAACAGTAGGACTTAAGCTGCCCCAAAATCTTCACCAAAACCTCAAGTCTACACAAAATAGAGGCTGGTGCTCCCAGGTGGCTTAGCAGTTAAGGCTACAGCTTCAACCAGTGTAGTCCACTATAGCCTAAGGCACTATGGGCCAAGGAAAACAACCAAGATGAACAACTAACTAAATTGGTAAGTAATACTTCTTCCTCCTCTCTTCCTGCCTGCCTACTTGCCTTCATTTCTGCCTGCTTCCTTCCTCTAAAAAAATAGATAAATAAACAGAGGCACAATTCTAGTGAGAGTAGAGCATTACTACTGAAACTTTAGTTCTTGTGCAGTGGTGCTAAAAGAAAACCAAACACAAGACTTGGAAAAAGGTAAAAGATTGATATATTTGCTGAGCAAATGGAGACAACAGTTTCAGATCCACAGTCTCTCTAAGCAAAAGCAAGAGAACAAGAATTTTATAGGACTAGGTCCAGGAACTTGGATTGTATCTAAGTGCAGGTCAGCATAATTCATGACCAGATGGTGTTAGTAGTGTTGTAATCAGTGGTCCCCTGACTTGTGGGTTTCAGTTCACAAGGCTTGTAGGGGCCCAGCTGATACTTTACAGGCCTGTTTGACACATAGTTTTTCAAGGTTAAGATAGGTCCATCATTCAAGGAGGAATGTTGCTTTCAGTTCTCCCTGACTCTGCAATTGCTGGATAAAGTATTCGGTTTATGTCTATTAGACTTAACTCTTCCAAATGGTCATTTGAAGTTGCTGTTTCCCAGTTAATATTCTGCCTGGTTGCTATTTCATTGTTGTAAGTGGGGTGTTGAAGTCCCCCACTATTACTGTGCTGCTGTCAATGTCTCTCATCAGGTCTAATAATACTTGCTTCATATATTTTGATGCTCCTTCATTTGGTGCAACTATGTTAATAAGCACTATGTCTTCTTACTAGATTGACCCCTTAATCATTATATAATGTTCATCTCTGACTTTTGTTATGCTTTTTAGTTGGAAGTCTGTTTTATTCGATATAAATATAGATGTTTCTCTTTTTCTTTTGGTTGCCATTCAATTGTAGGATTGCTGTCCAACTATTGACTATGAGCCTGTGTTTCTCTTTTGAAAGAAGGTGAGTTTCCTGATGCAGCAGAAGGTTGGGTTATTATTTTTAATCCATTCTTCCACTCTATGTAGTTTGAATGATGAGTTCAGTTCATTAATGTTTAGGGTGATTATTGATAGGTAATTGCTTATCACCATTTTGTAATTTGCCTTCTCTGTGTTGTTACAGAGTGCCTTTTTCTTCTTTTTCTCTGCTTAGGTGTTTTGATTGGTTTCCCTTTTTGTTTTCTTGTTTATTTCTACCTTGGAGATATATTTGGAGATTACCCTGAAAGTTAACATTAAGAATTCTGTTTTTGTTTCCTATTTTTATTTGAAAGCTTATTAGTCTTTCACTTGTTCTATCCATCCACATTTTTATTCTCCTCTCCTCCTCACTCTTTATATTTACTGTCTTATTGTTTTTAAATAGACATACACTTTATACAGTATCTTTTAGAATTTTTTGTAAAGCTGGTTTTGTGATGATGAATTCCTTGAACTTTTGCTTAATCAAAAAGCTTTTTTTTAATCTTTCCTTAAATGTCAAAAATATAAGATAAAGAAAGGATCTAAAAAGCAGTTAGAGAAAAATGAGTCACATACAAAGGAGTCCCCATAATATTGTCAGCAGATTTCTCAACTGAAATCCTATAGACCAGAAGGGAATGACATATGTTCGAAGTGCTGAAAGAAAAGAAAAAAAAGAATTTCAACGTAGGATTCTATACCCTGAGAGATTATCATTCAGAACTGAAGGTATAGGTCTGTTTGGATTGATTTTGTTTGCACTTCTCTGAGATTCCTGAGTCTGGAAGTTTGTGTTATTATTCAGGTTAGGGAACTTCTTGACTATTATTTCTTCAATATAGTTCCTGCCCTCTTTTTTCTATTCTATACTCCTGGGACCTCTATGATGTGAATATTGTTCCTTTTGATGTTATCCCAAAGGCTATGAATGTTTTTCTCATTTCTTTTCATTCGTTTTTCTCTGTGCTGGTTTGCTTGGATACATTCCTCTGCCCTATCTTCTAGTTCACTGATTCTATTGGAGGCTTTGTCTATCCTACTCTTGAGTCCCTCTATTGAGTTCATTAGTTCAGCTATTCTGTTCTTTATTTCTTTGATATCTTGCTTCATTTCTTCTCTCTTTTTTGTTGTTCTTTTTTCCCCCTCTATTGTTTTCTTGATTTCCATTAGTATGTTTATTATTGCTACACTAAATTCATTCTCATGCACATGTCTATTACATTCAGATTTTCCTCTGGGGTTTTAATTGGATCCATAATTTTTGTAAATCTCTGTGTGTCTTCATTCTGGTTGGCATTCTGTTTATGTTTCCGTGAGTTAGCTATCCTTGCAATGACGGCACTATGTAGGGTATCAGTTTGCTCCAGAGAAACCTGGATCTTGGTTTGAACACTGGAAATTCTAGAGTTGTTTGGAATCACCACTGGTTGGATTTGTTGACATTCTTAGGTGGACCCTGCATTGATGCCCAAGAGTTCAGCCTTTAGGGTTGGAGTTTGTGTGAGAAATGCAGAGCTTTCCATGAATGTCCCGGCTCCAAATAATAACAACCACTTGGTCACCAGCCCACTGCAGCAACCAACTGCATTTCTACCTCCAGCCACAGGGTGGCACTAGTGGGTAATGCTGACAATGTCTCCCTTCTGGGAAACTTTTCTCCCCTTAAGCTGGGGGAGGGATTTCTGGTGGGGGCATCCTGCAGCTCTGGAGCAATAGGAGGGGTTGAGAGTTGGGGATTCCCCTAGATACCTTCTAGTTATGGCAGCACCCTGTGTAATTTCCTTTACTGGCTCCCATGGACACCACCATGGTGCTGGTGCTCCTTCTGCCTTGTGCCAAAATCCTAGCTCCCTGTCCTGGTCTTGCTGGGTAGACTCTCTGTTACTCTCTGAGTGACTCCTGGGGGGCCTGGTTCTTCCCATGGTTTCACATCTCCACCACTTTTTTCTTTGAGGCTGGGAGTCCTGAATCTGTGATGCAGTTCTGAACCCCAATGCCTTTGTCTATCCTTGTAGTGGTTCTTGCTGCTGTCTCTGGAGCCCCTGGGTCAGCCTTTCCATGCTGTGTCTGAAGAATAGGAGATTTCTCATTGTTCTGTAGGGAGAAGATCCAACATGTCCTATCAGGTCGCTGCATTGACTCCTATGATGAGACTACATTTAAATGGAGTTTCTGTATATTACTTTTTATAATACATACTCTTAAAAAAAAGTGAAACGGGGCATGACTTGGTGTAGTAGCAGTTTGGTCTGAAGCCTGTGGCAGGTGTACTTCATATACATCCCTGGAAGCCGGGTTCATGTCTCAGAATGGGGGTGAGGGGGAACAATCAATATTAGCAACTAAATAAAATACATAAAAATGCTTATTCCTCCACTATTTTCCTGCCTGCCTGCTTATTCACCTTCACTCCTGCCTGCTCCTTTTCTTTAAAAAAGAAAATGAAATGGGCCCCAAATGGAGTCATTTATGTCAAGCCCCACCAAGACTTAATAACTAATGTAATTGTCATTTCAGCCTCTGCCAAAAGTATAAATTTAAACCTATCAATCTGTAATAGCCTGGTCAGCTTGACTAAGGTAATCTATATGATAAGAAGATAACTTCTATCAACTTATAACAATGAAACAACCTTTCTTTTCTTTTGCAAATAACCTCCTTGTTCCACTGTCTTCCTTCCAAGAAAAATTTTCCATTTTTCTTAGAACTCCTGGGATCATCCTCCTACTGTATGATGGGATGCTGCCAGATTCATAATAAAATGTGAAAAGAATGTTCAGTCTGACTAAACTGACTCCACCTTGAGTCCAAGATTCCATCTTAATTAAAAAACAATTTTAGGGGCATACCCTTATGGCTCAGGCAGCTGAGATACTGGCATATGGACTGTGTGGAGCCCAGAGATCTAACTTTGAGACCCAGGGCCAGGAGAAAACCCAAAATAAACAACCAACTAAATAAACAAAGGTAATTCTTCTTCCTCTAACGTCCCCTCTTAAAAAACTGACAGGGAGGAACTGAACCTTTTCTGAAAGGTCTTTTCTGAAGAAAAACCTTTTTTGAGAACTTTGCAAAGATCTTTTTTTTTTTCCTCCTTTTTTCTATAATAGCTAAAGTTATTTGAATAAAAGCCAATGAACTGTAAGGAATGTAATCTATAACCAATCCTAGTTTTTTAATTTAAAAACGATCCTACTTCTTTCCACATTTTTCCCTTTAAAATGCCCTTACACAAAGATCACAGAGGCGTAGTTGGGACTAATACCTGAGTTTGTACTCCTCAATTTACAAATCTAAGACACAAATAAAATAAATGCTTTTTTTTTTTTTTTTAGTTTGCCTCTTTATGTCTTTCTTGGTTGACAAAAAGTTGGGTGAATGTGGTTGCTCTCTAAGTATATTATTATACCTTATTGTACAAAATCTTTTCAGACTTGATTGAATTTAACTGAAACCTTAGAAAGTGAAAACACCAACGAGGGGGTGCTATTGTAATTTGCTATATGTAGGAACCAGCGTTTATTCAGCCAGGATGAATTGACTGAAGGACACTAGGATTGTTTCCAATATTTTACTACTTAATAATGCTGCAGTGAACCCATTTCACTTTACACATCTGTGAGTATTTCTGTGGACAAATTCTCAGAAGTAGAGTAGTTGAGTTAAAAATTTTGTGTAGCTGTACCTCTTCCAGCCTTTAAGGATGCTGCATCGGTTTGTTCTTGCTTTGATGCAAGAGGCAACAGTAGACACGGCAATGCTTGGGCACCTATGAACTTTGGCAAGTTGCTCAGTGGTCTGGACAGATATAGTCCAGGAACCTGGACACCCTGGAACACTATGTGGAGATGCCAAGGCCAGTACCTATGACTTGGAAGCCAACTTGGCTACCCTGAAGACATACCAATTCAGCCTTCTTTCAGACCACAGTCACTGCCTGGGTCCTGCTAAAGGGCCTCACCAACCTGCCCCACACCAACTTCAAGCTGTTCAAGTACATGATTCAGTAGCCACATCAAGAAGAGTAGCTGATCTGACAGATCTTGTACCTTGGATATCTGCTGAAGATGGACCACTTCCAGTTCTTTACTAAGCCCTGGATGAAAACACGGTCGTCTTAGAAAGTATAAATAACTTCGAAGACTCTATTTAAAAGTTGCTCTGCCATGTTTTAGGCATCCTTTAAAAGGGCATTGACTGCTGGCTGGTGGTGAGACACTTGGAGATCTGACACAGTCAACTTGAAGGATAGATGAGCAAGTATGTCTGGAGTGCTAATGAATCAGGACAGATCTTCATCTATAGTCAGGAGGAGAATATTAAGCCCAATAACATCATGGAAAGATAGACTTTGGCAGTGTATGCAGCATTGTAGCCTTCTCCCAGTAACTTTGCAGGTGTTTAGTAAAGGTATACTGACAGTCAAAGAAAAGTCTGTGTGTATGTTTTGATACACATCATCAAGTGACATCCTCTCAATCCCACAGTGTACGTGCTTCCCCACAATCTAACCAGTAGAGTTGTACTGTCATTATTTTTTTGATGCTTACCAATAAAACAAGTTAAAAAATATGTTGTCAGAGACTTTAACTTGCCTTTACTGTTTTATGGGGTGAGGTTGAAAAAAAATTTTTTTTTTCAAGTGATTGTGAAAAGTTTGACATAGTGGAGTTATTTTGAAGTGGAGCTGGCCAGGGGAATAGTAATACAGACTGGGTCACTCCACCAATATTTCAAAAAGCCGGTAAGAATGAGAATTTCCTGTCTGAAAATCAACTTTTATTTAGTGATCTCTCCACCTGACCCTTTTACCTTGTAACTTCTACAGCTAACCATTACCTCATTCATCATACCATCCTTTTTTTTAAAAAAATAAATCAAACACCTGTCTTTTGTCCCTCCTCAGGATTCTATTTGGGTTTCTACCTGAATCTGTTCTCCCCAAATTGCAATTCTTTGATCCCAAATAAATCACTCCCTGTTTCCGTTCTTTATTTTATTTTATTTTTTAAAAAGAAAAGATGCAGATGAAGGTGAGCAGAAACAGGCAGCCAGGAAGACAGAGGAAGAAGAAATATTTCATTTTTTAAAATTTACCTGTCCATCTTAGTTGTTACCCCCAGTTCCTGGTCACTAACAAACCCAGGTCCTTCAGATGGAGGTGTATTGTGTTTGGTGGACTTAACCGTTAAGCCACCAGGACCCACCAAGTCTCCTTATTTTTAGATTTATATGATTAAGAGTCAGTTACTTCCTTTTTTGTGAGCTCTCCTTAATTTTCTAAGGGTTGTAGAATTTTGTTATTGGTTTTTGGAAGTTCTTTGAGTATTAAGGTACTTGATTAGTCCTTGTCTATGATATATGTTGAGACTATTTCTTGATAATTATTTTTCTTTCTATTTTGTTCATGGCCTTTTTTGCTAAACTAAATTTTTCATAGTCAAGGCTTCTGGATTTTGAGAGTGAGTTAGGAAGACCTCCTTTACTCTAAGATTAAAAAGGCATTTTTCTCTCTTTTTTTTTTTTTTTTTTTTTTTTTTTTTTTTTTTTTTTTTTTTTTTTTTTTTTTTTTTTTTTTTTTTTTTTTTTTTTTTTTTTTTTTTTTTTTTTTTTTTTTTTTTTTTTTTTTTTTTTTTTTTGTTCTTTTATTGTTCCATTGTGCTACGCTTATTTTTTTTAATTTAGATTTTACTCTCATATGGTGTGATCCAATTTTATGTTTCAGATTTTTTGTTCCAAAATATTTTATTAGAATAATATCAGTGATATGAGATACTTTATTTCTAGATTTCCTATTATATTGCATTGGTTTGTCTATGCACCAGTGACACACTGATTTATTGACTGATGATTTTAAATGTGTTATTTTGGTGTGCCTTGATGGTTGAGACAGCAACTGTACATCTTGGTTGTTCCTGTTCATCTCAGAAGGGAACCTGGCCCTTGGGATGTATGTGAACTGTGCCCAACTGTTACTCCACCAGGGCGCACCCAGAGTTCCAATCTTAATCACCAGTATTATTTCTACTTCAGGTCCCCCCTGCCCCATTTCCTCTACCCTGAATTAACGTTTCTCATGCTAAATCTACTTATCCAATAATATAATGTTTTCCTACAAGAGTTTAAGTGTTATTTTGGTGCCACTTGGTATTTATTTGAAATTTTATTCATGTAGATTTTTCATAGATCTTATAAAAATTTATTACTGGGTATTCTATTACTATACCTACATAATTGTTTATTTTTTCTACAAGTAATCTTACAGAAAATGGTCATTTTCTTCCATTATATCTTCTAAGTAGTTGTTAGACACAATGATATTTACAATATTTTTCCATTTTGATGATTACTTGTTGCTGAGTCCTTTACATTATTTGTATGTTTGTTTTTTATTCTACCTGTTTTGGACTTGATGCTTACATGAGAAATATGTTTTTGCTGTTTGAAGACACTAAGATTTTAGGCTTGATGTTAATGCAGCATTTCCCAGCTATCCTGACAGATACAAGTAATTTAAAACAAAGATGATCAATACTCAAATATATCAGAATAAATTTGGTGAGGGCAGTGGAATGGATAGGGGAGTTCAGGAGAAAAGGGAACAATACAATTTTGTAGTTATAGAACTTATTATTTTTTTAAAGGAAAGTTGCAAGCAGGAATGAAGGTAAGTAGGCAGGCAGGCAGGCAGGCAGGCAGGAGAGAAGAAAGAAGAACTTATTGTATTTAGTTGTTTATCTTGGGTGTCTCTCCAGCCCACTCCCACCCTCAGGTCATTAACTAGGTCCTTGTGATGTATGTGGACTATTCCTGGTGGTGTACTAAAGCAACAGGCCACCAGTGCCTACCTCAAGTATTTTTAAAATGGAAAAATTTGGGAATAAATCACTATAGGTGATTTTTCATATCCATATTCCAATAGATGTTTTAAAGAGTAACATCCTGTTTAATTTATACCTATCAACTTTTACAGAATGCAAGAAATTGTAAGGTTTGTCTGGGCTCCACGAGGAGACAAGCTCAATCAGACAAAAGATGTCGAATAGCCAGGGCTTTATTGGGGTTTGCACACCCGGGCGAAACTCCCAAGTCCGCAGAGGGCCGGAAAGTCTCGGGCTTGGAAGTCGTGCCCAGAACAAAGGGGTACTGGCTCTTTAAGCAGAGGAATTTCGTGGGCTTCCCAAATGGCGATTGGGATTGGCCCTGTGAATCCAGGTGTGGGGGTCGCATCTCTTATTCTGATGTCATCCACCTTTTTCCTGGGCTTGGCCGCTGTCCCGTCTTTCTGAGCCAGCCTAACAGAAATGACATTCATTACAACTATTTTAACCTGCACTAAAATCTCAGAGATACTAAGTAGGGAAATACAACAGGTATTTCTGGAGAACAGGTTGTTTGTTCTCTGCTTGGTTGGGGCAGGCAAGACTGCCTGATTTTGCTCTGTGAGTACAGGCCTACAGGTCTGTCCTGTTCACTGGACCCTGGACAGAGTGTAAGCCAGTTCAGTAATAAGAGGCAGAGACAAGGGAGCCCTTGGGGTCTTAAGCAAGATTTTATTGTCCCATGTGCAGGCCAGGAAAGCTCCTTTCTGAGGAGACTGTAAGAGCAATCCGAAGGAAGATGTAAGACAGGGGCTTTTAAGGGGGGTAGTTGCTGACTAGCATGGAAGGGGCTAGAGTTGTAATTCAGATAAGACCTTCTGGCTGAGCTGTTGATTTAGGGGTAGGGAGTCCATGGGCTGGAATGTTAGGTGAGTGTGGAGGGGTGGGGATGGAGTCCTTGAGTTTGGTAAACAGGAGGGAGTTAAACAGCATCTGGTGTTGCTTCAGACTGCAAAATATTGTGTTTCTCATGCTTGGCTGGAAAGTGACAACTTACACTCCTTTTGTATCCTGTATCATTCCTGCCTCTTTTTATTAATTAATTTATTTTTAAAGATGAAGGGGAACAGGCCATGAAGTCTCAAATTGCTACTTCCTGCTGAATGAGGGGCTGAAGTGGGCACCTTGAGGGAGGGAAACCTTGTTTTCCTGTAAGAGAAGGAGGTTATGATTAGTTATACTGGTGGCAGTCCTTCTGATGAAGTTAACTAGAGGTTGTATAAGGCAGAGACCAAGTACAAGGAGGATGAGAAAGGGTAAGAAGGGAATGAGGACTGGGAGTATCCAAGAAGACCAGAAACAGAAGCGGGGCGGGGAATTGAGTGTTTTCTCCGAGCTTGGCTGTTTTGTCACAGAGTTTGAAGAGATTTTTCTCTATCTGGCCTGACTAGATTATGTAGAAGCAGCATTCTTCTGGCAGGAGAAAGCAAATGCCTCCCACCGAAGCAGGAAGCAGGAAGCAGCTAGCGTATCCAGACCTCTAAGGTTCTGCAAGACAACTGAAGCCAGAGTTAATTTGGTTTTGAAGGGCTAAGGCTGGTAGGATGTGCAGAGGTATCCTCCAATCTAATCTCTCTGAGGCAGGGCGGGGAATTTGTGCATCCCATCCTTGTTAGACAACGGAATAACTAAAAGTCAGAACTTCCCTTTCAAGGACTCTGAAGTCAGATGTGAGGTTTGATCCAGTTGGTAGTTGTATGTTCAAGTATGTCAGCCTCTTTGTGCCTTAATTTCATTTGTAAAGTGATTTGTTATGAGTATTAAACGACTTATGAGTGCAGAGCATTGAAAATACTCTGAGTCCATATTGGTGATTTCTTTCTTGAGGGTGTGCAGGGTCTGGGGAGGTGTTCCAGGACAGCCCTCATGCTACTGGTGTATGGTACTTTGTCTCCCCTCCTTAGGTTAGCACTGGTTGGGAAGATGGGCCCGGTGCTCAATTGTAGCCACTGAGCGACATAGCCTAGAGGCGTGGGTCACTATTGTACATTTATAAACAGTTCCTGCAGTGTGGCAGCATTTTAGAAACACGACACACTGATATATTGATTTCTCATAAGAAAACAAAATGCCATAATTATGTCTCAAAATGTTCTTTCCATATTGCATTAAAAGGAGCACAAAAACAATGTGAGGCAAACATTCCATGTGGCGTTTCTCGAAAAGGTCAACAGAACCGCTCCCGCAGTCCGAGCTGGCATTTCCCGCTAACGCCCGGCAGGTTCAGCACGACGGGACTCCCGGGGAGGGCAGATGGCTACGCCTAGCGCTCTCCAGCCGAACCTTTATCCCGGAGCTTCTCAGGCCGCCGGGAACGCGCACGCCACCACCCAGGCCAGACAGCGTCGACGAGTCACGTGCGCGCGCGTACCCGCCGCGGCGCGCTCCAGGCGGAAGTGAGGTTGGCGGCTCCGGTGGCTGCGCAGCGTCGGCTGGGAGCGCGGGCTGCTGAGAGGCGGGCCGGGCCGAGCGTAGCGAGTGGGACACAGGCCCGGAGGGCGGCGGCGGACACCGCGGCCGAGAGGGTCAGCCCCTGCACGGTGCAGGTGTCCGCGGCGCTCGCCCCGCGCCTCGCTCACTATCGAGCCCGCCCTGGGCTGGCGTGCACTAGTCCCGGAGGCCCAGGCCCGGCGCGGTGAGTGCGGCGGGCGCCCTAGGCGGGGGCGGGGGCGGGGGCGGGAGTTGGCGGAGCGGCCCCTGCGCTTCCCCGGCGGGCTGTGCTTGGGCCTAGGCGGCGGGCTCTGGCCGGTGCTGGCCGGCCGGAAGTGCGGCGCTTTCTACGACCGGCCGGCGCCAAGGTCGGGCCCACGGCGCTGGGTTGCTGAGTGCCCGAGTGGGGGCGGCCTTGCGGTGCCCTCGAGGAGGACCCAACCCTGCGCTTTGTTCCGCAGGGCCTGGGCGGGGGTGGCGCGGAGCCCTGGAGGCGGCCGGCGCGCGGGCAGGTGTGCTGGGGGCGGCGGGGGCTGCTGCTCTGGTTGAGGGTGAGGTGGAGTCAAGGCGCAAGCCTGTTCGCCGGGACCGTTCGGTTCCGAGTTAAGTCTGATTTGAGAAATCTGTGAAAAATGCGAACGAGTGGGTGTTGTTTAGGATTCTTGTGATCTTAATGATTTCAGTTCACTTTGTCTAGCCACAAAATAGAAATTATTCCACTTGGCCTTGCAGAAGCTTAGGCCTTAATATTTTTTTTTCAGAAAGCAATTGAAGTGGCGTTTTAGGGTCCCAGTGTGGATTCTTTGAAAAAGAGAGGTGCATGTCTGCGTGTTTACAGACAGGGTTATTTCTTTTATATTGTATGGAAATGTGCACCTAATGGATTGTATGAGTGACTATCATTGCATTCATATATGAAAGTACTTTGGAATATTTAGGCATGGAAGAAAAATTTTCGAATGAAAAAGTTTGTCTAGGTACCATTTATTCTCTAATCAACTTGTGTAATTTTGGGTTATTTTCTCAAAAATAACAAACTTGAAGTTTTGCTTTTGGTAATAGGCTACATTTTAAGTAAAAATTCTCAGAGTGCGCCCTAATGGAGTAGCGCTTGGGTTCGCCGCCCCTGGCCCAGTGCAATCCACATGCTTCACGAGGTCGACAGCCTCCCGGGTTCCTACCCCGCTGGGTTCGCGGGTCTGGTGGGGGTGGGGATTGGGGAGAGATTGACAACGACAAGGGTTAGCAGGATGAACAACTAAAAAGAGAAATTCTTCCCTCTCTTCCTGAGCCTGCCTACTTGCCAACTCGTGCTTGAGTCCTATCTGCACCTTAAAAAAAAAAAAGTGGATTATTTTTGCTTTGACAGCCAACAGTTGAACAGTTTGAAGCTATTTCTCCTAATGTTGACTCAGTGTAGTGCAAATTGTAAAGTTTTTTTTGCTTTTGTTTTCTTCTTTTAAGCTTTATAAAGCAGACTTGCCTGGTTACCGGTGTTGCTTTTGTTAATTGTATGTAATCAATGAACAAATCATTGCCTCTGCCCTCTTATCAGGCCTGATATATTTGTTAAGATTTTTAGTTCTTTTTCCACTCACTTCTGTAGACAGAATTGTTAGAATTGTAATTTCAAAATTTCATTTCCAAATATTGGGGAGGTGGAGTGTGTGCCACTGTCACTGAAGTAGAGGAGCATAATTAAAAATAAATTTTTATATTTTAAAGGTGCAGGTAGGAACGAAGGTGAGCAGGCAAGCAGGCAGGCAGGAAGAGAGATTTAGTTGTTCTTCTTGGTGGTTCTCCCTGCCTGAGATGAGAACTTGGGTCCCTCAGGTGCATGTGGATTGCTCTTAGGCCACCGGCAGTTGACCAAACCACTACTCAAGCAGGGCTGGCCAAAACTAAAAATCTTAAGTGCATTTTTTAAAAAGTATTCTAACTCTTATAGGTTATGTAGTTTAGTAGTTACTTTTCTCATGTCTTTTTTTTTTTTTTTTTAATTTTTGGAGTATGTGCAGTTCTGTGTAAAAATGCTTGAATTTCTCCCAATAGGTTGCAAACTT
Organism: Solenodon paradoxus; assembly: GCA_004363575.1. NCBI lineage: Eukaryota > Metazoa > Chordata > Mammalia > Eulipotyphla > Solenodontidae > Solenodon > Solenodon paradoxus. Next base: position 107,195 of record RJWH01000708.1, read on the forward strand.
ATTAGTAATGGTAGAGTCTGTGGGGAGTTGAGACTGTTCTAGTATTGACTCTTCTTGGTATCTGTCATTACTAAGACTCCCCCAAGTTGATCATAATAAAGGGTATTGTATCTTGTATATTGATGTCTCTGAATTTAAGCCCTTTGAAATTACTTTTGTTGATATGAAATACTAATATACAAGGCCCTTCAGTTTTAATAGTTACTATCTTGTGTGGGAACTTTGTTAGGTCTGCTGTTATTTTGAAGCTGCAAAAGTAGTGATGGATCTTAAATTTAAATATTCTTTCCTTATAATTACTAGATGTTCAAATTGAGGAAGTTTTGCTGTCAGATAGATAAAGATCTTTTAAAGATAAAGATCTTTTAAAGATTTGTCTGTTCCAATGCAAGTGTTAAAAACCTATAGGAATTCTGACAGTTTGATTATTCCAAATGAGAAATTAAAAAAAAAAGTGGTAGCCCTTTGGATTCAGCCTTGGAATTGGGACCCCTAGTCTGTACCAGATAGTCTGCCATTTGGTGATCTCCGGGTGGCCAGTGGCACTAGAATCCCAGGCAGAGTGGTAATGGTGGGTTTTTCTTTAGCATTTTATTATGCAAATTAAAAGTATAACTACAGTGCTCAGCCACATACCAAACATCTGGATTATTAGCTTTTTATTGTATTTTCTCCTTTTGTAGAAATATTTTAAATTACAGGCATGTCATTTTAATCCTTAAATGTTTCAGTGTGCCTTTCTAAAAGTGAGATAGCTTTATATAACCAAAATACTATTAGCACATCTAACAAAAGTAACAATTGTTTAATGCCATTTGATACCTGGCCCATATTCAGTTGTATCCCCAAATCCTTAAAATATCTTTTTACCGCTCATTCAGTCTAAATCATCATCCAACCAGAAGCCACCTTTGGCTTTTACGTTTTAAGTCTATTTTAATCTAAAATTGTTTTGCCTAATCGTGAACTTTTTTTCAGACCATTGATTTACCGAAGAAACAGTGATTTGTCCTATAGACTGCCCCACTTTTTAGATTTGTCTGATTGCGTCAGCATATTTCTTCATCTCCTGTCTTTTCCTGTAAAATTGAGGTTAGATGTACGAATAGGTTCCCTTAGATTCAGATTCTCCAACAGAACGTTGTATTTTTTTGAGAGGAGGAAGATTTTATTTTATTGATTTTATTTTAGTTGTTCATCTTGGTTGTTCCCCCTGAACCCAGAATGCTGACCTGAGACCCTGAGATGTATGTGGAATATGCCCCACAGCTACTCCATTGGAGCATGCCAACAGCACACTTCAGATGATGGAGAGTAATTCATCTGCTAATTAGTTGGAAAGGTGTTGGCAGGAATGAAGGCTAGTAGGCAAGCAGAAGGAGAGGAGAGGAAGAAGCATTTATTTTATTTAGTTGTTCACCCTGGTTATTCTCCCAGCCCCAGGTCTTGAACCTGGGTCCTTAGGATTATGTGGACTACTTCCAGGGACTTTGTCCACCAGGCCACCAGGACTCAGGAGTAGTTTGACTCCTAGTGATGCTGATTGGTCAGTGGGTTCAGGTTTTGTATCCATTCATCTGTAAACAGATGTATTGCAACAATTCTGAGTAGATTAAAAATAAATGTAAGGCGTACCCTTGAGGTTCAGGTGATTAAGGTGCAGACCATAAAGCCCAAAGATCTGTGTTTGACACATGGGAAGGAGTGGGGAATAGGGGACACCAAAAATAAATTAATAAATATTTCAAGTTCATATGTTTGCTATGAAAAGCCTCATTTTTTCCTATTGGATAGTGGATAGTTCTTTTATTCAAGAACATTCAGAAGGTATTTGTGAACTACCTCCTTGCCAAGCACTAGTCAGTTGCATGGGGACAGGTTTTTCTTGCCCTTGAGGAGCATAGTCTTGGAGGAATCTTGCATCAAATAAACAAATAGCTTAAGGAACTCTGACATTTGTTCACAGACCTTGTCTTTTGCATTATCCAGTGCAAGTCCTGTTATATTTTCTTACCTAAATTTTTCATTTATTGAAACTTTTTTTATCACTTTAGGAAATATTAACCATGAGAAGTAAAAATGATTTCAGGAAATATAATTTCTAGATAGTTTGAATTTTGCAGTATTTAGAATTCAAATTTCATTCTATAAAATTTTGGATGCAAATGTGGAGTAGTAGTATTTGTTTAGACTGTAAGTCAGGTCATTATGGAAGGAATGTCTTGTGTTTAACTCTTCACATGAGTTTATAAATTTGGCTGTTATGAATAATACTGGTCTAAACTCTTTTTTTTTTTTTTTTTTTAATAGAGAAGGGAGAGGAGGAAGAAGCATTTAGGAAGGAAGAGGAGGAAGAAATATCTTTATTTAGTTGTTTATTTTTTGCATTTCCACCTTGAGCTCATTCTTGAACCCTGGTTCTTGAACTGTATGTGGACTGTATGCCAGTGTCTCAGCTGCCTGAGCCACAAGGACAGATGTTTTTTAATATTTGTGTACAGGTTTTTGTGTGGACATACTTTTTACTTTTCTTGGGTAAATTGTGTGGACATATGGTAATTCTTCTCTTTAACTGCTCTGCTATTCATGAGCTCCTTATCTACCAGATGACATCTGCTTAATGTGACATTTAAGGATTTCCAAATGATGGTTCTTACCTAACCTCTGTTAGTCCTTAGTCATCTTTTGCTGGTTCCCTACATGTAAACTAAGCTCCAAAAAAGTCAGTTGGCCAATTGCACATCTTAGATTTTTCATTTCTGTCAATTTTGGGGCTCTTACCTTGTTCAGGGCTTATTAGAACTACTACCATTGTAATCAAGTTTTTTCCTGACCCTTTTTTACCTCTCCCATTGAGTTTTTCTTTCCCTACTCAACCTTTGAAACATTTTTTTCCACTTTATGGTTCTTTAACACTCTTTTATCACCATTTTCATGTTTTATCATCTCCTTCCCCATGAGCACCCCCACCCCAACCTGAGTCCTTGGTCCCAGTCCGTACCTTAGCTGCTTGAGCCATGAAGGGTACATCGTCTTTCAGTCCTGCATTGTCCAACCAACAGCCTTTGCTGACTTGTAGCTGTTTAGTTAAACTAAAATTCAGTTCTTAGTTGTGTTAGCCACATTTCAAGTGTTCGGTAGCCATTGGTACTACTGTATGTGGATAGAGCAGACAAAAAGTTAATGTTGGACAGCGCTTTTTTAGATTGTAACCTCAGAACAGACTGTGACTTGATTTTTTATTTTCTCTGTGACTTTTGCATATCTTGAATTCAGTTAAGAAAATAAAATTGAGTGAACTTGTACACCTAAAATTTACATTGTATTATAAACTAATGATACCTCAGTAGGAAAAACAAAAAATAAAGAAAATTATATTTCACCAGAGAATAGAAAGTTTTGCAAAGTATTCATTTCCTGAGGGATAAGACTTGAACCATAGAACCAGATGCAATATGTGATATGTGAGGGCCTCCATAATTCGTATGTTGTAAATCTGCCAAGATGGGTTCACAATGTAGGATTGTAAGGATTGACAGTTGACTGTTTATTCTTAAATGTGGGGTAAAATACCCTGATTCCCCTACTTACTTGCTATTGCTGTCCTAGCTGTTTTTGCTCTTTTGTAGACCTTTTCTGTCCAATTTGGTAGCCCCTGGCCACATGTAACTAAATCAATGTTAAATAAACATTAGAACTTACACTACTCACACTATTCAGATGCTCAGTGCTTACTTTTAGCTGATGACTGCCATGTTGGATAGCACAGACAGAGACATATTCATCCTTGTCAAAAGTTGCATCAGACAGTACTGATTTAAACTTTGATCTGTAGTTTTGAATGTCATGGCAAATTTGGCATCTGTCTTTTGGTTTAGAAGTTGAAAAAAATGAGTTAATCAAGTAATGAATGTCCCAACCATTAATAGCCCCATTTTCTTTCTTTATTTAAGTCAGAACTTGATACTGAAGCTAAGGATGTGACTGTCTATCATCTATCTATATGCAGTACTGCAGTATAGTTTATAGTACTGTAGACTGGACTACTTGGGTGTGAATATTCTTGTCAGGTAAACTGAAAATTTGAAGTGCTCATTTCTGTGTTTCATTTTGGCAGTGGAATCAGTGCACATGAGGTACATGTGTTTTTTAGCAAGTCTGTAGATAGTAGCACCTGTTTTGTGCCAGACATTATTGGTGCTAGAGGCACCTCAGTAAGTAGGACCAAGTCCCAGGTCCTTTTCTTTATGGGCTGTATTCTAATTGGGTATGTGGTAGGAAAGGCAGCAAACACTAAATAAATATGTTAATTTTACGTATTTTTAAATACTTTTTATTGTGATAACATTGATTTACAATACAATAAGACAATTTTAAATAGACTTTTTGTAGTAGTTTTAGGTTCACGGCAATATTGAACAGAAAATACAGAGTTCTCATATCTGCTGCCTTGCCTCCCCTTGCTGTTTCTCTTTTCTATTTTTTTATATATGTTAGGTGTGAATTTGGCTTATAGGGCAGTATTATTCTCTTCCCCCCTTTTTTTTTTTGAATAAAGGAAAGGTGCTGGCAGGAATGAAAGAAAGCAAGCAGGAAGAGAGAGGAAGAAGAGGCATTTTTATTTATTTTTATTCTGGTTGTACATTGTAGTTGTTCCCTTGGTCTCATCACACAAACCCAGGTCCTTGGGATGTATGTGGACTGTGCTTGACTGGAGGCTGTAGAACTAATGCTGCTCCACCAGGGGGATGCCATATCCCTTTTTGTTTGTTTAAGTTACATATCCTCTGTTAAAACTTTTTAATTAGTGGCAGCATGTTATTTCATGCTCTGGATAAATTTCATTTACCTAACTATTCTCTAGTACCAGAACATTTAGACTATTTACAGGTCCCACCCCCACCCTGCCATTGTTTTAAAACAGCAACACTTTTTCCTTAGCTTTGTGATGACCTGAAGAGAATTATAAAATTTATAGTATCTTGGGCACCCATTATTAGTACTTTGATCTTCCTTGATTAATTGGTTAGCAGCATGCGATGACTTATTTTAGTGTAGGCTAGGGGAAGAACTCTTGTTATCTGCTCTTTTGAGATTGATGCTGAAGAAAAACCTGAGGACAAAAGTGCTTGACTAAATCACTTTTTTTCCCCCTTTTAGTTCTTGAAATCATGAATCCTGTTTATAGCCCTGGTTCTTCTGGGGTTCCCTATGCAAATGCCAAAGGAATTGGTTATCCAGGTAAGCAAGTAAAATTTTGTTTTCATTATTGAACTTGAAATCCTTTAAAATATCCATGTCATTAAGAATTACTTTCAATTGACAAAGCCAGCTCTAAGTGACTTGGACAGATCTGGTGGCTTCAGCAGTTGGAGCTAGAATCTAATTTCTCTACCTTCTGGGTTTAGCTTCACTCACTCAGTGCTGGTCACAGGTCACACTTCTCCCTGTTGTGGTTTTTGTAATGTTCATCCTCTCCCAGCAGTCCTTTGGCTTGGAGCCTCTATTTCTGCTCTGTAGGAAGCCCGGTGAGGCTTCTTGTTCTCTATTCAAACCAGCCCTGAGGTGGTTCTGATTGGACTCAGCTTTAATCTCTGGATATGAGAGGGAATTCTACTGATTAATTTAGGCTTGAGCAGTCTAATCCTATGGAGTCTGCTATTTAAACATGGGCTATGTAGGAGGAGGTGAAGCAAAATATGGGGGAATTAGGGGTTGCTTGGTCAAATATAGCAAATGGTTGTTCCAGTTGGTAGCCACAGTTACTTGTAATATTACAATTTCATTGTAGGTTTCCATAATGCAGTGAAATAGATAATCTTAAAAAACCCTGTTGCTAAAAAACAAACAAACCCAAAAACAAAAAAACCCGTAAAAATTGGGTAAGATAGTTTCCAGATGTATAACTGAACTTGAAGCTGAATTGGAGAGCAATACTGACTCTATTCTATTTGACCATTGAACTGATGTGTCTGTCCTGGGGATATTTGTTATTTGTGAGTTTTCATATTCTGCCCGGGGACTAAAAATCAGACCTTACACTTGTGAGGATAAGAATCGGAATAAGACCTCTCATCAGTCTGGTACCTCCAGGGGTGATACTTTTAGTGAAAAGGTGGACTAAAACAATCCATTCAGTGGCCCCACAAGGAAGTCTCAGCTTGAGCTCTGTGATAAGGGAACTCTTTCTTAAGAATCTGCAGCCCTTCCTGGATACTTGAGGCTCTACCTTGTGTTTCTTGTACTTCTTCGGGAGTCTGTGAGGTGAGAAACTAACATAAAAAAGTCTTTAGCCTATATTACCTTTGGAGCACCTGACAGCAGCCAATAAGAACTTCTCTGGAGGCCTGTGTTCTCAGCCCAAGTTGTGTGGGCTTCCCACACAAAGTTCTGCCTGTTAACAGTGTTATAAAGCAGTGATGTTATTCGTCAAGTAAGAGTCACCAGTCATGACACTGAAGGAATAGAACATCAGATAGAAGACACATCAAGCAATTTTAGAATAAAGATGTAAAAAGAAGAATCAGAATATTCTAGGTGGAAGGGGAGACAAACTGGAGCACAAAGAAATGTTAAAAAAAAAAAAAAAAAAAAAGGCATTTGACCAAAATTCCAGTTAAATTCCAGGTCAAACACTGCTAAAAAGAGAAACAAAGCAATGTAAGGGGGAAATAGGAGACCAGTTAAGAAATAGAGATGTTAGAGTGAGATTTCAGAATTAACCATTTCACAAGGATAGAGGCTAGAAGACCTTACTCAGTGCTGGTCACAGGTCACACTTCTCCCTGTTGTGGTTTTCGTAATAGAGGCTAGAAGAAAAGGAATGACAGAATTTTCTAGAATTGATAGAAGGGTAATTTAGTGATAAGATTGTGTTTAGGTATGTCCTGGGGGAGCAGTGGTTAGTCTAGTTGCCTCCAAAGCAGTAAGCCACATAACCCTGGGCTCAAGTCTTGGGCTTGTGGGGAAACAACCACTGTGAACAACTAAATAAAAATAAAGATGCTTCCTCCTTTCTCTTCCTGCCTGCCTGCCTGTTGCTTTCGTTCTTGTCTGTACCTTTCCTTTAAAAAAGAAAAGAAAAGTTGGATATGTTTTAAAGTGTTAAGCTTAGTTTAAACAGAATACTAAATGGCAGAAGACGGTTCTGAGTGTACGCAGTCAGGAAATAGGCAAAAACCATGGTATTAGCATTGCCTAATACAGTCCATATAGTACATGCATATCAGCTCTCTTCTTCAAGGCTGTGAGGATACTGAGATGTATACGTATTGTTCTTACTCTCTGGGTCAAAATCAAGGAATGGCAAATTTGATGTATAGGTCTGGGTAGTATATATTTTAGAGTCATACAGTCTCTGTTGTAATGACTTAACTGCTTTCCTAAAATAAAAGCATTCACAGGCAATACTGAGTGTGTCTATGTTCCAGTAAAACTGAAAACATAGTAGGCTAAATATGTGAGCTGTATAGTTTGTTGATTGCTGATCAAAGGAATTGGAGTAAAACAGTTTTATTTTTATTTTTTGGTCTTAAAATTACATTTATGGCACACCCTGGTGGAGTAGAGGTTTGGTCATCCACTTTTGGCTGGTGCAGTCCAAATACATCTAGGGACCTGAGTTCATTTCCTGGGGCTGGAGTGAACAACCAAGATGAACAACTAAATAAAGTGCTTCTCGCTTTCTCTCCATGACTGCCTGCCTCAGCTCACCTTCATTCCTGGCTGCACCTTTCCTTTATAAGAAAAAATTGTATTTATGGAATGCCCTGTTGGCTCAGGTGTTAAGCCTACGCCTGGGGAGCAGTGCACATGTAGCCCAAGGACTTGGGTTTGAGGCCTGGGATGAGGCTTGGGGTGGGGGCGGGAGGGGTTGACACAACTAAAATGAACAACTAACTAAATAAAATGTCTTGCCTGCCTTCCTCTTAAACAAAAAAACTAGCTAAATAAAATGCTTCTTTCTCCTCTTCCTGCTTACTGCTGTCTTCAGTCCTGCCTGCCTACCTTCCTCTTAAAAAAAAAAAAAAATTTAAAAGATTTTTGTAACTTCAAAATGATTTAAAATTTGTTTGGTTTTGTATTTTCTCCTTATTTTATTTCTTTGTATATAGCTTGTCTGTTTTTGGTTTTGGTATTTTTAGTCTCCTCGATTTTCATAAAGCTATCAGTATGACTTGTACATTTTTAAAAGGGTGTGCAACATGCTTTTAATATGCATATACATTTTTAATATGTATATACAACATAATTTAATGTGTATATACATTGTGAAATGTTTACCACAGTTGAGTATCTTCAAATGCCATATCGTGGACTAGAATTTTAAGATAAATTTGAGAGGGGGCCTAAACATTCAGTCCAGCTCATGTCCCCCGGCCAACTACACCCATATATTCTTTTTTATTTTCTTCTTTTTTTTTCCTTTTAAAGCAAGCAGGAAGGAGGGAAGAGAGAGGAGGAAGAAGCGTTTTTACTTACTTGTTCATTTTGTTTGTTCCTCTTGGCCTGGGTCTTGCACCTGGGTCCTTGGGCTTTGTATGGACGACACCCCCAGCCACAAGCTTAATGCCTGAGCCAATATATGGAATATATCCATATATTCTAATTTCTCCTTTACTGTACAGAAAATAATGGATAATAAGGTGAAGTTAGGAATGAGACATTTTTGGAGAGAATAACACTTAGAAAAAAGTCTCGTTGCAGGAAACAGAATTGGGTAGGGAAAACCTCAGGACTGATCCATGTGAGCTTTTTGGGACGCTTTGGTGGTGGGGGGGGGGTAAGGATTGACAGTGTGGGGAAGTCCTTGTTAGGCAAAAGTGGCCCTAGAAGGCACTGTTACTTGAGGCCTTCAGCCCACATGCATCTCATGATTTAACAGCAGGTTCTTCTTGGAATAGAGATTCTAATGGTAGTGTTTGTTTTGCTTTGTCATTCCATATCAGTTCACAGAGTTTCTTTGTTCTTTCTTAGTTTTTACATAATACTACAGCATAACTTTTATGAACTTTTGTAGTTTTTCAGCTGGTCTTCCAGATAGATATGTTTGAAGTATTTTGCTATTCTAATAATGTAACTTATTTTGCATGTGTTTATGAAAGTTATCTTCAAGATGATGTCTTAGGATGGGAGTATGATGTGAGAGAGTAAATGCATATAAAATTTTTATGTTGCTGCTGAGTTCTTTTCTATTGAATTTTTATTGTTTTCTACTCTTCTACTAGCAGTGAGATTGTTTCCCCACAAAATTGCCAATAAAATGTGTTGTTAGCTTTTGGGTTTTTGCTGGTTTGATGTTAGAAATGTAATCAGGGTAGTTGTATTGTTGTTAGCAGTTCTGTCCATGTCTTCTATTTATTTTTTTTCTTTTGGGTTTTTGTTTTTTCAGCTTTAAGAATTATTTACATTTTAAGTGTACTTGTCCATTGTCTAAATAGTTTACAAGTATTTTTTTCTTAATTTGGTTTTTAAAAAAATTGACTTATTTTTTGTTGTTGTAAGGTTCTTGTTTTGATGAAGTCTCATAAAAGTGACTAGTCTTCTGCAAGAGTGGAGCCTAGGCAGTGTAGTTTTTAGTTTGTGAGCCCCTTCATGCTGGAGGGATCTAGAGCAGACGTTGAAGAAGACAATCCGTAATATTTTCTGTGAGAGACATTTTTAGATGGACTGTTCTTAGTTCAGGAAGATTGACAGGAATAAGAAGGAAGAATGGTTCTCAACCTTGTTGATTGGAACTTTGTGAATTATATTTAGCTGGGGAGTTTAAGAAACAGAAGTTGCTGGTGCTATACCTACTTCCAGTTAGGTAAAGTAGAATGTCTGTGGGGTTCCTGACCTAGAAGCCTTTCAAGAACTCCTGTGGTGGTTTTGTGCAGCCAAGGTGGAAGCATTGGACTAGACATAGTGAGGTCGGAGCTGGGCTCTGGTCAGGGAAGTGACAGTGGGAGTGAGGTTTGTCTGAATGGATGGGGGGATGAAAGTGGAGAAGGAACAAAGGGTATTCTCTTTCTGATGGTTAATAATACTTGATGTGTTTTGTTTCAAGTTAGAGCATATTAACTCATCGTTAGCCTAGGAAGAGCCAAGCACACATAAGAATTAGTATTCCAGGAACTCTGGTATATAGGACAAGTAGAAAAGCAGAAAATTTCTCCTTAGAATTTTTTGGGAAAGGTAAGGAAATTTGGGTTTTGAGGAAATTGTTGCAAGGTCTATAGAATGAAGGTCAGTAGTTTATAAAACATTGTAAATATCCCTGATATCTAAGGTACATCCACTGTAGCTTCTGCTGATGAATTGAGGGCATGCTTCAGAGCTGCTTGGCCTTTCTCTGCTCACAGTGGAGGCTACTAATTAATCTTTCAGGGTTCATAGAACACAGATGGATAACAGTGTTTTAGTCATAAAATATCAACATTTTAGGCCTTTTTCATGATCCCAAATGAGTGAACATGATAATCATTTAACCCCACATACTGTTCTCTGACTAATTATGGCAAATAGGAAGGAAATCCAGAATAGCTTCTGCTGAGGTAAAGGAGTGTAATTTTTGAGAAAGAGGAAAACAGCTCTGAAACAAAGGATTTCTCTTTGAAATGAGAACTGGGCACTTGCAAGTAGGCATTCTGGGGACAGTGGGATTAAAGACTTCTGTTCCTATATTGTGAAATCCCACAGAATCCTGAAGGACAGTTTGAGGAGGTGCGTACATCAGAGCAAGGGCATGGGCATCCAGATTGTACAGATTGCAGGAGTTTCATATAAGGCATTTTATTAAAATCTTTAAAAACAAATTCCAGACCCAGAAAGATTTTATCTTTAGCAGGCCCCACCTCCAACAGGCTTTACCTTTACTACCTCTACTGCTTCCTCGCTTTGGTTGCTGTTACCACCATGATGCCTTACACACCCCTAGGAGACACATTTCTCTAAGTCTAAGTCTCTTTAACTTGGAGTCTTTGAAGACTACTTTAGTTACAGCTGAAGGAAGAGGAAATAGAGAAGTTGTAGCTTTATTAAACTAGTTGGTGATGGTAGTAAAGATTAGCAAAATTGGCTCATCTTCATTGGTTCTGTGTTCTGAATATAAAGTAGATCTTCTAATGTCTTAGACCTCACATGTTGGGGTGTTCTGAACTGTGAACCAGAGGGATCAGGAGGAAGGCCTGGGAATAGGCCTCATAGGGGTCTAGGCTATGAGGAGACCTGGAGCAGGTAACAGAAGCCCCTCTCTGCTGGTGGTCAGGATTTTTAGTGTAACACTTAATGTCTTGTTTGATTTTCTGTTTTGTTTGCATGAATTTTTAGTGGTTGTGACTTAGTCTTCTTAATTACTTCATTTCTATTAATAAAGATCAGGTTGCTTTTAAATGCGTCATATGATTGGGTATTTCCCACTTCTTTGTCTATGGTGCTGGTTAGAGCCCTTTAGCACACAATACTCTTAGCTCTCTTATTCTTGCTAAGTAAAGAGTTATTGATTAGAATGTAGCATAAAACTGCTAAAATTCTGTTTTTGCCTTCTAACTCAGCTTTTTGTTGAATTTTTTTAATTGTAGAAATTTGTAAGTATTTACTCATAGATTTAGACATGATACTTGTGACTCATCACAATGCTGAGGAAAGGAGGTAACTAGAGACAATCTGCTTGGCACATGTAGTGTTGGTCTCCTTAAGTCAGTCTGGATTTCTGATGAAGGTAAGAATGTCTTGGTTGAGAGCCTTGCTTGTGAAATCACTGTCCTCCTTTAGGTAATGACATCTGATTTTTTGTGTGTTTTTTTTCTCTAGCTGGTTTCCCCATGGGCTATGCAGCAGCAGCTCCTGCTTATTCCCCCAACATGTACCCTGGAGCGAATCCTACCTTCCCAACAGGTATGTAGGCCTTATGTCCTGGCAAAAGAGCTGGGGGAATATGTAAAGTGGGCGGAAAGAGTGAGAGGAATGGTAGAATTAGGATTTACGCTTGAATCTATTTCTTGGTTCATAAAATTAGCCTTGTTGATAAGCGCAGTGAAAGCCACTTATTGTATGGAAAGCTTTAGATACTGCATTTCTGATGTCCTTCCTCAACACATTTTCAGTTATCAGATTGTTAAGCTAGCTAGTTGTTCCAGAACGTCTCTTTATGAAATAGATTGCTAGAAACTAAAGATCGTCTTACCATGTGTAATGGTAGAATTTCCATCTTGCTAACGTTTTTTACAGATCATTTCTGATTTGTCTCCAGTACTTTCAGTACTTTGGTAATACATTTAAAGAAAGTCTTGGTGTGCCCTGGTGGAGTGGTGGTTAAGTCAACCACATCCAGCCAGCATAATCCACATACACTGCAAGGACCCAAGTTTGCATACTGGGGCTGGGACTGAGGGTGGGGGATTGAGGGAACAACCAAGGTGAACAACTAAATTAAAACTAAATAAATATTTTTTCTCCTCTCTCTTCCTACCTATCTGTCTACTCACCTTTACCCCTGCCTTTCCTTAACAACAACAAGAAGTCTTGTGTTTTCCATGTAAGGTGCATGAGGATATTTTTAGATTTTAGATGATATAATTGACAGTGGGTCAGTTTGTTTGGATCTGAACCTTTGAAGTTAAGTGGAATTCTCCTATATGAATCTCCAATTTAATGTTGGCTCATTTTAGGCTTTATTCACGCCAGCTGGACCTGATGGTTCTGCTGCAGTCAAGACGACATTGACATGCCGGCTTAGTCTCATGGTTCTTCTGGGGGTGCTTCTTGATCTCTAGCTTCACACAGTTAACTTCACAGGAGAGAGAGCAGTAGTGTCCTTTTTCTGAATTCTTCCTGTTTTGTTAATCATAACATTCTTCCTTATGTGACCTTTCTGTCTCCCTTTCCATTTCCACTCTTCATTGCCTTTGCTCAGCCTGTATCTCACATCCAGAGAAAGATCTTGACTTGGTCTTCCTGGTGCCAAGCTTTCTCCCTGGGTTCAAGTTCCGTGTCCACTTACACCAGAGTAATGTTCACAGAGGAAAGTTTACTGTGACTAAGACGCAATGAAGCCGAAAGTCTCTACTTGAAATCGTTAGCGCTTATCTCATTGACCTGTTCTTTCCAAAATGGCTTTTACTTTGCATTTTTGCCTAGACTTTTATTCACATTCTTTTCTACCTGGACTGGAGTACCTGCTATTTTATTCCTGCCTTTTGGGATGTATTATGGAACATTTCTTCTCTGGTATCTAATAGCTAAACCTTATCTCCCATCTCCTTCTGTAAAACATCCCCCTTTTAACTGTTTTTAAACAACAACTCTCTTGATATGAATGGCATAAGTAAACTCCACATATTTAAAATTAGTTTGAAAACTTTTGGTATAGTGTATAACAACTTCAAAATCCCTCCCCTTTGTATTTGTATATAGGCTCCAGGAAATCACTGATCTCTTTTCCTTAGTCTGGATTGTTTGTGTTTTCTAAATTTTTTTAATAAATAAATCATATAAAATGTATTTTTCATATTTTTATTCAGCGTAATTATTTTGACATTCATATTATAGTGGTTTAAGTAGTTCATCCTTACTGTTATATTTATCTTTTTCTAGTCCTACCCCCAGACCCCCCAAATCTCATACCTGGCTCATAACCTTTGCTGTATTAATTCATAAGTCACAAGGGTGCTTCTCATATCTTATTGTTAGGTATTATTCTATTATTTGGAAATAACTACAGTTTGCTTATTCATTCACCATGAACATTTGGATTATCTGCAGTTTTTGGCTTTTACAAATGAAATTACGATGAATATTTGTGTACAAGTCTTTGCGTGAACATATGTATGTTTTATGTGGGCTTAAGACTAATTGCAAAGGGATGGAGTAGCTGGTTCTAAAGGCAGCTGTATGTTTAATTTTGTAATAAACTGTCAACCTGTCTTTGAAAGTAGTTGTACCGCTTTGTATTCCCACCAGCAGTATGAGAGTTTTAGTTTCTTAACTTCTTGTCAACATTGATACAGCCATTCATTTTTTTAGTTTTATTTTTGGTAAATAAAGTTTTATTGTCACTCCATTGCATCCAATTTCCTTTTACTTTAATATTTACTGAGGCAAGTTTGATTTGCAAAATAATATAAACCCATATGTGCAGGTTTACCATTCCATGACAACACATCTTACCCATCACAAAAATACTGAAAATCCTTTCTCATTGTTCCTTGGCCTCTTCACCCTTTGCCCCAACCCCTCACCCTGTTCCCTACTGGTAACCTCATTTTTGTTGCTATTGTCCAAGGGTTGGTTTTTGTTTGGCTTATTCCTTTGCTTTGTTTCTTTATATCCCACATGAGTGAGATCCAGTAGTAGTCTTTCTTCTAACTGACTTCACTTAGCAGAATCCTCTCTATTTCCATCCATGTTGTCTTAAATGATAAGATTTCATCTTTTCTAAGGACTGTGTAGTATTCTGTAGTGTATATATACACAACATCTTGTTTGTCCATTCATCTGATGATAGGCACTTAGATAATTTCTAATATCTAATTCTTGGCTATTAAAAATAATGCTGCAGTGAATATGGGGGGTGGGGGGTACATATATCTCTGTAAATTAGTGGTTTTGTGTCTTTTGGCTAAATACCCACAAGTGAGATGCCAGGATCATGCAGAATTTCCATTTTTCAATATTTTGAGGCATCTCCATACTGCTTTCTGTAAGGATTATACCAATTTGTACGCCTACCAACAGTGTGAAAGATCCCTTCCCCAAAACCCATGCTCACCAACATTTGTTGTTTTCAGATTTTTGAATAATAACTAATCTCAAAGGTGTAAGGTGATATCTCATTGTTGTTTTGATTTGCATTTCCCTAATAGTGAGGAAAGAGCATCTTTTCACATGTCTTTGGGAGAATGTGAATTCTGTAGTTGGATGAAATGTTCAGTATGTGTCTATTAGACCCATCTGTTCAAATTTGTCATTTAAAGGTGTTGTTTTTCCTGTTAATTTTCCTCATGGTTGATCTGTGCATTGTTGTAATTGGAGTGTTGTCTGCTACTATTGTATTGCTGTCATTGTCTCTTTTTAGTACTTTTAATAATTGCTTTATGTGTTTTGATGTACTCATTTAGTGTATATGTATTAATAAGCCTTACATCTTCTTTCTTTATCATTATATAATGTCCATCCCTGTCTTGTTATCCTCTTAGTTGGAAGTCTATTTTATCTGATGTAAGTATGACTCTGCTTTTTTCTGATTACCATTTGACTGTAGCATTGTCTTCCATGCTTTGAGTCTTTGTTTACGTTTTGCAAGAAGATGAGTATCCTGAATGCAGCAGAAAGTTGGGTTGCATTTCAGTCCATTTGGCTGCTCTGTGCCTTTTGATTAGTGAGTTCAGTCCTTTAGCATTTAGGGTGATTATTGATATGTAACTGTTCGTTGCTATCTTGTTAATGGTTTTCTGGGAGTTGTCTCAGACAGTTATCTTTGTTCTTTTTCTTCTTAGGTAATTTGAAAGCAGTTATGTTGTGATTAGCTTCCCTTTTTGTTTTCTTCTTCTATTTTCCCCTGGAGATAACCTGGGATTTACAGAAAAGTTTCTATGCTTATATCTTGTTTTTACTTGAAAGGAAGTCATCCTTGAGCTCCTGTCTATATTTTTATTGTCCTCACATTTTATATTTTGATGTCTTGCTGCTTTTAGTTGGGTTTTTTTTAGTATTTTTTTGTAAAGCTGATTTTGTGGTGATGAATTACTTTAACTTTTGTCATCTGCAAAGGTCTTCATCATTTTTTCAATTCTAATTGATAACTTCGCAGGGTAGAATATCTTTGGAAGTCCTCTTTTACTACTTTGAATATATCATTGCCATTTTCTTTTCACCTATAAAGTTTCAACTTAGAAATCTTGCTGACAGCCTTTCTTTCTTTTTATTTTTTTACTAAAGGAAAGGTGCAGGCAGGGATGAAGGCAAATGACAGGTGCAGGAAGAGAGGAGGAAGAAGCATTTTATTTTATTTTTATTTAGTTGCTCACACTAACTGCATCCCCCTGCCCCCTCCCTTGGGGGTATGTGGCTTGCTCCTTCAGAGGTGATTGACCTAGCCACTGCTCCACCAGGGCTTGCTGGCAATCTTACGGAGACTCCTTTATATGTAATTGGTTTTTCTCTAGCTGCTATTAAGATTTTTGACATTTTGATGATGATGTGTTTAGTGTCTGTCTGGGTTTCTTTTGTTTGGAGCTCTTTGAGTTTCCTGGATCTGGAGGTCTACTTTCTTCCCTATATTACTGAGTTTCAGCTATTATTTCCTCAAATACAGTTGTTAACTCCCTTTTCTCTCTCTTCTTTTTGGACCTATGTGATGCAAATATTGTTCCTCTTGATGTTTTTGATGGTTTCCCATAGATCTTGTGTGCTGTCTTCTTTTCTTTTAATTTTCTTTTTTTTAACTTTTTTTTCCCCTTTGAGGTCAATGAGTACATTCCATTGCTCTATCTTCTAGCTCACTGATTTTATTAGAGGCTTGTTCTAGCCTACTGTTGAACTACTCTATGTGTTCTTTAGTTCAACTATTGTGTTCTTTAGATCCTGGGCTTGTTTTGAGCTATCTTATATCTTCTCTTTTTGTGGTTCTTGTGTGTGTGTGTGTGTGTGTGTGTGTGTGCGCGCGCGCGCGCGCGCACGCGCACGTGTGTTCTCCATTGTTATGCTGATTTCAGTGAGTATCATTATCACTGTTGCTTTAAAGTTTTTATCAGGTAGTTTCCTTCATCTGTTGCATTCAGATTTTCCCCTGGGGTTTTGTTTAGATATATCATTTCATGTATCTTTCTCTATTTTCAATCCATATGGCATTCCCTCTTCATTTTTTTTGGTTTAGACTTCTCTGTTGTAAAGTCCTTGTGTTAGGGCATTGGATTGCATAGATTGTCTTGGTTTGACCATTAGACTTTCTGTAGCTGTGTTATTATCAACTCTGGTTGAATTTTTTGAAGCTCTAAGGTGAGCCTTGTCTTGAAACCTGAGACTACCCCTCTAGGGTTAGAGTCAGCACAGGGAATGCAGAGGTTCCTCTGGTATCATAGGTATGAATAGTAAAGCCCACAGAGGGAGACCCAGGAGTTGTTGGTTCATAGTCAGTAGTCCCAACACAGCTTTCAGATCACAGAGATAGCCTGTAGCTTTTGTTAGACCCCTTCTTCTGAAAGTCCCTCAGAAGTTGCTTTGTCAGCAACGGGTGGTAAACATATCCTTGGACTTGGGGGTGTAATTTCAGGTGCACGACTTACTAATGATGTGGAGGTTGGGCTCTTTTTTCCAGGGGCTTTCCCTAATCTTGGCCTCCTGTGCTGACTGAAGCTCCTTTTGTGAGTTCTTTGAGGGCAACTCAATGACTGTAAGCCAGCAGCTCTTGAATGATTGCTGGGAGGGTAGGAGGAAGGGTGGGGCATGTTGTTATTTACTGACTTTTCCACAGGCCTGGAGTCTTGGAACAGATATATGTGGCACTGAGAAAGACCGGTCTCTCCTACCTTTTATGGAGGCATATGTCCTGTCTGGAAAGACTGGTCCTGTTTCTTTTCACGGATTGTGGTGGTCAGCTATATGTTTTCTTATTTGTTCTTTTTGGAAGAGGGAGCCTGAGATCTTAATAGTCTACCATATTGGAACCAAAACACATTTACTATCCCATTCTTTTTCACTTTAGCCCGAGTTTGGTGTGTAGTGATAATTTATTTTACTTGTAATTTTCACAATTTTATGACTGTTGAGCATCTTTACATGTGCATGTTTTACTGTGTCAGTTTTTGAGTTTTCTTGTTTTTCATTTTTGAGAGTGCTTTATCTAATGATTTGCAAACTAGTCTATGGTATTTTTTCATTCTCTTTTAACAGTCTCTGTAAAAGAGCAAGAGTTTTTAAATTTAATAATTTACCATTTTGTGTGGGTCATGCTTTTAGTATCTTTTTTTTTCCCCAAAAGGAAAGATAGAGTCAGCAATGAAGGTGAGCAGAGGCAGGTAGGCAGGAAGAGACACTTTATTTTATTTAGTTCTTCATCTTGATTGTCCTGCCCTGACCCTGGGACATAAACGTATGTCATTGGGTATGTGGACAGTGCTGTTGGCAGGCAGAAGACAGCAGACCTAACTATTACTCACCAGAGCGTGCCTGGTATCATTTCTAAGATATCTTTGCCTAACTCAGCATCACAGACATTTTCTTTAGAAGTTTCATGATTGTAAATTTTGCATTTAAATCTATAACGCATTTTGAGTTGATTTTTATATTAGGGGTAGGATTGGGTTGAAGTTTTTTCCCCCTTAATTAGTAATTGTTGCTAATGTGATTATGCTGCAGACTGCCATAAAATACTTGCTGTTAGAGAACTTTCCGCTCACTTGTGCTCATTTCTTAAGTGAGTATAGGAATGTACTAAACTCTCCCAAATCCTTTTTATGAGGCTACCGTTACAGAGGTATCACCAAGAACGGAAGTTGCAGATCAATATCTCTAGTGAACATAGATGCAAAATTTCTCAAAGTATTAACAAACCAAATCCAACAATGCATCAAAAAGATCATCCATCATGACCAAGTGAGATTCATCCCAGGGATGCAAGAATGGTTCAGTATACATAATCTAGTCATGTCATACACCATATCAATAAGAGCAGAGAGAAAAACCACATGATATATCAATAGGTGTAGAGAAAGCTTTTGTCAAATCCAACACCCATTTATGATAAAAGCCCTCCTTAAAATGGGAATAGCACGTTCATACCTCAACATAATAAAGGCCATATATGAAAAACCCACAGCCAACATTATAGTCAATGGTGAAAAATTGAAAGCATTTCCTTTTAGGTCAGGAGCAAGGCAAGGTTGTCCACTTTCGCCGCTACAATTTAATATTGTAGCCAGAGAAATTAGATAAGAAAAAAAAATAAAAGGAATCCTATTAGAAAGGAGGAAGTAAAACTCACATTATTTGCAGATGACATGATTATATATATTGAAAATCCCAAAAAGTCTATCAAAAAATTTCTAGAACTCTCATCAATGAATACAGTGAAGTGGCAGGCTACAAAAATCACTGCACAAAAATCTGTTGCATTTTTATATGCAAACAGTATGCTAGAAGAAAGTGAATTAACAGAAATCACACCATTTAAAATAGAAGTTAAACGAATGAAATATCTGGGCATATACCTAACAGAGGAAGTAAAAGATCTATACAATGAAAACTGCAAGTACTTCTTAAAAGAAATAG
Organism: Solenodon paradoxus; assembly: GCA_004363575.1. Taxonomy (NCBI): domain Eukaryota; kingdom Metazoa; phylum Chordata; class Mammalia; order Eulipotyphla; family Solenodontidae; genus Solenodon; species Solenodon paradoxus. Next base: position 126,443 of record RJWH01000708.1, read on the forward strand.
AGGAAGATACAGAGAAATGAAAAGACATCCCCTGTTTGTGGCTGGGAAGAATCAGTATCATTAAAATGGCCATCTTACCCAAAGCAATATATAGACTTAATCCAATCCCCATTAAAACCCCACAGGCTTATTTCCAGGAAATAGAACAAAAAATCTTAAAATTTGTATAGAACAACAAAAGACCCTGAATAGCCAAAGCAATCATCAGAAAAAAGAATGAATCTGGAGAGATTACACTTCCAGACTTCGAACTATATTACAAAGCAATAGTGATCAAAATGGTATGGTACTGAAATAATAACAGCCACACATCAGTGGAATAGAACTGAATCACCAGAAACTGACCCACTCACATACAGTGACAATGGAGCCAAAAGCATTCGATGGAAAAAGGAGTCTCTTCAACAAATGGTGTTGGGAAAGCTGGACAGCCACATGCCAAAAGAATGAAGCTAGACCACTCTCTAACACCATTCACAAAAATTAACTCAATATGGATTAGAGACTTAGACATAAGACCAGAAAGCTTATATCTCTTAGAAGACAACATAGGAAAGACTTTCCATGACATCAGTAATAGAGAAACCTTTGGGGACTGAACTCCACTATCAAGGGAAACAAAAAGAAAAATAAACAACTGGGACTACATCAAACTAAGGAACTTCTTCACAACAAAAGACAACATCACCAAAACTGAAAGGAAAACTACTAACTGGGAGAAGATATTTGCATTTGATATTTCCGACAAAGGCTTAATATTTAAATATAAAGAACTCATAAAACTCAACAACAGAAGAACAGGCAATCCAGTCAAAAAATGGGGGGAGGAATTGGAGAGACACTTTCTGAAGAGGATATACAGATGGCCAACAGGCACATGAAATTATATTCCTACTCACTGGAATCAGGGAAATGCAAATTAAAACAAAATTGAGATATCACCTTACACCTTTAAAGACTGCCTGTTATCCAAAAGTCTGGAAACAACAAATGCTGGTGAGGATGTGGAGAAAAGGGAACATTTTTGTACTCTTGGTGGGAGTGCAATTGGTACAACCCTTATGGAAAGCAGTTTGGAGATTCCTCAAAAAACTGAAGATGGAAATCCCATTTGGTCCTGCATTCCACTTCTGGGCCTACCCAAAAGATACAAAAGCACCCATCTGCAGAGATGTATGCATCCCCATGTTTACAGCAGCCCCGTTTACAATAGCTAAGACCTGAAAATTACCTATGTGCCCAACATCAGATGAATGGATAAAGAAGATGTGGTGCCTGTATACAATGGAATACTACACAGCCCTCAGAAGAGATGAAACTGTCATTTGAATCAACACGGATGGATCTAGAGGGGATTATGCTGAGTGAAACAAGTCAAAAGAAGAAAGATAGATACCAGATGACCTCACTTATAGGTATTGGAATGTGAACAAAACAAAGGAACAGATGAAACATAACCATCCCTGAAACATTTGCGACAGAACTGAGGTGACCAAAAGGGAATGGGACGGGTGGGGGCAAATGGTGGTGGAGCCCACTGGACAATGGGAAAGAACACTTGGTGATTTGGTGGAGGGCAGGGTGTGTTGAAATATATCTAAGAAATGGGGGAAAAAATGAATTGGAGAGAGGGCTTGAACAGATTGGACTAAGTGATTTTTAAGATTTTTTTCCTACCACAACATTTCATGATTTGATGAAATAAATCATATAGAATGTCTGTTAGTAATCACCGGGTCATTCAGAACAGCCGCAGATCATAACAAGGGCTAATGTTTAATACAGGCCTACTGACGATCAAGACCTATTCTAAGTCGTTATGTTAATAAATGTATAATCCACAACAAACCTTAAAAAAAGGGCATAGAGACAAGTTACTGAGGACTGCGGGGAGGAAAAGTGGGGTGCTTAATAGGGACACAGTTTGTTTGGGGTTCTGAAAATAGTGGTGATAGCTGCTCAACATTCTGAATGTACTTCATATGAATGCTCACTAAAATGGTCAGTTTCATATTCTGTTTGTTACTGCAATAAAACGAAAAAAGTACTAAAAACGTCCATCTATTGTATGTCCTTTGCAGAGAGCCTCAGGTTTGTTTGATGTTGACAATGTCATTTTCCATGCCCTGACTCTTCAGTACTCCCCTGAAGAGGAAGATTGGTATTTGGAGGTCTGGTGCCTGCTGTTTATTTGGGGTGCCTCTTGACCAACCAGTAGAACAGGTGTTAGTCTGTTCTACATCTCTTTTATGTGTCAGAATCCTGGTCCTTGAGAAGTGTATGGACTGTTCTCAGCCAAAGGTAGCAGACTTAACTGCCACTCTACCAGGGCATGCCTGAAAGCACTTTTGCAATCCTAACGTGCACATTTCCTAGCTCTCCCAAGTGTGACATAGAGAGGGTTTCAAGATCTGTATGTTAAAATGTCATGTTTTTTGATAAAATATTCTATTACTCAGAATCTGGAAATGAAGATTTCGTTCATTAAACTCTCATGAACAAGCATAGTAGGTTATGTATACATGCAGTCAGGGGAGATTGTTCTCTTTTGGAATATGAGCAAAATATTGGAAAGAGCTTGGGTGTGGAGTTGGCTAGATGTGTCTCAAATCCTGCCTGTGTCACCCTTGGGAAAGGAATTTTATTTCACTGTTGCTGTTTGAGTAATGAATTAGCTCTAAGAATCAGGCTTCCATGGCACGGAGGCTATACTTTCAGGCTTCTGTTTTACTCTGATTTACAGGCATACATTTCTATAACTAATATTCGCAAAGATCATTTGAAATCAGGAAAGCATTCTGTTCTTTGAACTCTGTTTAAGAGTTTTGTTTTGTTTTTGTAAATGGGAGAAAGGTGTAGACAGGCAGGTAGAAGGAGATAGGAGGAAGAAGCATTTATTTATTTTGTTTGTTTTTAGTTTTTTTCCCTGGCTCCCTGATCTTGAACCTGGGTCCTTGGGATGTATGTGGACTACTTCCAGTGGCCTTATACACTAGTCCACCAGGGTGTTCCAAAAGGTGATTTGAAAAAAATACTTATTGTGGTAACTTCAATTTACAAAATAACATAAGCCCGTATGTGCACGTTCACCATTTGTCAAATATATGACAACATGCCATACCTGCTACCAACTTACCAAAAGTTTTTCACCACCATCCTTGGTCCCTCAGTTCTTGTTCTGAATGTCCACGGGTTGGTTTTTGTTTTTTTCTGTTCATTTGCTTTATTTATCTTCCACATAAGGGTAAGAGCATTCCCTGTTTGTCTTTTTAAGGGATAATTTAAATATTGACACATTTTAAAAGATGAAAATATTATAAAGAGTGATAAAATAGTTTCTATACTTGTTGCCATGTATGGATGGGTGGAGGATAAATTGGGGAAAATTTTGAGGACGATTTGGCAGTATATTAGAATCTTTTTTTTTTTTAAATGCCCTTTTCCCTACTACGGTTCTTGAACCTGAGTCCACTGTCTTTCATAATCTGTGCCTTAGCTACAGAGGGAGACCCACCATGTTAGAGTCTTTTAAAAATAATATATTTTGTATTGCTATCTGCTTCTTAGCATATTGTATTCTTCGGTTCAATCCTAATATATTAGAATCTTAAAAATGGGTCCTTTTGACCAAATAATTAGATAGGCAGACACATAGGTACAATTGCAAATATGTCTAATAATAAGGTAATGACTTAAACCAGTGGTTTGTTTCACAGTTTCTAACTGTTCTTACTACTTATTAATGGAAGATGTTTAATAAGTAAAAATGCTTTATGTGCAGCTTGTTTTCTTTTTAAATTCAGAATTTCATCCACGAAAATCCCACATTTGTTTAAAATGAAACTTCATTTATGGGAATCACACAGGAGAGAAAAGCACTCGAATGTGAGATTATGGGATCTTTTGTTTAACTTAAAGGTTTACATGTACACAGTTTGAAGAGTTCACCTGTATCAATTAAGGTGACCATGCTTTTCTCCTTTTGGGGCCTGATATGTGATGGATGCAAATAGCAGCCTCTTTGGTAGTGTTGGCAGCCTGTCCCTGTACGGGTTGACCTAAGGGACTTCAGAGACAGCCTTTCCTGGAGGACATTACATCTGACCTCATGCTTCCCCTAGTCTAGGCTCTAGGCTCCAGGCTCCAGGCAGTTATTCAGGGTACCTTAGGAAAGACCCATTGCCCAGTGGACAGGCTCCACATTAGCCAAGTCATCATGTCTGTTTTCACTAAACTGCAGAACCGAGAGACCTATGGAGAACCCAGTTTAAGTTTTCCAGAAGATTTGTTTATGTCTTGGGACTTCACAAAATTTAATGAAGATGAATTTGAAGACTGTGACTGACAAGGGGCTTATCCCAGATGTCTGAAGGGTCAAATACATTCTTCATTGAGACTCTCTGGACAAATGGGCCTGCACTCTTGAGAGTCTCAGAGCTGTCCCCTCCTTAATCGTGCTTCCCAGTAAATCCTACTTTCTAGCCAAGAATAAAGTCTACACTTTTGTTATCACCTTCCATATTTTGTATGTCATATTTCTGCTGTTACCCGTTTTTAAGGCACTGCTAATTTGTGTCCTGGTTTTACATTAAGGATTAGTTCTTGTATTTCCTTGCTCCCTCCTCCCTTCCCTTGTACTTCATATCACTTTCATTGTGATTTTGTGAGTATTGTTAACTACTATTGTGAATATGTGGCTATTCTTTTTTTTTTTTAAGGAAAGGTGCAGGTAGGAATGAAGTTGAGCCGACAGACAGGTAGGCAGGAAGAGAGAGGAAAAAGCATCTCATTTTTATTTTGTTTGATTTATTTTGGTTCTCCCCCTGACCTGGGACCTACCCTGGGTCCTTAGGATGTGTATGAACTTCATCTGGCGACTTAACCACTAAGTCGCCAGGGTGCACCAGTAATAGGTGACTGTTCTGCAACCACTTTAACCTCCTTGTAATTCAGGTAGGTAACCTGAATTAGATTCTGTAACCATATAGTCATTAATTAATAATTCAGTATTTTATGCCGTAGATATTCCAAACTTCATTTTCTTAGTTGACCCCTTTTTGAAGCACTTTCTCCTGCTGCATTCTGCCTGCTGAGCCTTATCCTGGATTGGGCCAATTCATCACAGTGGTTTCTTTTGTGTTTCTCTCTCTCTCTTTTTTTTTTTTGTATCTGATTCCTTGTCTTCCTGTTTTACTCTTTGGTTTTAGTGGAACATTTCAGTCATCTCCCAAAGAGTATGGGGGAGTAATAATTTGAGAGTTTTTATGTCCGAAAGCATTTTATTTAATACTTCATTTGAATGCTGGATAGAAAGTGGTGAACCTATACAGGTTTTTTTAATCTGGTGAGTGTTAGGACATAGCTCAGAGTTATAAGAATAAGCAGTAAGAATATCTATTAAAAACCATTTCTATGATTGGTAGAAATAGTCAGTGACTGTATTTCCAACATTTTGTAAAAATTTTGAAATATACAGAAGCTGAAATAGATTCACAATGAGTGTCTATGAATTGCCAAGAGTTTGTAAGTTTAAGCTTTTAAAAATCAACTTTTATTGCACATATTTTTGCTTATTTTTATTTTAGGTCATACCTTAATGATTGCATGCGAAGAGAAACATGTATTTTCTTAGTTAATGTTGCATAGAAATCTGTCGCAGTCTGTAAAATGTCGATTGTGCTCCTTGCCTTCACAAGCAGCACTGTGTGGCGCCCCCTGGTGGAGCAGTGGTTCAGTCGCTCGCCTCTGAAGGGGCAAGCCACAAATCCCTGGGTTCAAGTTCCTGACCCAGGTGCAACAGCCAGTATGAACAGTTAAATAAAAATAAAATAAAGGTGCTTCTTTCTCTTCTTGCTTTCTGCCTACTTGCTTTCATTGCTGCCTGTGCCTTTCCTTAAAAAAAAAAGTTATTAAATAAGCAACAGCATAGTATAGGAAAGGGCTGATTCCGAATTTAGCTCTGTTCATAAATCTGCTTTTAAATGAAAACATTTTTATCTTTGTATTTTTAAGGAAAGACATAGGCAGGAATCAAGGTGAGCAGGCAGGCAGGCAGGAAGAGAGATCAGGAAGCGTTTTGCTTATTTTTATTTAGTTCACCTTGGTTGGTGTCCATGTCACACGCTGGTCTTCCCCCCCACCCCCCTGCGTCCTGAACCTGAGTCCCTGAGAATGTATGTGGACTATGGTGGAGGAAAAACAAAGAACAATATTTATTGACTTGGGTAGGTTAAAGGGTGAATGTGAAGTAACAATTATATTCCATACACATTACCTCATTTTCCCAATTTGCCTTCTTTACAGGAAGAATCTTTTTTTTTTTTTTGCCTTTGCAAAATTAAACACATTGTTTCTCGTCATGGCACTATCTTGAACTAAAGGCTGAGAATGGGGTAACCATTTTATTCACATTCTCCCCACACACCCAGTGAGGCCTAAAACTACCTACTACATTAACTCGGCTTTCTTATTTTGTTGTCTTCATTAGCATAACTTTGCTATATCTTGGAGACTCCTGTCCTAATAACTTGATTGTTCATTACAGAACTTGTTGAAAAAATCTATGAATTCTTTAATAGAGAGCAAAGCAGTTTATGCTTTAAGATTTCTTGTACTCCCTAAAAAATCAACTTTTAAATTGACATTTTACTTGTATCACATATATATCCGTCCATTCATCCTTCAGTCCATCTTATTTTTGGATGTATTTCAAAGTAAGTTTTGGAACTCAGCATACTTCATCCTATTTACCTTAGCATGCTTGTAATTAAGATTGATTTACAGTCCTTTTTTAGTCTTATTTTTAGGTAAAATTTACATATATGTGTGCACAAATACTTATTTGTGCATTCTGATGGATACATATATGTAGTAACTTATGGGAGTCATCTCTTCACCTTTAACAAAGTGTATGTAGGAGGCAGGTGTTATAAAAGACACCTGGGGCCAGTTGCATAGATGCCTGCAGCAGCGAGTCTCCGACCTCCACTTGAAGAGAAGAAGGACATTGTTGGTCTATCATTGATTGTGGGTAAAGGACTTACTTACCTTTTTTCAGTGGATGTGGTGGGCCAGAAGAGTGCTTCTGCATCACAGAAGCTCTGTTTGAAGTGGGTGTGCCTGTTGAGGTCAGCATCTTCCAAGTTCTCTTCAGCTCAAGCTCTTAACTTTTCCTGTAGTTCTAATAGTGGAAGAGTGGTAATAGATTTTTTTATTAGGAATATTGATGGTTCTTTTAGAGGCTCTTTTTTTCTCCTGTTCATGAATTCATTGCTTGTTTTCACTTCCTCAACTTTCTTTTTTCTTGTTCTTTTTGTCATATAGACAGTTCTGTAGTGTCTTTTTGTAGTGTTGGCTGTCTGTGAACACTGGAATGTTTTGCCTTTATTTGTTCTTCCATTTAGTACCTAGCTGCCAAATCATCTTTCAAATCGCTTGGTGCTGTGCCATGCCTTCCAATTGATGACTTGCTTTTAACGCTTAGCAAGATTATATATTCATTTTCTGGTAGTAATCTGTGGTCTCTGGCAACTTTCTTCGTTTTATAGCTGGCTTGCATCCTCACTCAATTTGTGTCACCATCTGAAAGCACTACAATTGTTTTCATTCTATATACTGTCAACTTATTTTACTAAATACTATAAAAAAAGAAAAATAGAACAGTAGAGTGAATACCCAATGTAGTACCCTAGTTACCATTTATCCATTATCGTTTTGTCATATTTGATTTATCTACTATATAAAAATGAGTATGTGTGTATGTTTTATTGTTGTTTTTATGCTGAACCAATTCAACTTTGTGGCTTTTGTCCTGTGAACTCGTCAGTGTAGCTCTTAATGTAACAATGAGGATGCATGACCATGATGCTATTATCACACTTAGAAACAGCCGTTCTCTAATTTTATTTCATAAATCATAATTAAATTTGTCCACTTGTTCAGCCCCCAGATCCCTAAAAAAATACTGGAGCTAGGATCAAGTCATAGCCTACATCCTGAATTTGTTGATCACGTTGAACTTGTTATGTCTCTTTTAATTGCTTTTTAAAGGAAAGGTGCACGCAGGAATGAAGGTTTGCAGAGGCAGGCAGGCAGGCAGGCCTGAAGAGAGGAAGAAGGAGTAATTTATTTTAATTGTTTATTTAGTGGTCCCCGCCCTGGGGCATGAACCTGGGTCCTTGAGAGGCATATGGGTTGTGCTGCCAAAAGTGGCGGACCAAAGCACACCAGTTATGTCTCTTGATCCCTAAATCTGCCTAACGTTTTACAAAAGATACTTTACAAGACTTTTTATTGTGAAAAATTTCATATAAAGATACACCATACCCATCACGTAAAATTTAACAGTTATTAGTTAATAGCTTATCCTTTTCATCTGAACCTCAGCCACTTTCCCCTATATTATTTTGAATCCAAATCCAATCTTAGGCATGCTTGTTTTTCAGTATACAAATACAGAATTTTAAATATCAGTGTATCAGTGTTGCACTTAAGAATATTATGAATTATGCAGTTTTCATATCTTTTTTTTGGTCCCAGACCCTGGGTCTTGATTCTGGGTCCTAGGGATTTACATGTCCTTGAGCCTTAGCCTCCTGAAACCAACAGGGTGTGTCATAAATGTTTTGTAATTGTATGATGAAGAAAGTAGGACTTTTGGTTCTTTATTTTTCGATTTTATAAAGAAATTTTATTGAGGTAACTTTGATTTACAAAATAACACAAGCCCACATGTACAGGTTCACCATTCATCAAATACATGACAGCACATCACACTCACCACCAGATTATCAAGAATTCTTCACTGGTGATTTGACCCCCACTGCCACCTCTGCCTACCACCCTCCCACTCGCTTCCCTCCTCACTTCTTTTGTCAGTGTCCAGAGCTTGGTTTTTGTTTTGTCTATTCCTTTGCTTTGTTTCTTTATATTCCAGTCTTTCTTCCTCTGAGTTGCTTCACTTAACAGTACGTCCTCTACTTCCATCCATGTTGTCTCAAATGACAGGCTTTTCTCTCCCCCACCTCACTTAGGGATGTGTAGTATTCCATTGTTGATACAATATCTTATTATCTACTTCGGTGGTTTGCATTTCTTGGCTGTTGTAAATAATGCTGCAGCAAACATGAGGGTGCATGTATCTCTGTGACCTAGAGTTTTTGTGGTTATTTGTTAAATACCAGAGGTGGAATGATAGGATCATGTGGACTTTCCATTCTCAACTTTTTGAGGTATCTGCATACTGCTCTCCGTAAGGTTGCCCCAATTTACACTCCCACAAAGAAAGTAAAAGGGCTCCCTTTTCTCCACACCCTCGCCAGCATTCGTTTTCAGTCTTTTAGATAGTAGTGATTCTCACAGGTAGAGGTGATATCTTGTTTTACTTTCCATTTCCTTAGTCGCAAGTGAGGAAGAACAACTTTTCATGTGCCTGCTGGCCATCTCTATGTCTTTGGAGAAATATCTATTCAGTTCTTCTGCTCATATTTTTGATTGGGTTCTTTTTCTGTTGTTGAGCTTTATCAGTTCTTTAAAATACATTTTGGATATTAATATATCTTCTCTTAGTCAGTAGTATGTCTTCACTTTGATTTCTTGTGCTGTGCAGAAAGAAGCTTTTTAGTTTGATGAAGTCCCATCTGTTTTGTTTCTCTTGCTACTGGAATTGAGTCCCCAAAGACATCGCTAAGGCCAGTGTCATGGGAAGTGTTGCCTGTGTTTTCTCCTAAGTATTTCATGGTTCCTGATCTTACATGAAATTATCTAATCCATTTTGAATTAATATTTGTGTATGGTATTACAGAGTGGTCTAGATTCATTTTTTTGCACATGGCTGCCCTGTTTCCCAATACTGTGTATTTAAAAGACTTTCCCTTATTCATCATATGCTCTGGACTTTTGTCATTATTATTTTTTTTTATTTAAAGGAAAGGTGCAGGCAGGAGTTAAGGCAAGCAGGCAGGCAGACAGGAAGAGAGAGGAAGAGGAAACATTTTGTTTTAACTTAGTTGTTCACACTGACAACTTCCACCTGTACCTGGGACTTGAACCCAGGGGTACGTGACCTGGCTCCTTCAGAGTCTATGAACGTAACCACTGTTCTACCAGGACTCACCTCTTTATCATAAATTAACTGACCTTATATGTATGAGTCTGTTTCTGGTGATTAAGTTCTCTATCACTGATCTGTGTCTCTTTTTATTCTAGTACCATCCAGTTTTGATTACTATCACAGACCAAGATGTGGGAGTGTGATATCACTTTTTTTTTTTTCATACTGTTTTGACTTATTCAAGGTCTTTTGTGGTTCCATACAAATTTTAAAATTTGTTTTCTCTTTGTTGTAAATTCTCTTTTTGTGCTTTTGCGTTTCTCCTGATTTCAGTATCATTAAAACTTGCTTTAAAATCTTCATCAGAGCAGGCCCTGGTGACCTAGCTGTCCAGTGTACCCTGGGCTCAGTCTACGTACATCACAAGGTCCCTGGTTGAAGACCTGGCTGGGGGAACAACCAATTTGAACAAAATAAAAATAAATCAAGTGCTTCTTTCTTTTCTCTCTTCCTGCCTGCCTGCTTGCCTTCATTCCCGCCTGCACCTTTCCTTACACTCTCACACACCACTTAGTTTACTTAACTTAGTTGAATTCAGGTTTTCCCCCAGAGTCACAGGTTTGAACAAGACTCAGAGAGAGACCCAAGAGTTGTAGGCCTGTTTTGGGAGACCACCATCCCAACAAGGCCCTGGAGAGAGCAGCTGGGAACTGATTGTAGGGAGTCTCACTCCACTGTCAAACTTCCTCAGTCCTTCCTCAGTCCTTCCTCAGAGAGCCGTTTCAGCAGGGGACTGTAAAGAGGCCCTGGGGCCTGGAGTGGAAGCTCTAGACCTTACCAAGTAGATAGCAAAGCTGCTTAGCAGTAGCCTTAAGTGGATGGAAATTGCTATTTAATGGTGCCCCCTCCCTTGAGCTTCTCTGGGTGAGGTAGAGAATGGGATACTCTTTGAGATGAGTTACTCAGCTACCTCTGTGGGTTGTTGCCGACCTGGCTGTGTCTGCAGCAGCTCTGGGAACTGCAGCTGTGACCCAGAAGCCCCTGCACCAGTGAGCTTATGACTGGCAGGGGGTGTTCTGGGCTGGGGGTGTTGTAGCCTGGGGCCTTCCTGGAGTCTCAGCCACAGTGCCTGCATTGTTAGAAGCAGTATTCCCTTTCACAAGGAGGCTAACCCCCTTTCTACCCTATGCTGTTTTTGGTTCAACAAGTGAAATATTTCCCAGGTGTGGTGGGGGCACCTGCTGAGGGGCAAACCTTTCCGCTCTGGGGAGAAGATAATCTTTATGTGCTTTCTCTTTGTGGAGCTGCCAGCCTCTGTTCCTTTTCAAAGGTCATAATTTAAAAGACTGTGGCTTTGCTATGTCTGTGGGAAAGAGGTGAGCTCAGAACCCTAACAGTTTGCCATCTCAGGACCAGATCTGGTTTGTTCTTTCTAGCTATGCGAAAACTGACTGGCACCAGAAATTCTGATTCATACTCGTTTTAATTCTAGCATTTGTTCTCAAAATATGGCACAAGTGTGCAATTCTGTGAATATTTTTGATTATCTGATAGTTTTATTTTAAAAAATGGAATTCTTTTAATCAGATGTATTTAGTGACTTCTGGGAAGTCTCCTAATTTGGGCCAGTGAAATAATGGGAAAGGAACTTGGGTTCAGCCAAGCAGGAACCACATTTAGTGGTATCCTTATATGAATTGACTCACTGCTGCAAATTCATGAAAAGTGAAGAAGGAAGGGGGTGGCTTAGGTAGGAGGAAGTTATCTAGACAAGAGACTTTGCTTTCCTGCCTTCATCTGCAGGGTTTTTTGATAACCCGCCTACTGCTTTTGCAGCCAAGACTGTCAGTTATGCTGCGTTATTGGTGATTTGTTTCCTTGTGCTTTCCCCTGCAGTAGGCACCTTGTCTAGAGAATTTATCTTCTGATTAGCTCTGTATCAGGGCACTAGAATAAGCACTCCCTCTTATGTTTTCTGTGGTTTCAGTTGTCCTCTTATCAGCCATGGTCCAAAATAATATATATGGTAAGATACTTTGAGAGACCACATTCACATAAATATGTATGTGTATATACACACACTATATATATATACATATATAAATAAATATGTATATATACACATATACATACATAATTTTAAAATTTATTTTGAAGGAAAGATACAGACCGGAGTGAAGATGAGTAGTCAGAGAAAGGAGGAAACACCGTATTTATTTTTCATTTATTTGTTCACACTAGTTATCCCCACAACCCGCCTTCCACCCTGAGACTGGAATGCAGCCTATGTGGCTTGTACCTTCAGGGGGTGATGACCCAACCACTACTCCACCAGGCCACATAACCTTTATAAGTATAGTGCTAACAGTTCTACTTTGGTAATCTCTTAATGTGCCTAATTATAAATTAAACCTAACCCTAAGAATAACCTTAAAAGAAAAACTTAGTGTATTAGGGTTTGGTACTGTTCATAGTTTCAGGCAAGAGCTGGGAGTCTTGGAATGTATTGCCCATGGATGATATGGAGGACTACTGTTACTGAAACTTACTGCATTCAAATTTTAATTTTATTTACATTAACATGAATTCAAAATAATTCAGTGAAACTTTCAGAGGATCTTCTCTGTGCAGAGAAGAGCTGAGTTTGGGAGTTACCTGGCTTTAGGCGAAGAGGTCAGAGCTTGATGCAGACAGATCTGGTTTGGGTGCTGTGCTGTCACTCAGGGCTGAGGTTTCTTTAGGCATCAGCCTTTTCATCGTGAATGCCATGAAGGGTGTCGGAGAGAACATGACATAATGGTATTAATGAACCTAGGCAAACAGGTACATGACAGTTTTGATAAGAACTTCCAAAGCTGACGACCCCTTGGAAGAAAGGGAGATTTTTTTTCTTGGGCTTTTAGAAAAGAAACCTTGAAAACTGGGAGTTGCTCATGATATGGAATATAATTTATGTCCAAAGATCTACATATTAAGTGTTCATTTAGGTGAATTTTGACAGTTGTACATACTCATGTAACTACCACCTGAAATAAAATACCAAGTACTTTTATCATCTCAGTTTTCTTTCTGCCTCCTACACATCTTCTCCCACACCTTCTGATTTTTGTCAGGGTAGCTAAGTTTACTCATATGGATAATGAGATTATACAGTGTATCCTTTTCAGTGCCTAGTGCCTTTCAACTTGGTTTGAGATTCAACCACGTTTTTTCCTATTGGTACTCATAGTTTTTATGGAGTCATTTTATGGAACCATAAACATTTGCTATTGATGAACATTTGGATTATTTCCCCTTCTTCAATTCTTAGGAATAAGTTTGGTGAAAAATTTTTACAAGTCCTGTTGTGGACCTGTGTTTTTATTTTTCTAGGGAAAATATCTGGGAGTGAATTGCCCTGCCCTATGGGAAGTATATCTATAATTTTAAGAGAAATTATACTGTCTGACATCTCATGGACCGTGTGTGAGTACTCCATGTCAGCTGTTCTAGTGGATGAGTGAGAAATGGTATCTCAGAGTTTTTTTAAGCAGTTTTAGTGAGGTGTAATTTGTAAATATAAAAAGTTATCATTTTATGAGTACAACTTGGTGTGTTTAGATTAATATATACAGATGTGTTACAACATCAGTCAAGTTACATCTTGCCTCTGAAAGAGTCCCTTGTACCCTCTAACACCTGAGCACTATTGATTTGGTTTTCTGTTGCTGTAGACAATCTTTCCTAGCATTTCATACCAGTGGACTCATAGCATATAGTCTTGTCTGACTTTTTTTGCATGTTGCATTTTTGAGATTTATCTGTTTTGTGTATATCAGCAGTGGACATATGGTCATTATGAATACAGATGCTTTGAACATAGTAGCCCAGAGACACTCTCTCACCTTCCTCAGAGAATAAACCCTACTCTCCGTTGGGGTGAGGGGTTAGGAAAATGACCCAGGCACCTACTGCTTACCGGATAGACTTCTAGTCTTTCTTCCAGATTGTAACTTGTTGTCTTCTCCTGGAAATGAACTCTTAACAGTTTCTAGGGCTTGGGGAAAATGCTTCATGCCGAGAGTGCTGTTTCCTTGACTGGTAAATAATTTCCCACTTCTCTTTTTCAGGTTTTAAAATAACTTGTTCTTTTTTTTTTTTTTTTTTTTTTTTAGTTTTCATTAGCAAGTTCCTTTAAGTAATGATCTGTTTTATGTTTTAGTTCATTTAAAGCATGATTCAAAGTTGCCCTGATGGCTTAGTAGTTATGTCTGTGGCCTCTAGTTGGCATAGCCCACATCCATCCAAGGAACCTGGGTTTGCAACCCAGTACCAGGGGGACAGCCGGGTGAATAGCTAATTAAATACTAATTCCATCTCCTCTCTTGCTGCCTGACTGTCTGCCTACTTTCCATTCCTGGCTGCACTTTTCCTTTTAAAAAAAATCCAACAAAATACTTAAAGAAAAAAGCAAAACAAAACATGGTTCATTTCACCAAAACATAATTTACAAATAGTTTTTCAGAAGAAATGCCAAGTAGTAGTCACTAACCAGTAAATGATATCCCTATTAGAAAGTAGAAGGATCTTGGGAGCCACAACACCAGATTAGAAAGGAAGTCATTGTCTGTGTAAGTCTGCTTCAGGCCTGCTGAAAGTTGTTTGCTAATATTGCGAGAGAGCCCATACAAGATCTCAGGCTTTAAGGAGAAGAAGGGTATACCTCAGAAACCTCTGGTCATGTCTTTTTATTTCTAGGGAAAGGAAACATGGCATTATGCATCTTGAAGTTTGCAGGACTCAAGTTCTAGTTAGTAAGGGTATACATACTAGGAAAACTAAATTTGTACCAGGAGATATTAAATAATTGTGTTTTATAATTCTAAAGCAATTTCCCAACCTCGGTGTTATTACTTTAAGCTAGATCTTTTTTGTTGGTGAAACTCTTGTTTTTAGCATTGTAGGATGTTTGCTGCATATGGGACTAATATCCACTAGATTCTAGTAGCATTCCCTGCCCAAGTTGTGTCAAAGAGAAATGTCTCCAAACATTGCTAAATGTGCCCAGAGGTGGGGAGTCACTCCTGTTTGAGAACCACTGATTATACCTACATAGATACACATGGATGCATATTTTCTAATTTACACGTGTATTGCGGTGTTTATACATTGTTCTGCATTTTGCTTCGGCCATTTTGTTACCAAACAACACCGCTTTCTGCCCTGAAAGGCAGTACTCAAGAGAACCAGTGTTGTAGAAGGAAAGTAAGTTTATTGTATAGAGGTGCCAAATGAAGAAGTGAGAGACCTGTCTCAGATCCACTTCTCTGACCGAAGCGGGTGCAGAAGTTATATATGCAAAATATATATGCAGGGGCAGTATGGACCGAGGTGAGTTATTTGGGGAATTCCGCAGCTATTGATAACTGTAGATACTGAGGTGCCATCAGGAGGCCAGCCAGCTTATCAGGCCAGTCATAAGTCTTCTGTCTTTAGTGGAAGAAAACCAATTTGAAAATAGTATCTCCCAGCTAAGTTCATCTGTAACTAGATGACTTGTTAATTAAATGTCATGGATTCCTCAGTTTTGCTAGATGGCTAGGTTTGATCCCATTTGATCCCAGTTACTGCCCAGTTACAGTTTTATTTTAAATTTTATTGAGGGAACATTTCTGCACTATGACATTATGTAGGTTTGAACTATTATATAAATCAGCACCTTTATATAATACATTAAGTTCACCACCAAGAGTCCAATTCTGTCTGTCCTTCACCATGTAATTATTTACTTGATTTACCTTTCTCCTTTGGTAGCTACCAGTTTGTTAGACTAAAAGTAGTTTTTTGTTTGATTTGGTTCATTTGTTTGTTTATAGATCACATAGGAATTAAATCATATTTGTCTTTCTCCTTCTGACTTACTTCACTAAGCATAATTCCCTCTAGAGTTATCCATGGTGTTGCAAATGGCAGGATTTTATTACTTTTATAAACTGTGTTCCATCGTGTGCATATTACCATATCTTCTTTTATCCAGTTGTCTGTCAGTGGGCGTTTAGGTTTTATCCAGCTCTTTACAATACTAAATAATGCTGGGAAAAAGAATGGAAGTGAATATATTGCTTGAAATTCATGTTTTTTTTTTTCAGGTAAATACCCAGAAGAGGGATAACAGAATTGTATGGCATTTCAGTTTTCAATTTAAGAAATCTTCATACTGCTTTTCATATGGGTGTACCAAGTACATTGCCACCAGTAATACATAAGGGGTTCCTTTTTTCCAAATCCTCACTAACAGTTGTTTGCAGTCTTCTGGATAATAGTGATAGCTTGTTTTAAAATGAAAGCAAGTCATCTCAGATGCTTCTGATAGTCTGCATTTTTACTCTACTTCACCTCACAATACTGTATTTTTAATATCTTACTGCTTCTGAATGGGACTTCATTTCATTTTATAGGAATCTCTTTGTATTTCTTGCAAAACTGGTTTAATAGTGATGAATTCCTTTAACTTTGTGTTTCTGTAAGCTGTTTATCACCCCTCTAAGTCTAGGTGATAACTTATCAAGGTAGAGTATTCTCTTTTTCCCAACATTTTGACTTGTGTCATTCCCTTCTGGTCTGTAAAATTCTGTTGATGCCTCTGCAGACAGACTCATGGGAGGGTTTCTTCTATGTGAGGTGTTTTTATCTAGATGCTTTTAAGATTCTTTTTCTACGCTTTCTGATATTTTATGTCACTTTTCTTTGTGAAGATGCTGCTCTCCCAATCCGTTCTTTTTCGGAGGCTGTAGGTTGTCTCTAGACAGGGTTTTGCTGTACACTGGGGAGATGAGCTCAGGATTTGCTAGTCTGTCCTCTTGAGTGGACTTGATTTGTGTGGCTTTGTTGTGTTGTTTTTAAAAATTTACTAAAAATTTACTTTTTTGTCATTTTCATGTCATTTCGAGTGGGGACAGAGTGTGTTCAGTCTGGTTTTAATCCAGAAGTCTTCATTGCAGTGTTGAGCCATTTCCCAGTATTTCGCAAGTCTTTATCTCTCTCATTCTCATTTTGTCCTATAATAAATGACACGCTGATGGGCATGCTTACAATTGAGTTTTTTCAAATCCATTCTTACTTCTTTAAAGCAAATTTCTAGTGGTGGAATTTGGGGGGGTTAAAGCACATACCACGCCCCCCCGCTCCTTTTTTTCCCCTATGCCGTGGTCCTCCATCTTCATCAGTGTTTGATGAAGTGAAGAAACATTGAGGAGAGACTGGCAAGTGACTCTGTTTTCTGTAGCAGAAGTTTTGGCCACTATGTTTTTTTTTAAACCCTGGTCCTGGTTGTTCTGTTTAAAACTTTCCCTGCCTTTTTAAAAATTGTAGTAACTTATTCTACACATAAAAATAAATTCATATATGAAATGAGTCCCATTTGCCGTTTCCCCATCCCTCAGATACATGGCAGTACTCCCTGCATTCCACCAAATGGCCCTGGTTATTGAACCTGTTTTGTAGGCTTTACGTAGCCTTCACCTTAGCTGCATTAGCTGCCTGAACCACAGAGACGTGCCATATATCACTTAAAACATTAAAAAAAAAAAAAAAAAAAAAAGATGCAGGCAAGAATGAAGGTGAATAGGCAGGCAGGCAAGAAGAGAGAGAAGAAGCATTTTAGTTAGTTCATCTTGGTTGTTTCCCCCAGCCCCTGGAAATATATGTAGACTTCCCTTTGCTGGAGGCGGTGGACCTAGCCATTACTCCACCAGGAGATGCCACATAAATACTTTTATTGCCAAATTGTACCCTAGGCAAGGTCATACCAATTTATTCTTTCTGACATGTATTTCTTGCTTGCTTCTATGGGAATATAAACTTAGTAGAATGTTCTCTTTTAGTCCCTGTCCCCTGCTTCCCCCACTAATACTTATAACATCTAAGAAATGAAATCAAGTCATAGTGGAGAGAGTTAGGACAGGGCCTCATCAGTGCTAGATTCTGACTATGATCAGGTCTGGAATACTACCCCATTCCTCACTGCATACATGGTCCTTTCCCTGTGCTTGGCCCAAATTTGGGTGAATGTGCATTTGAACTAAGGGCATTGGGTTTCTTTGTTTCAGGTTACACTCCTGGCACACCTTACAAAGTGTCCTGTTCCCCCACCAGCGGGGCAGTGCCACCATACTCCTCCTCCCCCAACCCCTACCAGACTGCTGTATACCCTGTGCGAAGTGCCTACCCCCAGCAGACCCCATATGCACAGGTAGGAGTGGGGTATGTGTGGTCTCTTAACGGTGCTCTTGGGCACCGTGTATGTGGGAGGGGTGGCTGATCTGTGCAGTCATGCGTTTGGCCTTGGGATCCTGCGGCAGCTGTCTTTCTTCTTTCCCACAGCAAGGCACATACTACACACAGCCCCTGTATGCAGCACCCCCTCACGTCATCCACCACACCACAGTGGTGCAGCCCAATGGCATGCCAGCGACGGTCTACCCCGCTCCCATTCCTCCGCCTAGAGGCAACGGGGTCACCATGGGCATGGTGGCTGGGACCACTATGGCTATGTCAGCAGGTGAGTCTTGATCTTTGGGTTCCTTCCCGGTAGTCAGTAATGGAGGGTGGCGGGTTGGGGACGGGAGAGCTCACTAACACTCTGGCCTTTGGCTTTGGTGTTTCCTGCCTAGAGTTGTGCAGATGGATAGACATATGGTTCTTTGGGGGAAGGAATAGAAGTTTTTAAAAAGGTCTATTTTGTGCCTTCCCCTTTTCCTTTCAATTGAAAGATTGGAGTGTGGGGTTTACAAGCCCCCTCCCCATGACTGGATTTCACTCTGAATTTTTGGTGCCGATTTGTTGGTGAGCTGAGCAGTAGGGAAGAGAAGTGACAGCTCCCAGTGCGCATGTGAAGCTTGAGCAGAAAGGAGTTTTGTGCCCTAAGGACTGATCTGACCCTCTGGGCTGCCTTTGTTGACCAAGTTGGCTGAATAAGGATGAGTTCATGAATCCAGGAAAGTTAGTCTTGTGTTAGTAGAGATAACAGCTCTTGTAGAAATAATTTTGACATTCATTAACTTTGTTTGCAAGGCTTCCCACAGGTCAGGAAAATAAACCATGGGATAATGCGACCCCTGAATGGGCTGGACACATCCCAAGAGAAACGCCTGAGAGCTTGATCTAATGCCCAGGGATTCAGTTTCCTCTCAGTAACCTGAGATAAATGCGGCAGGTGCTCAGGTACATAAGCACCCGGTTGCTCATGACTGAGATTTAAAAAATATTCCCTCTTTGTTTTTCTAGACTCTCCTGCAAAGTAAGGAAATTTTGCCAGACTAAAAGGTGTTTGGATACTATGTGTGTTTATGCTCAGAGTCTTATTTTGTTTTTTGCATATATGCCTCGAAGACTGCGACACAGAAAAACTGTGTTTGAGGCGTGTGAGTGCGGGGCGACAGATCTGGGATGAACGGATCTGGTAGTGTGGGCAGAGGTAGATAAGGTGAGGCTGTTATAAGTGAGGTAGTGCCTGCTCTGCTCATGCATGGACTCAGGTGGTGAGTCTTCTAGACTTACAGGGAAAATGTTTTTCTCTTTAGGTACTTGAAATCTCATATAGTTTGTGTTGTTGGCTTCTTCATTTATTTATTACTATCTTAAACATTTTTTAAACGTACAATTTTGTAGTATTAAGTATATTTTCATTGTTGTGAAACAGAGATTCATAACTTTTTCTAAAACTGAAGCTCTCTGCTTGTTAAACAACAGCTCTCCTTTTCCCCTACCCTCAGCCCCTTGCACCCACTTTCCAACTTTCTATGAATTTGACTATTCTAGGTCTCTGTGAATTTGACTATTTTTTCATATAGGTGGAATCTTGCAATATTGTGTATATGTGTGACTGGCTTTGATTTTAGCATGGTGTCTTCAAGTTCTGCCCATTCTGTAGCACATGACAAGATTTTTTTGCCCTCTTTTTAAGGCTAAATAATCACTTTTAAAATTTTGTCATTTAAAATTGCTTTGAAAAATTCACTGATAATATTCACATGAATGGGGGGCACAGCGGCCTCCACAAACATTTATCTGTAAGAGCGTGTTGCGGCTCTGCAGTTTGAGTGATGCACAGAGTCCTGATGTCACTCTTGTGTAGGATCCGGCCACCCCCTTTTCACGTGCACCCCTCTCTTCTCCCCTCCTTGCAGGGAGGACCAGGCCAGAGTTTAGGCAACATGGGGAGGCTGTGGTGCCTGTGACTGCCCGTTATGTGTGGCGCTGTCTGCCACTGACATGCGCTGTCTTTTTCAGGCGCCCTGCTGACTGCCCACTCCCCAGCTGCTGTTGCCCCTCACCCGGTCACTGTGCCCACGTACCGGGCCCCAGGGACGCCCACCTACAGCTACGTGCCCCCTCAGTGGTGACCGCCCTGCAAATGTAAGTGCTGCTGAAACTAGGTTGACCTTAAATGAAGTGCCTTTTTTTGGTGGAAAATGGGAAATCTGCCACTTACTTAAGCGCTTATGAATAAAAGGCTACCTGTTGACCCAAGGACAATGCAGTGTTTAAATCTTTGTTCGTACGGGGACTCTGCAAAGTAGATGGAAGAAGAAAGCCACTGAGTGCTTGGCATGTATAGTCCACGTTTTGTTTATTACCTGAACATTGTTCAAATCTCCCACCTGCCTCTGCAGAAAAAAGGATTTCAGTTGTAATAAGGAGTCTCTGTGAGGTCCGTGGATGAGGCACAGAGGCCACTCTGGTCTTAGTGGATTTTTAGGGGGAGCAGTGTGCCAGAGGAGCTCTGTGTGACTTGTGTGTCTGTCTCCTCTCACAGGTTTCAGGATGGAGCTGTGCAGTCACATCACGGAGGTTCCACAGCTGGTGCTGCAGGCCTTGTGCCTCCAACCAGGACTCTTCTTAATGCTCTCCACACTTAGCTAAACACTACTATGGCCCGGCCCAGCAGGTCCCAGCACCATTGGTCTCCAACTAACTCTGTGGGTTCGTCCGAAAGCAAATCTGTTTTGTGGGCTGCCTGGCAATTTTTTTTAGCTAACTGTAATGATAAAAAGGGAGTATTAATCTGTTCTGAATCATATCTAGTTGAATGCATGTTTTAAAAAACAAACACAAAAACAAAGCTTGCTCAATCTACCTGCAGTGACTGATGCAAAACCATCATATGCAAAATCCAAAGGAATGGAAAAGTATTTTACAACTTGTATCACTAATGCACTGTTGTAATGTATGCAGAGTCTTAGAGTTATAAGTGTTTAACGTGAATTTCTTCATAGAGCATCTGAATTCTCTTGGGTGATTCTTCAGCCTTTCAGGGTTGATGTGGGTTTCCAGTTGGAGACATGGGCTTTTCGTTTCGCATCTATTTCATTTGCACTGACCGCACTGGAGGGGAGGAGGTTGCAAGAATCTGAGTGTGGGGAAGCCGAAGCTGTGGGTGTACAACCTTTTCAATTAGGCTGGTGAGGTCGATGTAACACGGGCATCCTTAAAGGTGATCATGAAAGATTAGAGCTATGTGGCCAGTACAAATTGTGGGCAAGAGTCTGCTTATCAGAAAAGCAATTTTCTCTGCTCTCTAAATTTTTGTTACAAATCTATTATAGCTAGAGATGATGTTTTCTATATCTTTATTGGAAAAGTCGTATGTAGAGCTAAATTATTTTCCTGGGATGGAAGATATGTGAAAGAAACAACTAGACTTGGAGAAGGTACTGAGTTTTCCTTTATTTAGCTTAGCAAGTCATTTCTCCCAAGAAGTATTTGAGTCAGCAGAAACATACAAAGGCACCCCAAAGAAAAGGGCAAACAGTTTTAGCTGTGTTATGAAGAAATTTATATATTTAAGAACTATTAAAAGGGAACAAAACTTTATTTGAAATTGCTTGTTTCTTGTAGAGGCAGAGTTGTAACTGTGCTTGGGACCATCCATCTTACGGGGCTTGTTTGAAGGACCTGTTTGGAAGGGATTCTTGGAGATGGGTCTGGGGAGGGTGAGGGGAAGGGCTAGTGCTTCCTCTGAAACTTTGCCATCTCTTCTTGCAGCTGAAGGCACTCAGTACAAAGCAAGCATGGATAGCAAAGTGTTAGGCAGCAGTAGCATTCGTTTATCTGCCAGGATTTATTACAGAAAGGATTTTGTGTTTAAAATCTGAATTTTGTACATTTGAAATTGAGGTTTTTTTTTTGTTGTTGTTGTTCTTTTTTTTAACCTAAGTGGGCCCAACCTGTATCAATTGATGTGTGTGGTCTTTACTCAGAGTCAGAGGGGTTGGTGGGGGAGGTGATGGTTTTGTCCCTTTTCAGCATTCTGTTGGGGGCTAGGGACACCCTTGTTCCATCCCATCATTGTTTTCAGTGCTGTAGGCTTTGACTGGAGAGGGAATCCTTCTGTCTGGCGGTTAGGTTAGGGCTCTGCGCTGGTTTGGCATTCAGCCCCAGTTGGTGAGTGGGACCCCAACACCTGACCCTTTGGTAACCTTATTTTTTATAGTAAGTACTCTTCATAATTTTTTTCCTCTTGGCATTTTATTTTACAAGAAGTTTAGAAACATTGTTGCATGGGTCATTGTAAACAGAGAAGACTCCTTATTCCTAATGTCTATTAACATAGTATGTTTACTGATAAATACTTTAAATTGCTTCATGAGCACTTAACTCACTTTTTTTGTGTGTTTGTGTATACAGAGCAGCCATTTGCCCCAGGCACACAGTGTTTCTCCACTTCTTCAACTCTGTGTTGGTAATTCCCTCCGTATGGAAGAGAGTGCAAAGTATTTGCTAGGTTCTAAGGGTTCCAGGGGCTAAACTGAGTAATAGAGAAGTCAGTTTTCCTAGTTTAGTGATAATAGATTAGAAGAAAACACTCAGGATTTTAATGTATGCTTAATAAAAGCCCCAACCAAAATGGGAAAACACATGCACGTGGGTGCAAAGATATACACATGTACACACATATATACATATGACTGTGTAGGAGTAGGAGTCAGTTGAATTCAGGAGGAAGTTAAAACACATTATATAGGATGCTTTTTCAGGCTCGCTTGAGACTTTGCACAGAGGGTGAGTGTTTTCACAGCACTGGTGCTTTCAAGAGAGAAGAGTGGGCTGCATCATTTCCTCCCCCCATTTACATCAGCTTCATATATACTTTTCTGCCTATCACTTTAAATACAATCTTTTTTTACCTTTTGTGAAGATGAGTTGGGAGACTTGATCAAATACTTTCACATTGTAGACTACATCTATGAAAATCTTTTCAATTTTGAAACTATCAGGGCATCAGCTATCAAATATTAAGGATAAAAGATGGATCTTGTCTAGCACACAGGAATCTGAACATAGAACATACATGGAAATAGGTGGTAATTTTTGCATCATTTTGGTCCAGTAAAATTAAATAAGGAATAGAACATCTGTTATGAAGTTATATAATTTGATATCCCAAACACAATAGTGGGACATTCAGAGAAATTTTGCTGCTTTTTATATGACATTCCTAATTTGAGAATCTTTCAGCTGGAATTATAGGTCTTTTAGAAGTTGAAACAAAGGACCTAATTCCTATAAACATAACATAGATATTAAATTTTTTTTCTGTAATCTTTTCCATAAGGTTTAACGAGGGTCTGTTTCTATGCTTATGGATACATGTTTGGGCCAAGTGACTTGGGTATTTATCCAGGAGCAAAGGTCCCATCAGCTCACTGCTTAAGAGAAGTGAGGTCAACATGAGGGCCCGGGCCGTTTGTGATAACAGACACAGAGGCACATCTAGAACCTTTTATGTCTCTTGTGATAAATCTTTTCAGAACATGCTTGTTGTATGGTTATTAGACTTACCAATTGCTCTTCCTTGACATTTCCTTGAGTACTATGTAAGTGTATTATTTACAGGAGATGAGGGGCTCCTAGACCTTGGGCTGGGCATCTGGTCAGTAAGCATTCTCAAGTTTGGCAGATAGTGTATTGTTTCATCTGCTGGCATCACACTTCAGTGAGAGGAAAGATATTCTGAAGGTACTTTGGATGTGCTAATTATCTGGCAGCATCATTGTCAAGTGGGTTTCTGTGACTTCCTACTATTGGTGGTAAAAGGATTTGTATACACCAGCTGTGTTCATCTTAAGACTATGCTTTGCAAAGGAAATCTAGACTGCTTCCCCTGTCCTTTGTAAACACTTGGAAATGGTATTACTCTAACCAACTGGGCCACCATCTCCTCACCTGGCAACTAATGACTGGACCACCCAGTCATTGTCATCTTGGGCACTGCCCAGACAGGCATAGGGGACACACCTGTCTGACACCCTCCACCAGGCACATGAGCAAGTTTAAGGGTGTGTAGCTTGAGGTAGGAGGCAGCTTCTGGTTTTTCTCCCCGGTGCTTTGTGAGGAAGGGAGGATTAGGAGGGTTATCTAAAAAACGGATTGTGGTTGGCTTAGAGTAGGGGCAGATCCTTAGTTCTCCTTTAGCACATTTCAGATGTCTGTGTGTTTTCCCTGAACTGTTTATTTTATTCAGCATGTACTTTCTGAAGGTGCAACAGATGTTCAAGTAGATTACAGATGACGTGCTGCAAAGGAGAATGATATATTTTGGGGGAGAAAGTTGCCAAGTTGGTCTTAAAACGTTTCTGAAGATTTCTTTTTTCTATTCATTTGAAGACCAAAAAACCCAATTTGAGTCCCCAGCTCTAAAGTCGAGTCATTTGGGACAGAGAGACAGTTGAGGCATGTATTTCTGTGCAGGGAACCAGCAGTGAGGCTCGGGACAGTGTGCACCCAGTATTGATGTGTTGGAGATGATGAATGTCTCATCTTGATCTCCTGATCCCTCTGGGAAACAACTGCATGTGGATGACCTCTGGGGGTCTCCTGGGCCTTTGTTCGTGTGTGGTCAGTAGAATAGGTGGGCTGGATCTGAGCCAGCTCATTGTGCTCCTGGTAGGGTTGCTGTAATGGCCAGTTGGAGAAGAGACCTCAGTGAGCATGGACTGCAACTAATGAGGAACTGGTTCCTTGTTGTTTTTCTTTAATGATTTTAAATACTGTGTTATTAGACCCAGTCTCTTGGTACTTTTATTAAGCTTAAGTCAGCATTGTCTTCCAGTGTTAAAGGCATCCCTCATCTCTGCATTGAACCTACCATGTCAATCAATACAAAAAATGGAACACCCATCCTGAGCCAGTTCCATTGTATGTAAATTCATACTATTTTAATTTTTTATTCAATCTGATGAGTAGTTGAGCTCAGATTTAAAATTCTTAAAAGCACGTTTATTGTAACAAGATTGTTATGTATTAATACTGCAGTTTTCAATAAAGATTGACTTGTGTTGCATATTAAGAGTTTTCATAATTTTTTTCCCTATACGCTTTATCTAGAAGTGATTTGGCTTGGCTGGGAAGTGTAGCTTCTCACAGGTTAGGAAATCAAGGGGTTTTCAGTCCCAGGCCCGTGTGCTCAGCCTCAGTGACCTCATAATATGCGGGGATATATGCGGGCAGTAGGTTATAGGGACCATATATATTCCTAGGTGAGAATGGAAGGAAGCTCTTGTTGTTCCTCATCTCCTGGCCCTGTGGCCTTTGTCCCTTTGTGAAGTCACATTCTCACCCATTTCACAGAGGAAGATGCCAAGGCCCATAAAAATTAATGACAGCTTATCCTTCAAACTCATATTTGCCAACTTCAGCTAAATATGGACTTGGAACTGTCAGGGAGTAGCAGACCCTCATGGTGCACGGGGGTTCGAGGGTGCTGAGCCAGCCATATCTACTACCTGGACAGTTCCCAGGCAAAGTGCCCTCCTCTCAGCTCCCCGGGTCTCACTTCTCCCACCAAAGCCCTGAGGGCATGGGCTGTGCGCAGGTGAGCCCCCACCTTGTCTCTGTGAGTTGCTGGGCTCGGTATTTCTTTATGAGGGAAAACACCTGCTGTGGAGCAGATCAGTAGGCACGGGAAGAACGGGGTGTTTGGAGAAAATGCAGGCGCCAACAGAAAACAAGGACATCAGTCAGGTTATCTTTCATTAGCTTTTTCTTTTTTTTTTTTTTTTTTATGAAATTAAATGTGGTTTCTGGCTGGAGAAGGCTCGCTGCAAGAGTGACTGTACATGCTGCTGAATTCCCATGGGCCAGAGGAGCGACTGGGCTCTCACTCATCAGCCAGGCCCTGGCTCCACTCAACAAGCACTTCTGGAGTGACGTGGGTTTCCCTCTAGCCCACATGCCCACTGGTGTCTGGGTCAGTTCTGGGCCACAGAATTCAGTCCTTATGGCTTCTCACACTTAAACTTAGGGTAAGGCAATCTTTCTGTGTCACAATTCTTTTTCACCATTGTTAGAAAAACAACAAAATGCAAACAAAAAAGCTGGAACCAGGTTCCGGAGTCAACCCACATCTACAGGTAGACTAGTCACAAACTGTGATGAAAGTATGTAGCTGACCACGGCTTTGTTTTCTTCCCACTTATAAACAACACTTAAGTGAAGAGTTCAGCAGCAAGGAGTGTTGGGAGGGACTGCGAGGCAGCCTGGAGTGGGATGAAGAGCTGTGGACTAGACCTGTGTGCGCAGGATTCCTTTCCACCCTCTTGGGATGCAAGCTGCCTGGCAACACCGGCCAGGGACTGGGGGCCTACCAGAACAGGAGGGCAGAGGACACGCAGTCTGGCTGTGTAGGTGGCTGAAGGCAAAGATGATCTCTCCTGTCTTTCCAGTGAAAACAGGAGGAGGGATGATGAGATGTCCGAAAAAGGATTCAAAGTGGCCAGTCTTAATGAGTGTTGGCCGCAGGAAGGTCTGGAGAGTGGCAGGAGGCTCCTGTGCTGTGGGCCCCCTGCCACTCCAGCTGGTGTCTGCAGTGCACCAGGAGTGGGGAAGAAGCCAAGAATGGGGCACAGAACTGGCACATAGTGGTGGCGCTGAGCAGCTCCCTTGCCCTGCGCACTTCAGTTTGCATAATAAGCAGAGGGAGGGCTGGATGTGTAGGCCTCAGGAATGACGGTGTGTGCCCCGCTGCAGGGCAGGTCCAGAAGGTGCCATCAGGCGTGGTGCTGTCTCACTTGCGGAAGGGTGCTAGCCGACTGATGCTGTGCCAGAAGGTGGATGGCTTCCGCTTGGGCTCTGCCAGCACCAACACCTGTTGCTGGGGCAGACTGTTGGGCAGTGCCGGGTGCTTCTGGCGTGCCAGGTAGTAGGGCCGGCCAAGGGCTGGCAGGAGAAGACACAGGTCATAGGTGCCGAGGAGCCAGTGGCACAGAGCAGAGCAGCAGCCTCTGCTGTGGGCAGTGGTTGTGGCCATCCTGATATCCTACCTCAGAATAACACACACACACACACACACACACACACACACACACACACACACACGTTTCTTTGGGCCTGGGCCACTCTCCTGAGCTCTACAGAGGGCATGCCCAGGAGCTAGGGAAGGTGTGGGCGCTGGAGCTGAATGTGCAAGGCATTCAGCACCTGTGTAGGATTGGGCATCTTGGCTCTGCCCGGTGATTGTGAGGGAACCTGTCAAAGACTGGGGATGTCAGTAGTGTCACTAAGGGCACCACTCTAGGCCGTCTGTGGGGATTGAGAGCAAGAATATCAACTGCATACTGACCAAGCTTCCTCACTGCTGGCTCCTTACCTCTAACCTTTGGGGACAAACACTTGCAAAGGACAGTTAGCAACTATGAAGTGCCAAGTGCTAGTTTGCTCTGTTTTGGGGTCAGCAGGGTTTGTCATTGCTTGGGCCAGGTGCTGTGGTTGAGGTGGGGCTGCCATCACTTACCTCTGGGTTTCCCTGCGGTCTGCTGCTTGCTGGCATTCAGCATGGCCTGCTTCCTCTGTAGCTCAGTAATGGAGAAGCCTGGGAGGCAGGGGCACGAGTAAGACGCCCACTTCCCTGCAAGTGCTTGGCTCTTTCTCCCTCTCCTCCCTCGCCCACGGTCCTCTTGTCTGTGCTTCCTGGCACCTGCGCAGACATTTACCCTCCACCTCACAGTGCTGTGGTCCAGTCATCCCTCAGCAGCTGGGCATCCTGCTAAGCCAGCGTGCCCGGGCCAACCAGACAGGAGGTACTCTGGGACCTCTTAGGGGACCTCACCACATTCCTTGCTCCCACGCTATCTTTCACCCTGACCCCACTGTCCACATATCCAGTGTCTAGTGTCCTTTCCACTGTGGTCGAGGCTCATTCCCAGACTGAGATTTGACCTGGTCACTGCCAAGTGTGATGACCAGGGCCCCATAGTGAGGAGGGTGATGAAGTGGGGAGACAATTCTCATCAAGGGATGGGGGACGTTCTGGCCTCAGTGTCTGTCTCCCACTCTCATGCTTTCCTAGGACTTGTGCTAAAAAAGGGCTCCCCAGGCCCCCACAACTGAGCAAGAGCCCCCACCCCCTGGAGTATGCGTGCATGCTTGTGTTCATGTGGGTATGTGGCAGACTCCTCTCCCTAACAAGCCAGTACACACATGTAGTGGGGAGACACCTTTGGGGGAGCCTGGAGCCTGGGACCATGAGACGTCTGTTGCACAGTTTCAAGGTTGTCCTGACCTTGCATTCAGGGGTGAGAAGGGCTGGGTGGGCCCCCTGGTGGAGCAAGGCTGAGTGGGGTCTCGTACCTGTCTCCTGGTCCAGCCGCACCTGCTCCCTTTCCCTGGCAAAGGCCTTGAGCCAGCGCTGCTTCTGCTCAGGCTTCCTGGTGCACAGCAGGTGGCTCTCTCCACTGGCGCTATGCAGCCGGAAGGCATTCCTGATGCTCATGTGGAGGTCTCTGTCCTTCCCGTCTTCCAGATCCACCACCTCCAGGCCATCCAAGTTCACTCGGCCTTTATAGTACAGCATGTCCCGGCGGAGAAGATCCTGCCAGAAACACTCATCATGAGCCCCCAGCTCGGCCTGCTTATATGGCTCCTCCCTCACTTCTGCTCTCCTGACCATGTCCCTTTCTCCCGCCGCCTCCACCTCCCCAGCAAACAGCGAACTCTGAGGGCAGTGTGCTGATATGTCCTACATTGTGCTAAACCCATAGAGGGGGAGCCTGGCTCCTTTAGTGATGTGCCCGAGGACCTGCAGACGCCCCGTCTCCATGGGAGGCAGCCCTGGGAACAGCAGGCCAGCGCCTACAACGTCCAACAGAGAAAGGCACCAAATCTACCACGGCTGGGCTCAGTCTGTGGTCAGGAGGGCTCTCCAGTAGCAAAGAGGAGGCTGAGAGGCAGCTGGAGCAGAGGACCTCAGGGTTGGGGAGGGGAAGCTGAGGTTCGCAAGGAGAGGAGATATGGCTTGCAAGTTAAGCAAGGGCTAGATCAGGAAGGAGATGGTTCTGAATGGCACAGGGCCCTGGTCAGACAGCCGCCCGGTAGTTCCTGAGCTGCTAGGCTTACTCGGCAGAGTGCCACCCTATAAGGCCTCATGAGGCCCTGACCTGGGAAAGACCTTCAAGGCCCCTGGGAAAGAGGGATTGACCTGCATGTAATCTTGTCTCTGCTCCCAGGCCCTGGCTTCAGGCCCAAACAGGCCGTCCAGTAGGGCAGTGACTGTTACCTTCTTACAGTAGATGAGCTGGTAGTCAAAAAGAAAACACATCCTTTGCTGGCTCCTGGCTTGCGGCTGCGCGATACGAGTCAGCTCCCCTGCATAGATGAGTTCTGAGCTCTTGACCAGGAGATCTTCCCCCTAGCGGACACAAGGAGAATTGTGTGCTGCGTACACGGAACTTTGTCCTCCCTCCATCAGGGATGGATGTGGGCCTCCCCACGGCCCTGCCTGCTGTGGTCCCCGTGGAACCAGGGTCTGCAGTGAACAGCAGGCCACAGAAGGCAGAGTTGCTCTTGCTGCCTAAGGAAGTGGTGGGGGATTTGAGGGGGCTTGGGGGAATCAAAAAGAGGTATGACTTAGCAGTTGGTTATCTCTGCC
The DNA here is from genome assembly GCA_004363575.1 of Solenodon paradoxus. NCBI lineage: Eukaryota > Metazoa > Chordata > Mammalia > Eulipotyphla > Solenodontidae > Solenodon > Solenodon paradoxus. The sequence goes on from RJWH01000708.1 coordinate 156,397, forward strand.
CCTGTGGTAGTCATTAGCGGGAACACTTCGTATGTGGCTAATTCCCATTGAAATGCCATTTTAGTAAAATACATGCCAATTCTAAAGACAATATGAAATAAAGAATAACTATTTCACTAATGATATTTTATGTTGATGAAGTGTTAAGATGGTATTTTGGATACATTGCCTTAAATAAAACGTTAACATAAGTTTCACCTGTTTCTTTTTTAATATAACTACTAGTGTATAAAATTCCTGTTTTGTTTACATGCTATTTTGATTGAACAGTGCTGTCCTAGAGAATAATTAGCTCTGAAGTCACCTCCATGGCCCGTCTTTGTGGGTTCTAAGGAGTTTTTCTTCCCAGCTAAATGTATTTTAGCACCTAAAACCTCATAATGGACTTCAGATTTAAAGACTAAACCCTGCCCCGTTCTGTTTTTTTTGAAAGATGCAAATCACAGCCAGGAGTTGTTGGCAGTCATTCATTTTGGGGTGATGAATGCATTTGTAAGGGTCCTTAGCTAGAGTTAGGCCTCAGAACAATTCACTAGGAAAACAGAAAAACAAAACAAAACAAAGACCACTTTGCTCAGCATCATCCCCAGGTATTCTAAATCCTTATTTCTAGGGTCAGCCCAGATTCGGTGACTGTTTTGTATAACATTCTGTAGCTGCAGGTTGGGGTGGAGAGAATAGGACTGGAAAGCCTCTGGAGGAGGAAATGCAATAATTAATTTAGGCCTCCATAGAGCCTTAGGAGTCAAGATTGGCAGATAGGAGAGGAATGCACAAGCCAATGAAATGAAACGGGAAGCTCTTTATGACTGGTCAAGCAGAGGCAGGGTTGGGCCCTTCTGATAGGAGTCCCAGTTGTTAAATTAGGACTTGGGGATCCGGCTTTCCCCTCAGAACAGAGCAACAGCTCTTGCTGAGCTGGCTGCATGGAAGGAGCATGGGATTTCACAGGAGTCCAGCCCAGCCCTGCTACTCTGGATGAGTCACTAGCAACTGTTAGCTAGTTCCCAGAAGCATGGCTCCCTGCTTCCACTCCCTCCTAGATTTTAAAGCATGACTTCAAAGCAAAGGGCCAAACCCTATGCTGTTTTCTGGGGTGCTGGACCTCACCTCCCAGTCCTCTACAGAGTTCTGCCATTGAGCAATCTTGCCGATATTTTCAAGTCTTCGTTTCCGTTCGTTGATGAGCCGGGCCACGTTCCTCATGGCATGTAAAGCGGCTTCCACGTCCTTGAAATCCCTGGGGCAGAACACAGATGGAGGGGGCTGTGGGGTGGAGGGAGAGCAGAGGGTGGGGAGCCTCCCTGAGCGCCCTGTGGAGCACTTTCCTTTAGGGCGATGCCTCTGGGCTCGTCACCTCTTCTCCATAAATGTCAGCCCAGAACAGAACTTAACACTATTCTTGTCCTCTTCACACGGTGTAGTGACAGGGAAAGCAGGGATGTTTCATGCGGTGCTGCTGCCTCAGTGCCTAGGGCTGGGCCTCTCAGCACCCTCCTACCTGTGCTGGGGGTGTGTGTACTTGAGCAGCTCAGCCAGCTGTAGAGGGTACTTGCAGATCTTCTGCACCGGAGTCAGCAGGAAGCCATCCAGGGAGATGTTGATCATTTTCTGCAGCAGCCTGCAGGCCTCAAAGAAGTACACATACTTGCTGAGCTTGGTGAGGCGGGACAGCTCCACACAGGCGCTGGGGTGGTTGTTGCAGTACTCGGAGTAGATCTGGAAGTCTGCTTGCTGGGGGCACAGATGGACGTTAGCTGGCCTCTGGCTCCTGGCCGGCAGCGCGTGTGGGGAGGGAGAGGGAGCGGGCTCAGGAAACCCAGGCTCGTGCACCTACTTTACTAGACACGAGGTGCAAGTGTGCCGCCCGGGGCTTGACAGACCTTTGAAAGCAGCAAGCGCACACCCCTGTAACCACCGGCTTTCTCAGCAGGCTCCTAGCAGGAACTTGGACTCTAGTCGGTATTTTGGATGCTAATAAGGGCTATCAAGGCCAAGGCCAAAAAGGCGAGATTAAGAGAGATTAAATGATGCCACCAGGGTCTAGGTTAGCCACTATCACTTTATTCAACACAATGCGATGAAGATATGTCCACATTGTGTGCGTACTGAACATGAGCTTCACTCTGCCCTTTTTCCTTTTTAAAATTTTCATCTACCTGGAGCCAGAGAGACTGCGTCTGCCCCTTGGCGACCTTGGGTTGCATGACTGAGATGGGAAAGGTGGGTCATAGCAGCTGTCTACTGAGATGCTCTGGTGGTCATGCTGATGAACACCCGTTTGCAGACCTGTTCTACTGTCACCACACTGTCACAGCTCTGCTCGCTGGGTCACTAGACCCAAATCCCACACTCAGTGCAACAGACGCAGCACCTACTCCTCATGCACAGCCCAGTGCCTCCCTTCTGGGTTCTCCTGCCACTGGAGAGGTGGCAGCCTTCCCAGCACACCCCTTAGTAGCCAGTCTCCTTGAGGGAACCCGTTGTCCTTGAGGGGCTGGGCTTGGATGTCTGCTCAGTTCTATGTGGCTGCAAGGGGAGAAATGAGCACAACTTGCCTTCTCTGTCAGGCAAGACCATAGTCATCCAACCCTGACTAGATGCTGACCTGCCTGCTGAATGCAAGCAGATACCGTAAATTCCGCATCAATTGCTGTTTGCTCACAATCAGGAACCCCAGAATCGGCTGGCGCCCTTAGGTTTCTCAAGAGGTGGCGCGCCCACCTCTGCCCTCTGCTCCGGCTTTCAAAGCAAATTCTCTTTACTTTTTTATTCTCAGGAAGCCTTTTCTTACTTAGCTTCCCTCTTCCATAGAAGCAGAGATGCTTCTAAAATGGGGTCGAAGGATGAGGGCAACTGGACAGATGGGAGGAGTGGGGTCTGGACTCTACTGGGAAAAGCGCTGCAGGCTGCCTGGGCTTTAGCCATAGGGTTAACATCTGATCAGAGCAGGCATGGGGGCCGAGGGCAAAGAGGCTACAGGGGGTGTGGCCAGGGTGGGCGCGGAGAAGGGGAGGTCCTCCCGCCTGTGGATGGGGCAGGGCTACAGCGCAGGGGGCGCCGCGAATAGGTCGCCGGGTCCCTGGGGCAGCCGCCGCTCACGTGCTCCAGGAAGCAGGCGCCCAGCTCGCTCAGGTGAGGGCGCTCCCGGTTGAACTTCTGCTCTAGCGCCTTCACGAAGGCCTTCTGACACCGGTATATGTCCTCGATGTTCCCGAAGATGGTACGCAGCTGCTCCTCGCTGAACATGTCGGCACGCTTGCGACACTGCCTGATGTAGCCCTGGGGGCCAGTGGCAGTCAGGTTTCTCTCTGGGTCCCCAGCCCCACCCCGCTGGGCCAGCCAGCCTCACCTCGCAAATGTCGCGTAGGTGTTTGATGTAGTCCCGCTCAGTGCTGAGGATCTCATTGATGACGTTGGTCCGCATCTGGTCCTTGCTACTCTGCACCTCAGCCCCTCCATCCTGGGCCCCGGAGTCCCCAGCGCGCAGCACCTCACTGTCCACTGGCTCATCCTGGTTAACCCGCAGCTGCAGGCAACCCGCCACAGGTCAGTGCCCCCAGGGCTTTGACCCCTGTATCCCTCCTGGAGCAGCAGTGAGGCACTGAAGTCCAATGGGCCTGGAGACACTTCGCTCCCACCCATCACCCATACAATGTCCCATGGGATGGGGAGGACAAGTCTGATGACTGCTGTCAGTGTGATGAGACCTCCCTGGCCTCTTCTCCCTTACACTCAGCCTGGGGCTGCTGATGCTCAGCTAGGGTGTGTCAGAATCAGTTGCCACTCATACTGGGCCCTCTAGGGGCTGGGGCAGTGGTGTGTGGACTAGGTGGCTTGCTGTCTCTGAACTGGCACTAGAAAAGGCTGAGGGTACGGAATGGACAGTTTACCTAGGGGTGTGGGGCAGAAGAAGCACTGAGACCCCAGGGCCTCAGACATCCTGCCCCATTGCCTTCTGCCCTTTGAGATTGCAACTGGATTCCTTCCTTGGAGACCCCTTGGGGCGGGGGGATAGGTGAACTCTTAATCTAATGATTTAACTTGTCCAGCCTCAATTTCCTCAGGTTCTCAGCTCCCAGATCTGTTGTGAAAGTTACAGGTGGCCCATGCAGATGTTTTCCTCATGTGTAGTGAATGCCTGGTAAACTGAGTGGTTTGTGGAGGTGAATTCTAACATACAGATTCTCTCAGGCAGAATTACTCCCTTCTGACCCTGAGGACATCAGCGGGGTGGTGGGGGCAGGCACTAGAGTTGGGGGTGACTGCAGGAGGACGGCTGTGTCATAGCTCCCTGGGTTGGCCTTCCTGAAACTCCCAGCCCAGCCCACAGCCTGCATTCCCAGCATGAGCATGAGGTCCACATATAACACCTGGGACCCCAGAGCATTTTCACGTTTATATTTCTGGGCAAAGCCAGGTGGCTCAAGGGGCTGGGAGAAGTTCAAGGCCAGCACCGTACCCGCACAAAGCTGGCTGGAAACCACCCTTCGCCGTCAGCCACGCGGCCCCACCACCACTCTCTGTTGGTAGCATCCATTACTTCGATGACATCCCCAGCTTTGAAGCCCAGTTCCTGGTCATCCATGGTGACATGGTCCCAGAGTGCTTCAGCACAGACCACACTGCCATCACTGATGAGCTGTGGAGAGAGCATGGACAGGTCAGTGGGGTACGGCGGCTATGCACGTCTTTATGAGGCAAGATGCTCCTGCCCTCTGCCCCCCACCCTTGGCAGCCCTGGGAAGAGGGGATCCTGATGGTACAGAGGAGTGGATGCGGGCTTCCTCTGGGCCAGCTGCCCTTTAGAGGGTAAGGCTAGTCCCTGGGTGTGACTAGACGGACAGGACTCTTGATGAAGCTCCAAGTGAACCTCTAGAATCGGAAAGGTGAGCTTGCTCAGAGCACACCTTCCTCCTACCCTTGTGCGGCCAGTGATGAAACGAGTGCCTCCCAGCTTCCGGCACTGGCTCTGCACTGTGGTGTGCCCTGCTACACGGCAAGCTCCCTTTCTCCTGGGCAGCTGCTCTCTGGTAGCGGCTGCTAATGTGGCCTAATGCAGGGGACCACAGAGCTGGAGGAAAGCTCTCACTACCCCCTGCTGGCTTCTTGTGGATCTGCAGTACCTGTGGGGGCTCCTGACAAGCAACAACGCTGCTTCTCGCAGGCCTGTGGGTTGTGGCTACTGCAGCAGCTAGGCCCAGGTCTTAGTGCAGTTTGAACTAGTTCACGGGATAAACCCCGCCCCCGAACACACTAGCCAGCACAGCTGAGCAGCACCCCTTCTCGGAGTTCTAGGTGTCAAGCCCACAGGAGCCTCAGTCTTTAATTACTCTCCCCCTAACGATTCCGTAGCTCTGGGAGCGGCAGGTGCGTCTTGCAGCTGTCACTCTGTAATAGATACCTCACGCTGTCCTTGTGCCCTGGTGACCGAGTCCACACTCGATGCCTGGCTGGCGGCTCTTTATATGAATTTCTCTCTGCTGCGATAAGTGGGGTGGTTCCTTCCTACCACGTGGCATGCCCCTCACATCGCCCCCAAGAAACAGGGCGAGGACACCCTCCTAGGCTGCCCTGTGCTCACAGCTCCGTTTCCCCTTGGGCTGACACCTGCTTTCCTGTCGTGTGGGCTGTGTTTCTGCTCCTTGAGTGACGAATCAACCTGAGGGCTAAGGGCAGGAGGCAGAGTGGGCTGGAGGCTTCATGGAGGAGAAGTCCATGTCTCTCGCTGTTGGAACCAAGTGTTGCCTCTGTCACGCTGTGGGCTGGCTCTTTGGCTGAACGGTCAACCTCAGAGTGTCACTGGACAGGCATTCTGTGCCAACTGTTTCCTCCTCCAAGCTCCTTGCCCACCTCCTCCCAGATGAGTCCTTCCTTGGCTTCAGGCCTAGTCAGGCTTTCCTGGGGTGCTCCCAGGGCAGCGTGGATGCCAATTCTCACACTGAAATGAAAGCCAGAGTAAGGCAGCCACAGGACTGGAGGGGTCTCCATCTGAGTTAGTGCTACTTGCTGTCTGAGAGGCCTCACCAGCCTGAATGGCAGGACAAGGGATGGTGGGCCATCTAAGCGCTCACCTATTCAAGCTGGGCCCTCCCCCCACCCTAGGGTAAGGCCTGAGCAAGTATGTTCAGAAATGACCAGTTCTTCAAGTTTTCTGTGGTGACAACTGCCCCAAACCCTGATGAAACCATTCCCCAGGATAACCCACAGCAGCTGCCAATGGTTGCAGATTCTGAGGCCCACCCAGGGACCCTGGGCACTGACTACTGCTGACATACAGTCTTCTCAGGGATCATGGTACTCGGCCCAGCTAGAGAGACTTACTGCAGGCACATCTTCTGCAGGTAAGCCTGACCCCCAGGATCGAGATTGGCTGGCTGCAAATGGATGGAATGAGACAAGAAGACGCAGTGAAGCCACATGGAAGAGCCAGCCTGTGCAGCCAGGGAGTGGGCTCTAGACTGAATGGTCCACAGCCACTCGCTTCACACAGCAGGTTACTCCTCCAGGCCTTAGAGGAGTTAAGAATACTCAATACTCAAAGGTGATGTGGGTGAGCCAATGAGAACCTAGACTGTAGGCGAATGTCCTCTGCAGGGTCAGGGGAGAGTGTGTGCATGTGGCTTCAGGTGAGTGCATCACAAGGGAGAGTGTGTGTGACCATGGGCCATTTGGGAAGATCTGTATGTTTTGAGACAACGGAAGGGCTCATCAGAGAACTTCCTGGATAAACTGAGGTTGGGATCCAACAGGAACGAAACTTCTTGTTTAAAGCTTGGTAGTTTTGATTTAGAAGAGGGTGTTCTTGGACTCCTCTTCCTGCGCACCCCGACACATACCTGCCAGCACACACTCACACGTGGGCTCACAGCTACACACCATCTCTGGAGAACAGCATGCCAGGGTGTAGGTGGATGCTGTCCATCACACACACACACACACACACACACACACACACAACAGCACAGAATTTACCCTCACTTGCTGGAGTCCAGACTGGAAGGAAATAAAGCAGATACATCTCACACAGCCCAGCTCCCCACTATTTTCCTTCCCAGATTGCTGCCACCTGATACGAACCCGGCTCGGCATCTTCCCCGTACCCAGGTTCCCTGAAATAATTCCTGGGCAACAGCCCCACTTTTATGGCCCAGGGCCTCCTTCCCTGCTTATTTCTGCCTGCGCTTGCAGAGGCGCGGATCCTACAGGGCCGGTACCTGCATAGCTACAGGGGGAAGGGCTCCAGGTGTGGAGCTTCCCAGAGGGACAGGGCTCCCAACATCCTTTTGGTCGAGCCCCATCTCCATCCTGCCCAGTCACCTAGAAGGCCTTGGTAGGAGTGGTGGGGAGAAGTTGTTCACTTTTGTCACTCCTTATCCCAGCACCTGTCCCAGACACAAGAAGCACTTGATAGGCACACAGGAACAAGTCCTCTGATCTCCCTGTGCCTGATGCCCACTGATGCTTACAATAACAACGTGCCAGCACTCTAAGGATTTATAGCAATGACATTAACCGTTTATGTGAAATTGCCAAGATAAAATGTAGCTCCAGGAATCCAGAGACACATTCTGTCTCCATAACAACCCACCAGGCTGGGCTTCTGGGCAGCATCCCTAACCGGCAGCCTGTCTGTGGCACAGCTGCAGCCAGGCCAAGACTCAGCCTGGACTGAGCCACCCGGGCCTCTCTTGGCCTGGCATTGGGGAGCAGAAGCTGGTGGGGAGGCATGAGGTGTTATGTGGGGGAAAGCGGGGGTTTCTCAGTGGAGGGGTAAATTCAAGACTAAGACAAGCTAGCAGGTAGAGCCCCTCTGTGCCCTTGAGATTTGACAGGCTGGCGGGACCTGGGTCCCTCAGAGTGTCCTGATCATTGCACAGTGCACCCACTGCCCTCCCTGCCCTGCCCCATCTCCTCTCTCACATGCAGGCTGGTGGACAGTGCTGATGTGACAGTGCAGCTGAGACGGGGATGTTCAGAGGGCCCAACACAAAGGGTGCAAGGGGGTCTCTGCCTATAGTGAGGACATGCTGATGGCGATCACTTAAACACTAAAATGGGAAGGGATTGCAGGTAACAGGCACAGAGGATCCTGTTCATCCTCCAGGGACATCTCACAACCCACGCTGAAACCCATGCCCATTTCTACTGGCAGAGTGGTCACATGCACTGTTTCCAGACAACCACAGACAGCCTAGGCCACAGCTGCATCAGCAGCCTGAGTTACACAGGGATGCGCCATTTTAATCTCACACACGCATACACATACACACACACACACACACACACACACACACACACACACACCACTTCAGGACGCCGGTGCACATGTGTCACCATGCCTGAGTCGCCCAAAGGGCTCGGCCCAGGAGGGCACATACAGACCTTGCCCTGGCACCCTGGGGCTGGCAGGGGGACTCCACTAGGGGCAGCCGGTGCCGGACTCCCAGGGGCCATTCGCCACATCTTGGTCACCAGGGTTTGCAGCACTGCGGTCACTGATGGGGGCGGGGCTGGAAGAAAAGGCCTGCGGCCAAAGGGACCAACGCCAGCGCCACTCACCCCAGCTCGGTCCCCCGCGGCGCCCTGCCGGGCGGTCAGCGAAAAGCCAGCAGAACTATCAGCACGACGTTGATGAGGACGAGCAGTGCCAGGACCACGAAGACCACCACGTTCTGTGCGCCCGGGGGCAGGTTGCAGCGCAGCAAAGCGCGCAGGACGCTCCCAGGCGCCAAGGGCCGCCGCCGGGGCTGCGGAACCCTAGCCATGGCCCGAGGCCTCCGGCTCCGCGCGCCTGAGATCCCGGCGCCACCCGGCGGAGCGGAGCGGGCGGTCCGAGCGCGAGGGGGGCGGAGCCGTCTGCGCGCCTGGCGGGGCTTCTCCTCCCTGCCCGGCGAGTGCGCGTCTCCCAGGGCCCAGCCCACGGCAGGGCGGGGTGGGTAGGCTGGCGGCTGGGTCCTTGGGAGCGGCTGGGGACCTCAGTGCCAGCACAGTGGTCCTGGCCTGCGCCGGCCTGGAGTACCTAAGACCGCGGTGGCGCTGGTCAACACAGGCAGGGGCCAGGGGACGGGCTGGGCTGCTCCTCCTCACACCAAGGGCCACCCTTGGTTCCCACTTCACAGATGAGTAAAGGCGGCTCTGAATAGTCAGGTTATAAACCGTTCAGGAATACAAGGATGGCAGGGTGAGGTTCTGCATTCTGGACAGACAGGCCTGCTCCACCTGAGCGTTCCAGGAGCTCCCACTCAGGAGTGCTCCTTTCTGACTGCCCATCAGATCAGAACATCAGTTCATTCCTTTGGGAAAGCAGCTCGCTTCTTCAGCTAACATCTCGCTGGCCCCTGCCACACATACACATAGTTCTATTAAGGTATCACTGACTAATAAAAATGTATATATATTTAATACGTACGACTTGATATTTTGATATGTGTACGCAATGAAATAATCACAATCAAATTACCATTTCATCACCTAACGTAGCAGCATTTTGTGTGTGATAAGAACACTTGTTCTTACACTTGAGCAAATTTCAAGTATACAATATAGCATTATCAACTATAGTAACTATACTGTGCTTTAGACCTCCATGACTTGCTCATTTTGTATAACTCAACTTTGACCCCTTGGACAAGTCTCCCCATGCCCCACCCTCCAGTCAGGAGAGTGGCAGCCGCCCTTCACTCTCTGCTTGTCTGCATTAGTGTATTTAGATTCCACCTAACATACTATGCAGCACAGTATTTGTCTTTCTCTGCCCACCTTGTTTCACTTACCAGGTAGCATAACGCCCTCCAGGGTCATCTGTGTTGCTCACAAATGGCAGGATTTACTTTATTGTGACTTCATCCATTTGTTTGTTGACACTTAAGGTGTTTGATTGTCTTAGCTATTGTGAATAATGCTTTGAGACCTTGATTTTACTTCCCTTGACTATGTACTCAGAAGTGGGACTGCTAGATCATGTAATAGTTTAATTTTTTGAGGGACCTCCATTTAGTTTTCCATAGTGATTAAACCAATTTACACAACAGTGTAAAAGTGTTCCTTTCTCTCCACATCCTCACCAACACCCATCTTTGTCTTTGTGATAATAAACCTCATAGGACATGGGAAGTGACATCTCATTGTGGGTTTGATTTGCATTCCTGAGGATTCTGATGCTGGGCATCTGTTGGTCATTTGTATGTCTTTTTGGGGAGAAATGTCTGTTTAAGTCCCAACAGCTTAAAATAAGCCTGCATGTCAAGTAGTCAGGGGCTTCCACATGTCCCTGACGGAGCCCGCCATCCTAACCCTGGATTCAAAGCTGTCATGTGAGCGTCTCTCGCGCCATCCACGATGGTGAGCATGGTGCACTCTCCACAGCCACTATTCCTCTCTGCTGGACTGAGGTGAAGAGCTGAGAAGACTGAAAAGCAGCTGTGAATTAGGCACAGATTCCAGGCTTCATGCCCAGTACTATGGCTTCTGAGGTAGAAAGAGTCCGTGGAAGGAATATATATGGAGGCTGGTTGTTCACACATGAGTGACTTTGTATGCTCTTTCCATGTGTGTGTGTGCCAGCACCACATGCATGTGAGCGAGTGTAGATGAGTGCACCCATGGACCATCCTGCCGAAGTTTTCAAACTTGTGACTGGTGTCTGAGGTGGAGGGTAGTCTTAGGAGACTCAGCCCTTAAGTTGTGAAATCTGGTGCTAATTCTGAGTAGACAGACTTGAACACTCTGCTGGTGTCTGATAACTGTGTGTTGATGTGAGGAAGTCTCTCACATGTCCACAATGGAATTGGGCCCAATCACCCAAACCAGTGCGTGGGGGGTACTTGTGTGTGTGGGGGTAACTACATGTGTGACAGAGGAGGGTCAAGAATGTTTCTGTAGAGTCTGTCTGCTTCAAAATTTAAGGTTAATTCCAGCCCCATACATCTGATTGGGGGAAAGTAGTTTTCTGCCTCTACCCAGTTCTTAGGAAAACTTGCTTCAAGCTCTTAGGACTGTGGGGGAATCAGAAGTTACCAAAGGCTCCCTGCCACCAAAAATCTTAGTTCTCCTCTGGTAAGACTGTGACATGCCTTCCATGAGGTGTGGCTTGGAATCCCTGACTTGGATCAGATGTTACATTTTTTGTTCCTCTGGTTCCAGAGACACTAGCCACCCAGGAAGGAGGGCACGTGTCCTGAGGTCCCCGAGCAGGGTGGTCCTGTACCCACTGGGCAGTGCAGTGCTACATGCTGTGGGTGGACCAAGGACTGCGAAATGGCCTTTGTCCTGCCTGGGACACCCAGTCTTAAGATTGAGGGCAGGGAAGACAATGGTGACAGCCTTCTTGTGTGTTTCATAACCCCAAACAAAGCCAAAATTGTTTGAAAGCCTAAGACCGGGAACCTTGAGAAGCTGAGGATGAATCTTTGCAAGCAGGGAAGGAAGGATCAGTGAAAACGGAGGATGGCCCCAGATTGGTGGGGGTGGGTCTGCCAAGGTGGCAGAATGGACATGGAGGGGACATTAGTGTCTGAGGCAGATGAGGGCTAAGTCCCTGGTGCCATGGCTTCAGGAAGGAAAGAGAAAGCTGTTCCAGGTCTGCTGGCCACAGTCCTTGCAGTCCTGCCCTCGAGGTTGTGCGCTGCTCCTGTCCCGTCTCATGGAGACTGAGCTCAGCTGTTGTCCAACAGCAGGGTGAGCACGAGTTCTCCGGAGCGCTGATCAGTGATGGGGCTGCACTGCAGGAGTCAGTCAGGCCTGGGGAAGCTATTCAGGTTCACAGACACTGGGAAAGAAAATACCTCGAGAGGAAGCCAGCCTGACTCCACCAAGAGTGCAGCCATGATCTGGCCCTGTGTTCTGCAGTCTCCTTTAGCTGTTCCCCAAAGGCATGTTGGCAGTATGAGGATAACAAGGTGGCTGTCCTTAGGTTCCCCTATGGCCTCTCATTGGTTATGCTGCCCTAATTATTGGTAGAATTTCTTTGATGCTTTAAGGCCCAGGACCCCTGGTTGTGGCTTCATCTCTTTCAGCTGGACGATCCAAGATCTGCCCTCCCACACCCCAGAAGGGACATCCGAGCACTTCTGTATAACGGTGACTGGAGCAGACCCAGACACACCAAGGCCGTCACTCACATACCCATCCTCTCTTTTCTCACAGCTGTGCCCTGGCCCACAGGGGAGACACTGCTGTCTACAGGACAGTGAAGGGGGCATCAGAAGACCCCAGGATTCCCCTTCTCACAACCAGGGGGAGGGGTATAGAAATGAAAGGGGAACAATGTCTTCCAAAGACTCTTCCCACGTTCAGCCCTCCATGCTTCAGAAGCAATCTTTAGGTTAAGGGAGCATCAGACCAGATGACAGGGAGGAGAGTACACCCAGTGGGCTTGGTCAGAGTGAGTGAAGCAGGGAGGAGAAGGTCGTGGTTGTCTGGGAAAGGCACTAGAGGGGGCATTGCTAGAAGAAGAGGGAGAATCACTTTGTGTATTGGTTTATGCATCTTGTGGGAATCAGACAATCTCGAAGCACAAGGTATGAGTCAGGTGTAGGGAGGACAAAATGAACAAGACTTTGCATCTCCTTCTCCCTTCCATCAGTGCACATACAGAAAAGCACAGGTGCCCATGAGAACAAACTGCCCAGCCGGCCCCTGGCCAGGAGGCGGCTTCCTGAAAGCAGAATTACAGCCTCTGCACAGGGTGTCACAGGACCGGGGATATTATCCACACATATTAAGTACTCATTACATTAGTGTCACATACATGTCACACACGTACATGCACACTCATCGCCACCCCACACTCACATGCGTGGGCAAATACACGCCACTTGTTCCTGTGCACAAAAGCCCTTCACTGGTCTTCCCGTATCTACTGCTCTGCTGGCCATGTGCCCCAGGTTCCCTTCCACTTAGGAAATTGAGACGTGAGCTCTCTTGAGGTCAACAGGAACAAGAACGCATTACAGTTTCGAACATGACACCACAAGTTCTTAGAAAATGCAAAAAGTGTGAATTTAGAGCAGACCCAATATGACATAATATGGACTTTTCTCTGATGTCTGTCACTTTATAATCTCCAAGTAGGAGACTCACGTTGACCCCAGTGAGCCTTGCCACATATGCCAGATAGTCGTAATGACAGGGTCAGGGAACTCAAGGTGGGATGGCTGCTTTGGAAGGCAGAGTGAACCAGCCTGTCATTGAAGAATCACCGTATCATCTCTCCAGATTTTCTGACAGACAAGTCTATTTAATGCTGCCAGGAATACTAACAGGTGTTGCCTTTCCTGAGAACCCACGACAGCCTGGCACAGTGACCCGCCTGCTGCTGCCAACAGGTCTCAGGCGTCATACCCACCCGCAGAAAGGAGCCCTCAGCCTGCCTCTTGCCCTGCTGTCACTTTTGGGGCAGCATTTTGTGGGCCTTCGACAACAGATCTAGATGGGCTGGGGGTTTCACAAGGGATAGAAGCCTGGGGGTGCTGACTGTGTTGGAACCTGATTCCCACTTGCATTAGCCCATGCATCACTGGAGAGGGGCTCTGCCACCTGACCAGGCTGTCCTCAGTGAGGCGGCTTGTCCTCCCCCAGGGCAGGCCTGGGGCCTGGGGACAATGAGTATCCTGGAAAGCACTGAGCTCTCTAAACATAAGGTACAAAATCACCATTCTACTTAGCAATCTTGAATATCAAGAAATATTTTTGAGCCAAACAGGAAACAAATTCTCTAAGCCGCTAAAGCAGGTGCCATACAATCCATAACTAACTGATCTATATTTCCCTCATAAAGGTGCCCTTTCCAAAGCCTACTTGCTCTTTTAGAGTGGTCCTGGCTCTCAGCTTTCTCATCTAAGGCATCTTAGAATAAACAACTGTCAAGGACCCCAAAATAACTTCCTTACCAGCAGCAAGATGTGATAAAGCAGGATTTCAGCATCAGGTAGGAGACACAGCTTTTTATACAGACACAAAGGGAATAAAATCAGACACAAAGAACTCCAACCATGTGGTATTGATGCCTAACCTAACAGCCCCATGCCTCTTCAGAGTCCCTGAAAGCTTATGTTGTCCCTTCTTCATTATCATCCTCGTCATTTCTAGAATCGGCATGTGCCAGGTTCTTTACATTTGTGGTCCCAGACAGTAAGTAATGCAGTGCTTACAGGGCTGAGGGTTCTACACCTGTTCACAGACAGGTGGGACTTTCACCCAGGTCTGGGGGGTTTCCCTGTACCAAGTAGCCTGCCACCAGCTGAGCTCCAAGGCTGAGGAGGGCAGTCTGACTCTGCAGGAAAGCAGGACCGTTATATGTGAATTCTGCTTCAAATGACATATTAGGACCCCTTCCATTCACAATAGCTTATGAGAAGCACTTAAAGACTTTTACTCATTGGGAAAATATACTTATTTGTATGTTTATGCTTAGGCATCACAGATTTTGAATAAAACATTGTCTAGAGGCAGAACTTAAGAGTGGCTCATCCACCACGAACAGTTTGGACCCATGTGTGGAGTGAGTCATGAGGACATCGACTCCCAAAGGGGTTCTGAGGAAAAATTTCTGGGGACCGCAGGATTCAGGTGGGCAGTTCTAATTTTAGCAAAGCAGAAACAGTTTGTCACAAGCAGGAGAACATGGAGATGTAGTGCGGATTAACTATCACGCTTATGTTTAGCAGCCCCCTCCAAATGAAGTGAAAAACAGGGGAGAAAATAGTATGAGAAAGAGAGGAGTCAAGGACTCAAAATTTCTAAGTTTGGAGAAAACAAAAGAACTTTGGAAACATTTTTACCTAGATGAAGTTTCTCACTAATTCCTTTTCTTAGGCAGGAGAGTGAAAAAATTGAAGTCAATAAGAGAAAAATCATACAACTTGTTGGGGCTGGGTAAGCCCTGGCCTCCCTTTACCAAGCAGAGCTTCTTCCACTAGGATGGCTTCGTGGGCCACTCGGTAGGACAGACTGGACAGTTTCACAGTAGGTCCTGGGTGTCGTGCCTGCTATTTTGGGTTCCTGTGGGCCCCACAAGGACAGAGTGGGAAAGTCCCATATTTGGACAAGTCCTGCTATGGACACCAAATCCTAAAGTGAGAGCTACAGGCCGAAACTGCTGTGTGCACACCAGTGCCACTGTCACGTGCTCAGAAGACAGAGACTGTGTACACGCAGGCCTGCATGAGTGTGCTGGAGTCTCGTGACGGCAAGGTCATCTGGCGCAGCCCGTCCCTCCACCCACACTCCGCCCTACCTCGTTGATGGCCAGCTGCTCGCCGCCCCCTGCAGGGTGACTGTAGTGGTGGCTGGAGCTGCGCACATCTTCGTACAGGTCCTCCTCGCTCCCCGCCTCCTCAGCACAGATGGCTGTGTCCAGAGCTCCATCTGGGATGGCTGCAAGGAGAGAGACCAGCTGGCAGAGAGGAGCTTGGGGCTGGGGCACCCAGAAAAAGAGCCAGACCTGCTCGGGATAAATGCTTCTGTGGGAGGAGGGAGGAGATCTGGAAACTACTTTCCATTCTTGCAGCAAAAATGAGGTCTGGCTGTAGGAACGTACTAGCCAACTTGCAGGCCATCACAGTTGGAAACACAAATATCTGCCCTCCAGGGATTACTCGAGTTTCCCTCCAGTTGAACTCAATTCAGAACCATTCATCAGTGTGTCAGGTGTGGTGTAAGATTCACCCCAAAAGTGCTTATAATTTATTATGAAATAGATATGTATAGTTCATACATGTTTATGTATATATTTACATGTATATGCAGTCAAAGAAATACACATGCAAATATAATTTGAAAATTAATAAAATGAACACTGATGGTACTTAGCTGCTTAAGATAAACAACATAATCTTAGGATTCAATCACCTATTTACTCTAATTCCATTCACCGGCTCTCCCTTACAGCTATCCAGTATTTCAAACTTTTTATAAATCATCCCCACCCATCTTTGTTTTTTAACATTTATTTTTGCTGAGTTTTACATGGTCTGATCTTATGTAAATGGAATTATCCAATAGGTTTTCTTTGACTGGCTCTTTTTGCTCCACAGCTAGGGTAGATCTGATTGATTCATTCTCACTGATGCACAGTCTTGTATTTTGCGACTACTTCAAATATGCATATATGTTGTACTGCTGGCTCAGAGTGGGTTGTCTTGGAGCACCCTGGTGAAGCAGTGGTTAGGTCAGTCAGCCCCAAAGGAGCATAGGCCACATAACCCTGGGTTTGAGTCCCAGGCCAGGGGGCAAGCAACAAATGTAAACAACTAAATAAAAATAAAAAATAAAATGCTTCTTCCTTCTCTCTCTTCTTGCCTGCCTGCCTGCCTGCCTACTGGCCTTCATTCTTGCCTGCAAATTTTCCTTAAACAAACAAAGAAGAGTGGGTTGTTTCGTGGTGTAATGGGTTAGATGATGGTGCTGCAGACATGTCTCCACTACTCCTGGGTAAAAGCCCCAGAATCTCTCAGACAGTGCTTTTCAGCTCTTGTTCTTTAATGCCCCCCTAAAGATCCTTTTATACTTTGTTTTTCTAATCCTCAAAAATTCAACACCACAAATACATTGTATATTTATGTCTCATGATTCTTTGGAGAGTCACAAACATTTATAATAGCTAAGGTTTTGCCCCGTGAGTGGTCATCACATTTAGTGTGATTTCACACCTAGGGTATAGACGCCTAAGTGTAGTATCCCTGGGTCTTAGGTGTGCCAAACTCTTTCCCAAAGCACTCTGCCATTTGGGACTTTTTAACAGTCTGTGTGCATAGTCCCATCACTCCACATCCTAGTTAATGCTTGAGATTGGCATTGTCAGACATGTTAGTTGTTGACAGGCTGATGTGTATGAAATAGTTTCTTATTGTTGCTTTAATTTATGTTTCTTTGATAATTAAAGAGTTGAACATCTTATCTAAGTTTATGGGTCATTACAGTGTAAGCATCTGAAAACTGATACTAAGCTTTTGCTTGCCAAGGCGTCCATGTTAAAGACATCATGTTGAACTTTAAACACATTGCTAACTGCAAACTAGAGAGGTAGGCCTCACACATAAGCTGCCCACTTTAGAAAGCCCTCACCTAGATAACTGACCATTGGATGGACCCTTTGCTTTCCTCTTCCTATGCTTTAACGCCCTGTCTCATGTTTTGTACTCACCAATAAAAGTGAACTTGCAAAACCAAGGCTTCCTGTCTTCCACCCCAATAAGGGCAGAGCCCAGGTCCTTTCTCTCTGCCCCCAGGACCTCACCATGTGGCTGCTGTGTGTCTTCCAAGACTTGCAATGAACTTAGTTGCTTCCAAGTTCCCTGATGGTCGCTACTGAGGTGCGTCAAGGTGCATCAAGTCTGGTACACTCACAAAATTGGTTTAGTCAGAGAAAGGTTGATGGAGGCTCACACAAACAGTGCAAGCCCCGCAAGTGGCCCCAGATATTTTTAGCCAATAAAGTCACTATCAGTAGGCAGAGACCAACCGTAAACAAGCATTTGTGTTTTCTTTAATGTCAAATAAGTTGTTTACTTTGATGCAATCCTTGATGTAAAAATACATTTGCATATATGTATATATTATATAGGTATGTATGTATGTATGTATGTACATATGCATACTTCCCCCCTCCATTCTGATAATAAGTCATTGTCACCCTTATGTGTCACAAGTATCAATTCCCAGTTTGTGGCTTGGCTTGACTCTTTAAAGTACTTTTGATAAACAGAGGTTCTTAATTGCAGTAGGGACACATTTATTTACCACATCGTATAAGTTCGTATTTCTTGTGTTTATGAAATTCTTCCCTAATTAAAAGGTATAAAAATTTTGTTATCCTTTAACACAGTTTTTGTCTTGATATTTAAATTTTGATTCTCCTGGAAATGATATTTGTGTATGGTGTAAGGTTGGAATCCAAATTTATTTTTTTCCTGTAGGATAATCAACTCTCAGAAATTAACTGCAAAATAGAAAGTCCTTTCTACGGCTCCACAATGTTGGCCCGGTACTTAAGTCAAGTTTCTGTGTAGATGGGTCTGCATCTGGTTTCTATTCTTTATGAGGCAAAAGAATACATTCCCCTAATGTCAAATTCCTAGTAACCAGCACCTGTAAATGCTATCTTATATGACAAAGAAAAATTAAGTTTGCAGATGGAATTAAGGCTGCTAATCAAGCTGACCTAAAAATAAGGGAGATTATTCTAGATTATCTGGGTGAGTCCAACATAAGTGAAAATATTACTTTTCAAGATTCACTTCAAGTATTGCTCCCTCATATGAACCTTCTTAGATACCCACCTCTAATTGTGCAGATAGCATCAATGGCATTTATCACACATCCCCTGTGCACTGTATTTGTCTATCTTCCCCCATAGGCAATCACCAGCACTTATTCACTGATGTAGACCTTCTGTAAATATTAAGTAAATGAATGATGAGGAAGCAATAATATACACTGCGCCTTGAGACTGGGTTCGGAGACTTCCGGAGCTCCTAGTGGCATCTTGAAAAAGAAATAGTGATGCTGTAGACACTGCACCCCGACCCTGCTGAAGACTTCATGGTGCTCACTGATAGCACTCTGTATCCATAGCCCTGGCACTGCAGGAAGGGGGCCAAGATGAGCCTGAGGAGGAAGAGGTCTTAAGGAAATTCAGAAGAAATTTGATGAAAGGAAAAGGAATGCCAAATCAACAGCCTTCTGGAGAGTAGTTCCGGCAGGGCAAGGTTTTGCATTTTTCACTTCCAGATCAGGCCAACTGCCCACCAGATGTCTACGTGTCGAGGGCAAGGTGCTAGGGTTCTATCTGAGAGGCCTAAAAAAGGCAAATAAATCCTCCTGTTCTAGCTCATGTGATAAAAGTGTCTACTGTTCTTTGTCCTGTGTTTAAAAAAATAAGTGGATGAACGAATGAGTAAACAGAAGGATAAGAGAATGGTAAATAGATGAGTGACTAAACCCAGCAACAGAAAAGTGAAACAACGAATCAACAAACAGGAAAGATGGTAAGTAACTGAAGCAGAACTATGAGGCCTGGCAGAGTAAATGCCAGGAACACAGTGATAATTTCACACGGGGTTGAATATGGACACACTATGAGGACAACCTCCAACTACTATCCTGCCCGTCCCCAGGACTGACATGGGAACCTGTGTCCAGGCTGGAAGCTAGAGAGCTGAGAGCTCTGCTCCTCACATCTTTTATTCATTTTCTTAGACACTGTCATTATGGAAAATTTCAAACATGTACATAGGCGGAGATAACAGTTTCGTGGAACTTGTACACCCATCATCTAGCTTCAACAGTTCTATCATTTATGTCCCTCCTCATTAGATCAAAGAAAACATAACTTCATCTGTAAATATTGTAGGGTGTGTTTTTAAGAGATGAAGACTCTTTCAAAAACATAACTGCAATACACATAGGTAGCAAAATATAATCCATCAAAGGTTGTCTGAGAATAGTAACTTTGTCTCCAGGGCAACAAAACTGTTTCTATTTTGAAGTAACTGCAGAGTGTACCACGTGTCACTCTAGTGCGGGGAGGTCCCTATGCCTTCACCAAGTTTCCTCAAATGGTGACAGTTTATAACTGAACCCTAGTACACTGTCACAACCAGGAAACTGATCTTCGGTCTGTTATTTTATCATTTGTGTCACCACCACGGCAAGCAGTATATGCCTTATCCAGGTGGACTTTTTGTTTTTTATTGAGCCAAATGCCCTTGAAATCCATTCAAGTTCTTGCTTGTATATTTTATTTCTTTTTATTGCAGACAAGTATGGATATATGAGTTTAACCATTCACTCACTGAAGGATTCCAGGTGGTTTCCAGTTTTGGGCTGTTACAAATGAACCTATTATGAACATTTGTGTACAGACTTTTAAATGAATATATGTTTTCATTTCTCTGGGATAAATGCAATTACCCTAGAGTATAATTGCTGGGTCATATAGTAGTTTAATGTTTAATTTTTTAAGAAAAATTGCCAAAGAATTTTCCAGAGAAATATACTATTTTCATAGTAAAATGTGCCATCTTCCTTTCCCACCAGTAATGTATGAGTCAGTTTCTCAGCATCTTTGCACTTGGTGTTGTCACTGTTTCACATATTAGACATTCTGATGTGTAGTGATACTTCTTCATGGTCTTAATTTGCACTTCACAATAGACAGGTGGCTTTCAGCTATTTCATATACTTACGATCTGTATATCCTTTTTTGTGACATATTCATTTTAGAGGCTTAATGATGAGCTTTGAAAGGGTTTTTTTTTTTTTTAATATTCTAAATGAGTGCCTTATCAGATAGTAGTTTGCAAGTATTTTCTCCCAGGTTATAGCTTATCACTTCATCATCTTAACAAAAGTTTTCCTAGAGCAAAGTTTCTTCATTTTGATTAACTTCAATCTATTATTTTTTTTCTTTTATGGATCGTGCTTTTGCAGTCATGCCTAAGAAATCTTTATATAACCTTAGTTCCAAATGATTTCACTTATGTTTTCTTTTAAAAGCCTTAGTTTTATTGTTTACATTTTAACCTATGATCCATTTTGAGAGGTGTGTGTATGTGTGTGTGAACCTCAGTTGAGGTTCATTTTTACTGCCTATGAATGTCTAATTGTTTTTAGCATCATTTGTAAAAACACTATTTTTCCTCCACTGAATTAATTTTATATATTTGTCAAAAATCAGTTGGCCCAGCATGCCCTGGTGGCTCAGGTGTTAAAACTGTGCTTCCAGTTGATTTTTTAAATTAGCTTTATTGACAAAACTTGGCATCATAACATTGTGCAGATTTAAAGTGTGCATCATTAAAAATTTACATCTGTATGTTACATTAATTCTACCACTGTCAGTTCGATCTCCCTTCACCATATAATTCACCCCTTTTATGCAATTTGCCCACGCCCCTTTCTTTCCCTCCTGAAACAACCAATTTCATTTTATAGAATGAAAGTCTATTTTTGTTTGATTATGTTCATATGCTTGCTTGGTTTCTCTATATAATACTAATGTGAGTGAAATCATACAATGTTTGTCCTTCAGGCTTTTCTCACAAGACATCATTGAAGTGACTTTTGACAAAAATACCAAAACAGTCAATGGTAGGAAAGACAAACTTTTCAAAAAGTGATGCTAGGAAATTGGATATCCAGCTAGAAGAATGAAATTGTACCGATATCAAACACCACATACAAAAATGAACTCAAAACAGATCAAAGACTATATAAAAAGTAAATTAAAAGGTAAAACTATAAGGCTCTTAGAAGTAAACAGGGGAAACGCATTGTATGTGGAAATTATTGTATATGACACCCAAATAATAGGCAAAAAGGAGAAAAGTAGCTAACATTATACTACATAAAAATTTAAGAGCTTTATGCATCAAAAGTCAATAAAAAGACAGTCAACAGAATGGGAGAAAATACTTGCAAATCATATTTCTGATAAGTAATTAACACCAAGAATATATAAAGAACTCCTATAACTCAAGAGAAACTATATACTGATTTTTAAAAAAATGGGCAAAGGTCTTGAAGAGATTTTTTCAAAGAAGATATACATATGGCCGATAAGCACATACAAGGATGCTCAACATCATTAATCACTATGGAGATAAAAGTCAAAATCACAATATACCTCTGCACACCCTTTAGGACAGTTATTACTTTATAAAAACAAAACCAAGAGAAAATACAAGTATTGAGGAGAATATGGAAAACTGGAAGCCTCATGCACTGCTGGCAGGAATAGAAAACGATGCAGCTAGTGTGGACAAAATTTGGAAGTTCTTCAGAAAGGAAAATGAGACTGCCATATGATCCAGAGACACCACTCCTAATGTATATTCCTAAAAGAGCTGAAAGCAGGGCCTCAAACACATACTTGTACACCAGTGTTCAGGGCCATTTTATTCAGAGTAGTCGAAAGGTAGAAACAACCTAAATGTTCATCAACTGATGAATGGATAAAATGTGGTATTATGTACAATTGAATATTATTCAGCCATAAAAGAAATGAAGTTCTGATACATACTACAACATGGATACATCTTGAAAACATTGTTAAGTGAAATAGGCCAGACAGGAAGGTTACTGTCTGACTCCATTTAAATAAAGTACCTAGAATAGGCAAATGCTCAGCACAGAAAATCGATTTAGAGGTCACCAGGGGTTGCAGGGAGTTATTGCTTAATGGTAGAATTCTTGCCATAGGTGATAAAAAATGTGTACATTAGTGATGGTTGAACACATTGAGAAACTAATACTCCTGAATTTATATACTTTATATTGTTTACCAATTAATATGATAAAATGTATTAGTGGAATAAAGGTAAAAAATCACATGATCATCTCAATAGATACAAAAATGAATCTGACAAAATTTAACATCTAGCTTAAGGAGATTGAGCATGCCCATACCATTTTCAGTTTGAAGTAACTTTTCCAGTATTAGACCCTTTCATCTTAACTGGTGTTTACATCTAGGTGACCTCTTTGCTTGGAAAACAAACACCTCTCTTCAGTTTAGATCAAACATTCATGTAACCTTTCTTCAGCCTCTAATAAAAAAAAAACCTGCCTAACATTTAGTTACAACACTTTTACATAACAGATATAAATAAATATACTGCTAGACTGGAGAAACGTGGCAGACCTTATAGTTCACACTAATCTTGATCATCATTTCTCTGTAAGTGTTGCTGTGGATGCCATTATGCTTCTTTCTTCTGAGGCTGAAGATTCTTCAATTTCAGCAGTTAGTGTTTGAAGATACTGTAAGTGTTAGTGTTACCAGTTAACTGCTTAGGTAATAAATCAGTTCACAGAGATCATGGTTTTTTTTAACAAAATAGTTTTTCCTGGATCTTCAAGAGGTGGTTTGTATGTGTGTGTATTTCATATTCTATATGTAAATGAGATATTGGTAGACTTCTTTTCCATTGCGCTGTCCAAAGAATCAACTGCAGAATGTTTGTGTACTTTGTCTTGATTCTTGCTGAATGAATAAGTGATTTTGCAATGAAAGGAATTCCCTTTTCTGTCCTCTGAAGCCAATAGCTTTCTAACTATCCCTGTGAGCTAGCTTCTGTCTGCCACAGCCACACTTGGGTTCACTTCTAGATCTGTGGACATTTCTGGGCTACTTGTAGTCATTGCAATAGCTTCCTGTCAGTGGTTGAAGATGTGCTCTGAAGCCCAGATTGTTCTGTACCTATGATTTGCTGTCAGGGCAAAGTTGGGCAGGTGCCCCCACCAGACAGTTAAGCACTATTCTGGTAGTTTCCAATCTTCTTGCGCTGAAGACTCACTTTATTTTCTTACCCTGTAGCTTTCTCTTCTGAACTGGCTCATATTCAACTGTTTGCTTGTTTTCTGCTTGGAGGCCTGACAGGCATCTGAAAGTTAATATGCCCCAAGCAGAACTCGTGACCAGTCACCTAGACCTGCTTAGCACACAGCATCCTTGATCGTAACAGCTGACAACCACATCCTTTCAGTTGCTCAGAAGAATAATCTTGGAATTATCCTTGATTCTTCCTTTTCTTTCATGATTCATATCCAAATCTATCAGTTCTACTTTTACTTTATTATCCAAAATACAGTCATTTCTCATCCCTTCACTACTAATCGTAGCTGCAGGTTACATCACTGCCTCCTCCTCCAGAGTGACATAAGAGCCTCCTCTTACGTCGTTATTTGAACTTGTCTTTCTCTACACAATAGCCAGAGTGGTACTCAGCAAAATACAGTCAATCAGGTCTCTGCTCTGCCTAAAACCTGAAAAGGCTCACATTTAATTTGGAGTAAGAATCAAAGTCCTTACCATGGCATCCAAAGCTTGTGATCTTTCTGACCTCACTTTCTCTTTCTGACCCCACACACTCCACTCCAGCTCCTATGACCCTGATCAATCTGAGGATTAAACAATCTGAGTGAAGTCACCAGAAGCCACTAATATGGGCATTAACAGCAAGCAATGTTGACCAGAGTGGTTTACAAAAAGGTTAAGGTTCTCATATTTAGGGCTAAAGTCCTGCAATACGGTTGAAACATTAAAACTCTTCAGAAATGGATTTTTTACTTCTTTTCTGCTACCATCTTTGTCCCCATCAACCCTGACGCTGTCTGTTTGGATGAACATGTCCTTCATGCAGATAAAACAACCTTTCTCAAGGTGACTTTCCTCTTATGGTCAAAGTAGTCCCTATGAAAGTCCCAGCCATGGACTTGAATCTGGTTAAACAACTACCTGGGGCTGGGGAAGGGATTTAAAGTTGGCATAAGGAGGGCTACAAGACCAGGTGTGCTAAAATGCCTGGGCTATATTTTGTTTTACTACCAAGAAAATACAAACTAAACCTTTAAGATTCAGGTCAACAAATAATTTCATTTACTCCATTGTTATGTCAACTATGTTGTCGTCTTTTTACATGAGAGTAATGCTGCAGCCTGGAGAGACTTTACCAGGTCGCAGAGAAAATGGCAGCAGAATCGAGACATAAGCCCGAGTCCTATGGCTGCAAGTCTGGGTAGTTTTCCAACACATATACCTCTGTTTTACCAATTTGCCTGTCTCCTTTTTGGTTCCCTAAACAATTGACCAGAATTAACTTTAAAACATAGTCCATTGTCAGCTTGCCCTGGTAGCTCAGCTGTTAAAGTCTGATGTCCAGTAAAGCCCAAGGACCCAGGTTGGTGGCCGGGAGGGGCAGGTAGGACAACCACACAAACAACTAAATGAATGGATAAATGCTTCTTTCTCTCTTCCTTCCTGCCTACTAATTGCCTTCATTCCTTCCTGCTTCCTTCCTCTAAATAAATCAATAAATATTAAAAAAAATCCAAAGACAGAAAAACACTTTTCATTCTGACAGGAAACTCTGAATGAATAAATGGACATTCTGCTTTTAAAACATCAAAGTGAGGCATGCTCTGGCAGAACAGAGGTTTGGTCTGCTGCCTCCAGAGGAGTGCAGTCCACATACGTTCCAAGGACACAGGTTTGCATTTTGGGTCTGGGGAGAACAACCGATGCGAACAACCAGATAAAAATAAAATGCTTTTTCTTCCTCTCTCTTCCTGCCTGCCTGTATACTTACCATCATTCCTTCCTGTCTCTTTCCTTGAAAAAAAAAACAATAGCACTGGCATTCCCTAGTAAAGCAGCCTTTGGGTCAATGGCTTCTGAAGAAGCAACCCTATACCCCTGGATTTGAGTCCTGGGTCTGGGGGAAACCACCCAGGGTGAATAACTAAATAAACATAGTGTAAAGATGCTCTTCTTTCTCTCTCTTTCTGCCTCCAACTTGCTCACCTTCATTCCTGCCTGAGCCCTTCCTTTAAAAAAACATAAAAATGAATTTTATTTATAAAGTAAAAATATTCCCCTGATATACGATAACATGCAGGGCTCTGTGAAGATGTGAACTTCCATTTATTATATGCCAAATGTGCAAATAATCAATTTCACTTAACAACAGTAACACTCACTTCCACTCATCCTTGACTATTCTACTTAGAGGTCAAGCAAAATGTAGTTTTCCAATTCAGGGAATGTCAAAGCTTCTCCCTCAATTACTCAATAAATTATATAAATTATATAATTTATTTCATCTCAAGAGTCTCTAAAAATGGAATGGCTACTATCAAACAATTGTCCTATAGATAATTATATGCACTAAAACAAATTAAAAACAACAACGACTATCTTGATGGTACTGGAGAATGACTCAAAGCAGGCAGAAACTAGAAGTGAGTTGTTACTTGACAAAACAGAGCAGTACTTGATGAATTTCCTGATCTTAAAGTTTTTTATCTTAGGGTAGGTTCCAAGAGAAGGCTAAAATTGTAGTCAATGTGTGATTGATGGAAACATTAGCAAGCAGAATTCAGGATGTTAGTGAAAGCTGTAATGAGAGAAAAAGACAATCTCAGAATGGAGAGAGCTGCAGCAGAACACCTACAAATTATTTCTGGTTGGATTTCTACCCAAATCTCTGGCTGACTCCTGAACTGCAAATGTATGGGGAATACTCCAAGAAGTCTATAGAAGGCTAAAAATCTGAACAGAAAACATGAAATTTTGATCCAGTCACATTAACTTCTTGTTTAAAAAAACCAATGCAACCAATACTCTTTAGAGAAACAAAAAAGAATCCAGAGATTCTACAGTTTAACATGCTATGACCAAACTAACTAGACATTTGCAAAAAATAAAATGTTACTGGTACTCAAAAGAAAAATAAATAAATGGAGATTAATACTCAGATGATCCAATGTTAGAATTAATAGAATGATTGTTATAATAATGCTCAAAAATATGCGGAAAAACATGTTTCTAATGCATGAAGAGATAGAAATGGCACAGAAATGGAAATCATAACAGAGTCAAATGGAAATTCTAGAACTGAAAAATATAGTATCATCAATAAAAATAGTCATTGGATGAGCATAATAGCACAATGAAGGTATCAGAGAGAAGAGTTAGTGAACTTGAAGATAGACTAAAGAAATGATCCAATCTGAAAGAGATCTAAGGTGCTGGAAAATAATGAACACCACCTTAGGTAGTGACTGTGGGACAATATCAAAGAGCCTAACGCACATAAGGAAATATAGGATGGACAGAAAAAAACTGAAGAAATAATGGCTATTAATTTCCCAAATCTGATGAAAAACATAACACTTACAAATTTAAGGATATCAGTGATTCCCAAGCAGATACCAGAGAAACAGAGAATCCTTAGTTGAATGACAGTTGTCTTATAATAATAAATGACAGAAGCATTGTAGTAGTATCTTTGAGCTGCTGAAAGGAAAAAAAACCCTGTCAATTTAAAATTCTATATCAGCAAAATATATTTTGAGAATAAAAGTGAAATTAGATCATCAAAAAATGTAGAATTAGTGACCAGCAGATAATTATTAAAAGAAATTGTAAATGAAGTTCCTCAGGCTCACATGAGAAGACAGATGAAAACTATGATATTCAAAAAGCACCAGAAGTGGTAAAAATGTGGGTACATACTAAAAAAAGCTAATTTTTTAAAATACATGCAACTACTTAAAGTGAAAATTAAAGTGAAAGTTACATTATATTGTTGTGTTTATAGTCTCTGTAGATGACTGTATATAACAGCCCTATTATAAAATATGAAAGAGATAAATGAATCAATCTAATTGCAAGTGTCTTACATTTTATGCAAAGTGATATAATATGCTTAGTAGACTGTGAATAGTCAAGGATAGATTATAATTTCTAGAACAACCATTAAAAATAATGCAAAGGAATACTGATGAGCTCATAGTAAGTTTAAGTGGGATTTAGGAAAATGAATCAACTAAATCAAAAGAAATAAAGAAGAAAGAGAGGAGTACAAAGAAAATGGACAAAGAGAAAAATGTTAATTCCAATTATATAATGTCACATAAAAAGTAATTAACGAAACCCTCATATTAAAGGATTGATTCTGTGCTGGCAATATTCTTTTTCTTGATCTAGGGGTGGCTGCACAAGGATGTTCACTTTATGAAAATTCAATCAAACCATATTTATATGCCAGAAAATCTTTACAAAGAAAAAATATGGATTTAACTTTTATATTTCTAGAATTATATCCTGAGAAAATAAGTGCTTAAAACATTATACAAGTATATACTTATAAGTATACTGATCCCAGTGTTGATAATAGCCAAAATTTAAAACAAACTAAATGTGTATTATTAGGGAATAGTAAAATAAATTCTCCTTACTGAATATGCAGATACAGATTTAAGGATCACAGTGAAACCTGATCAGACAACTATAATGAAAAACACTCCTAGCTCAGCAGAGTAAAATTCTTCACAAAGAAAATCATGAGAACAGTCTTTTCCTCAAATAAGACATATTTTCTAGCAGAGCAGTAATCCTGGAAAGAGCAAACGAGTGGATAAATATAAATGAAAACCAACTATATACAAAACAATAATATCTTGTGTAATTTATATATAAAAGTAAAACATAAACAACATGATATAAAAGGTAGGATGAAGGTAAATGGTAAATTTTATCAAATGCTTTTTCTGTATCTATTAGCATGTTCAATACAATTCTCTCCTTTATTCTATCAGTGTGCTCAATTACACTGAAAAGTTTGTTTTATATATCTGAGATATAACTGATACAAAATAAGCTGTACAAAGTATACACACAGTGAATACTGACACATACATACACCTGTGAAACCATTACCAAATTCAAGATACTTGCATTTCTATGAACCCCCAAATCTTTCTCATGCGCCTCTGAATCCAGTTATCTATCATCTCTCTCTGTTGGTCTTTCTCTTCTCTAACAAGCATTGCTATGCTCTCCATATGATTGATTTGTATTTTCTAGAATTTTATATAAATGGAATCATTCCATTTTTTTTTTTTGGTCTGAACTCTTCAATTCACATGATGATTTTAAAATGCATCCATGTTATCCTGTGTGTCAAGATACTTGCATTTCTATGTACCCCCAAATCTTTCTCATGCGCCTCTGAATCCAGTCATCTATCATCTCTCTCTGTTGGTCTTTCTCTTCTCTAACAAGCATTGCTGTGCTCTCCATATGATTGATTTGTATTTTCTAGAATTTTATATAAATGGAATCATTCCATTTTTTTTTTTTTTTTTGGTCTGAACTCTTCAATTCACATGATGATTTTAAAATGCATCCATGTTATCCTGTGTGTCAGTAGTTCATTCTTATTGTTAGTAGTAGTTCTGTTTATCCATCTACCAATCGATGTATTTTGGGTTGTTTTCTAGCTGTTGTTTTTGTTTTACCGTTACAGATAAAGGTGCTGTACACAGTTTTCCTGTCATGATGTTTTCATTTTTCATGTGAAAATATCTAGGAGTGGAATGTCTGGGTAACATGGTAGACAGCAAAGTTTTCAAAAAGACTAAGAGTGTTCAATCAGGGAAAATGGGAGTGACAACAAAGAGGAGTTATAATGAAGGGGTTCCTGCTTGTGGATAATGATTAACTCAGAATGGCCTTAGCTTTCTTTGTAATAATACTCTTTGCCTAAGAGGAAGCCTAGTCTTAGTTCTGCGCAAAAACTACAATAATTTATCCTATGAGTAGAAATAAACAAGCAGGGCCATTTCAAAATTTAACTTGTATACAGTTTCATATGCATATGATTCATAACATTAGTCCAAGGAAACATGGAACCACTGAGCCAATGCTTATCAAATGGCAGGTATTAAGGTAGGTATTTTACATCATTTATCTCCTTTAATTCTTCTAACAATCCAGAAAGTAGATTTTATCATGCCCATTTTAAAGCTGAGAAAAGTGTTCAAAATTGCTATGACTGACTTCTTTTTGTTCTAAGAATGAAAAGCCTGAAGCAATGAAATCTACTCAAAAGTGATAAGGATGACAGGATGTCTGGAAAATGAGCACAGATATCTCATGTGTCACTGAGAGTCTGCCAGCCTGATAGACTCTTATCTGAAAAGACAGACATCCCAAGTGCCAAATGCTTGCTAGGAAAAATCCCATAAAAATAGAGCTCAGTACCATGCAAAACACAGTCCAAACACTGCAGTGGCTCACTCTGACTTGCATTTCCCTCTGGGGACCAGGGAAGGAAGTGAGTTCGGAGGTGTGTAGCCTCAGCAGACATCCAAAGACACGTGGAAATCTTTGAAAAACTATAGTGCAAGGCGGAGGTAAAGTGGGGACTGCAAACTGATTAAAAGAAACAGTCTCACTGGCAGAGACCTGCTCTGCTGTGCAGGTGGTGACTGAAATTTGGTGTTCCTAGTCCAGAAGAAAAACTTGAATGAAAGGCGCTGGTCAAAACTTCATCAGGCTGGAACACTGAGCTAACATTACCAGTTCTGGGTGCCTGGTGTCCAGTCTCTGGCTCTTGGAGCCTGACTCCTGATTGTGACCTCAACACTGAGTACATCTGTGAAGAAACCAATTTTTACATTCTTACAATTTTGCTCTCCCTTCTTCTCTTATCCATTTTCTCCTTGAATAAATTCTCTGACATAGTGCTATTAAACTTGGCAATGCACCATACCTCTGGTTTGTCCCAGATGGTGAGGTGAATTACCTGTGTCCTTGTTCAGTGTGGTTGCAGTACAGTGAGTGCATTTAGGAGAATCCTGAGTAACTTGTGCATCTCCAATACATGCTAGAGGACCTTGATCCCTTTCATTGCTCACAACACAGAGGCAGAGGAAGATTAAATGATTTTCCTAAGTGTTTGATTTACTAAGAGCTTGAGTCAACATTTGAATCTAGGACTGTCTGAACTAAATTCTCATGCATTCTCTACTGTTCTGATTCTTTGTGCCTAAAGGATTGCAAGTGGCATTTGCTCCAATATGATGCTCTCATCTGCTGATGAAGAAATATGAAACCCCATAATACAGCTTCAAATTATGAGACATAAAATAGTCTAAATAAGTGATAGCTCCTTAATTTTTATTAGACACATCCTAACTTCTTTCTAATGTATGCAACAATCACTTGTGAAATACCTTTTAATCTCCTTGTTTAACCTAGGAGTATGCAATTTTCTCTATCATTCAATGTCAAAAGTTCTCCAGGCCAAACCCTCACGTCAAATCTTTCCAACTCTTCCGACAAAGAAACTCTCAGAGGGAGTACACAAGGTGATGTATCCATGTCCTCGGCTGTAACTGTATAAAAAGAGAACCTGGATTTTGGCACACCTTGGTGGAGTAGCGGTTAGGCTCAATTCATGTATATCACAAGATCTTGGGTTTGCGATATGGGGTTCGTGGGAAGCAAACAAGATGAACAACTAAATACAATAAATGAAGTGCTTCTTCCTTCTATCTATTCCTTCCTGCCTATCTCAAGTTACCTTCATTCCTGCCTGAACCGTTCCTTAAAAAAAAAAAAGAACATGCATTTCTCCTTCACCCAATTTTTATTTTGAAAACTGGAAAACCTACATAAAAGTTGAAAGCATGCTACTTCACCCAGATTCATAGCTTTTAACACCTGCCACATTTGCTTTATTGCTCCTTTTTAAAAAAATGAGATATAATTGACACATAACATTGTGTAGGTGTAGGGTGTACAGTGTATTGCTTGATTTATTTATCTATTGCAATTGTATTATCTAACACAATTAAATGCTTATTTCTGTGGTGAGAACAAGTAAGATTTAGTCTCTTAGCAACTTTCAGTTAATAATATAGTATAGTTGATGATGATCAGTAAGTTGTGCATTAGGTCTGCCAGCTTGTAGTTTTTAGACATCACTCCAGTTACTAATTTCTCTCTCCGTACACCTGTTGTCCCTCATACAATTATATATGTGTTACACAGGTCGGTCTGTGCTGAGCCATTAACAGCAAGTAGTGACCACCATACTTCACTCCTCAATATGGCAGAATCAGTCTCCTAGGAATGACACTCTTCTATGTGAACACAATTCTGTTATCAAACAGAAAAAATTAACTTTACTTCAACTATATCATCTAACTTATAGCCTTCATGAAAGTTCTCAATTTTCCTCCACGGGATTTTTTTGTTTTAAGGGCATAGGCTGTAATAAAGGCAAGGAGGCAGACAGGCAGGAAGAGAGAGGAGGGAAAAGCATTTTATTTCCATTTTTTAAGTTGTTCACACTGCTTTTCCCTGACCCAACACTTGAACCCAAGGTTATGTGGCCCATATCGCTCAGAGGTGATTGACCTAATGCTGCTTAAAGGAAGAACGGAGTCCCAGAAGGAAGGAATCTTCAAGGCTACCCACAGCACTACCCCATGGATGGAGGTGGAACTATAGTCCTATTGCTGATTCTGGGCTAGCGACAAAGTGGTCATTATCGTTCAGAGTTGGGACACTGGGGGAGGGCTTTATCCCCCACACAAACTGCAACCCCATAGGCTGGACTCTTGGGTCCCATCACAGGATACACCTATGAACATCAACAACTCCATCCAGTGGTGATGTCACACAACTCAAGAATTCTCACTGTTCAAACCAAGATCCAGACTTCTCTGCAAGCTGATATTGCAAATGATGCCATCACTGCAGGGAAATCTAACCCACAGAAACATAAACAGAATGCCAAACAGAACTAAGACATGGAGAAATATACATGAAATAACAGATCCAATTAAAACCGAAGGGGAAATCTGAGTATGACAGACATGTGCAAACTGCCTGAGTTTGAATTTAGGGTGAAATGATAGACATACTCGTGGAAACCAAGAAAACAATGGAGGGTGAAAAAGAGAACAACAAAAAGAGACAGAAGAAATGAAGCAAGATATCAAAGAAATGAAGAACAAGACAGCTGAATTAAAGAATTCAACAGAGGGACTCAAGGGTTGGATGGATGAAGCCTCCAACAGAATTAATGAGTTAGAGGGTAAGGCAGGGGAATGCACTCAGGTAGATCAGAGAAAAGAACAAAAAGAAATGAAGAAAGCATTCATGACCTATGGGATAACATCAAAAGGAACAACATTCGCATCATGTGGGTCCCAGAAGTAGAGGACAGATCGGGGTATAAAGTGTATTTGAATAAATAATAGCTGAAAATTTCCTTCACCTGAGGAATGAAACAAACCTCCAGATTCAGGAAGTTCAAAGAGTTCCTAATAAAAGAAACCCAGACAGACCTACACCTAGATACATTGTCACCAACATGTCAAAAATAGGAAATGAATGAAGAATCTTAAAAGCACATAGAGAAAAACGGGTCACAAACGAAGGAGTCCCAAAAAAATTGTCAGCAGATTTCTCAACTGAAACTCTACAGACCAGAAGGGAATGGCATGATATATTCAAAGTGAGGAAAGAAAAGAATTTTCAACCTAGGATACTACACCCTGTGAGATTATCATTCAGAACCAAAGGAATGACAAAAAACTTTTTGGATAAGCAAAAGTTAAAGGAATACATCACCACAAAAAACAGCTCTACAAAAAATACTAAAGGATATTCTATAAAGTGTAAAGAAATCCCACTTAAAAACAATAAGACAGCCAATATAAAACACGGGAGGAGGAGAGGACAATAATTATGTGGATGGTTAGAATGAGTGTAAGACTAATATGCTTTCAAATAAACATAGGAAATAAACAAAGATTCTTAATGCTAGCCTCAGGGTAACCTCAAAATACATCTCTCGGGAAAAAGCAAAAAAGAAAACAAAAAGGGAAACCATTAAAAAAATAACTACATCCAACCCAGCTAAGAAGAGAATAATAATAGACATTAGAACTCTTGTGAAATGTGAACTACTCATAAACTGAGATGCAATTTGAATATTGTAAAATGAATATAGCATTGTAAACAAAATAATAAAATTATTATTCAAAAAATTAATAAAGGAAAGGTGCAGGCAGGAATGAAGGTGATTAGGTAGGCAGGAAGGAAGAGGAGGAGAAAGCACTATTTTTTATTTACTTGCTCACACTGGTTATTTCCCCCTGGACCTGGGACTTGAACCCAGGGGCATGTGACCTTGCTTCCTTTGAGGTGACTAACATAACCACTACTCTACCAGGGCATGCCACCACCATGGGAATTTCATAACTTGTTTCTGTTTCCATTGTTTTTCAGTGCCTAGGGCAATACCTCAGTAACAATGTGATGAGGTGGCTGACCTAACTGCTACGCCACCAGGGCATACATGTCTTGGTGATGATTTCTTTAGCTAGTTTAAGGTAGTCCCAACTGCTTATTTTTATTTTTGTTTTTGTCTCTGCAGTTGAGTCCCCAAAGATCTCTCTAAAGCTGATTTTGTGGAATGTCTTATCTATGTTATCATCTAAGTATTTTATAGCTTCTGGTTGTATGTCCAAGTCTCTAATATATTTTGAATTGATTTTTGTGTATGGCACTAGATTTTGTGTAGGTCTAAATTCATTTTTATTAATTTATTTTTTAAGGAAAGGTGCAGATAAGAACAAAGGCAAACAGCCAGTCAGGAAGAGAGAGGAGGAAGAAGCTTTTTATTTCGTTTTCATTTTAGTTTTTCACATTGTTTCTCCCCAGGCCCCAGGACTTGAACCCAGAGGTATGTGGACTTCCATTCCTTCGGAGGCAATTGACTTAACCACTACTCCACCAGGGCTTGCCTAGATTCATTCTTTTGCATGTGGCTGTACAATTTTCCCAGTATACTTATTGACTTTACTTTTTCCATCATATACTCTTGGTTCCATTACTGTAAATTAACTGACTATATGTAAGTGAGTATTTCTGGTGATCCAATTCTATTCCACTGATTTGTGTCTCTATTTTTATTCTTGTAACATACAGTATTTTTAAGGAAAAATTCAGGCAGGAATGAAAGCAAGCAGAGATAGGCAGGCAGGAAGAGAGAGGAGGAAGAAGCATCTACTTTATTTAGTTGTTCACACTGGTTGTTTTCTCTCTGGACCCAGGACTCAAACCCAGAGGCCTCTATTCTTTTGGTGGTGATTGACCTAACTACTGCATTGGGGCATGCCAAGTACCATACAGTTTTGATCACTACTGCTTTGTAGTCTAGTTCAAGATCTGAAAGTGTGATACTTCCAGTTTTGTTCTTTTTTCTCATGATTGCTTTGGCTATTCAGGGTCTTTTTTAATTCTACACAAATTTTTATTTTTTTGTTTTATTTCTCTGAAAAATGCTTGTTGGATTGTGATGGGGATTACTTCAAACCTTTATAATGTTTTAGGTAAGATGGTTATTTTAATTGAGTAATTGCTTTGGCTAACACTTCCAGTACCATGGTAAGTAGCAGAAGTGAGAATGGACAGCCTTGTCTTGTTCCCGAGCTTAGAGGAAACACTTTCAGTTTTTCACCACTGAATATGATGTTGGTTGTGTTTATAATATAGTCTTTATTATGTTGAGATGTGTTCCTTCTATCCCAATTTTATGTAGTTTTTAATCATAAGTGGGTGCTAGTCCTTGTCAAAAGCTTTCTCTGAATCTATTGATATGATCATATGATTTTTCTTCTTGTTCTTATTGATGTGGTGCATTACATGAATAGATTTGCATATGTTGAACTATTTCTGCATTCTCATAAATCCCTTTGGTCATGATTGATGATTCTTTTGATGTATAAAGTTTGCTAATATTTTGTTGAGAATTTTGGCATCAGCGTTCAATAGAGATATTGGTAATTTTCTTCCTTGGAGACATATTTATCAGTTTTTGGTATCAGTGTAATGTTGACATCATAGTAATTGTTTGGAAGTGTACCTTATTCTTCAATTTTTTTGAAGATGTTGAGAATAGGTATCTTCTCAGAAGGTTTGGTCAAACCCATTAGTATAGC
Source organism: Solenodon paradoxus (assembly GCA_004363575.1). NCBI lineage: Eukaryota > Metazoa > Chordata > Mammalia > Eulipotyphla > Solenodontidae > Solenodon > Solenodon paradoxus. The sequence continues at coordinate 191,707 of RJWH01000708.1, forward strand.
CATCTCTGATGCTGCACTTTTATTTTGGGGGAGCCTTTTGATTACCTCTTCTATTTCCTTGCTTATAATGTCCTGTTCAGGTTTTCCATTTCTTCCTGATTCAGGCTTGGTTAAGTTACAGGTTTATAAAAATCTGTCCATGTCCTCGAGTTTGTCCAATGTCTTGGCAGAAAACTGCTCATTGTAGTCTCATGATATTTGTGTTTCTAAGGTATTTTTTTTTATAACTTCTCCCCTTGCATTTCTGATTATATTTCTGAATATATTCATGAGTTTTCTATTTCTTAGTGAGCCTAGCCAAAGATTTTTCAATTTTGTTTTCTTTTTAAAGCACCAGATTTTTGTCTTATTGATTTTCTGAATTGTCTTTTGATTTAAATTTTATTTCTGCTTCAAATTTTATTATTTCCTTCCTTCTATTGGCTTTTGGTTTTAATTTCTCTTTTTACACTTGCTTTAGATGTAGAATTAGATTATCTATATGTGATTTTTCTTGTTTTTTGAGGTAGGCCTGAATTGCAATAAACTCCCCACTTAGTACTGCTTTGCTATATCCCACAAGTTCTGGTTGCTTGTATCTTTATTCCTGTTTATCTCCATACTTTTAAAATTCCCCTTTATTTCCTTGTTTACCTAAGAGTCAATGAGAAATATGCTGCTGAGCCTCCATATATTTTGGAGTATTCCAGATTCGTTTTTATGGTTGATTTCTAATTTTAAGCCATGAGATCAACGGTGATGCTTGGTATGATTTCTGTGTTTATAAGTTTGTTGAGACATGTTTTGTTTCCAACATATGGTTGGAAAAAAATCCTTGATAATGTTCCTTGAGCACTTGAGAAGAATGTGAATTCTGCAGCAACTGGATGAGGAGTTCGGTGTATGTCTGTTAAACTCATCTGTTCAAATCTGTCATTTAAAGCTATTGTTTTCCTGTTAATGTTCTGCCTCTTTGATCTTTCCATTGTTTTAAGTGGGATGTTGAAGTCTCCAACAACTATTGTATTGCTGTCAATGTCTCTCTCTCTCTTTTGTTATTGATTTATGTGCTTTGATGCTCCTTCATTTGGGGCATATATGTTAATAAGAATTATGTATTCTTGTTGAATTGATGCCTTAATCATTATATAATTTCTACCTTTTTTTTTAAAGTGAAAGTCTATTTTATCTCATGTAAGTATGCCTGTCCCTGTTTTTTTTTTGGGGGGGGTTACCACTTGATTGTAGGATTTTCTTCCAACTATGGACTTTGAACCAGTTTAGCTTTTGAAAGTTGAGTTTCCTGAATACAGCAGCAATTGGGTTATGATTTTCAATCCACTTAGCCAGTCTGTTCCTTTTGACTGATGAGTTAATTCATTGACATTTAGGGTCATTATTGATACATAACTGATTATTGCCATTTTGTTAATTTCTTTTTTGACTTGCAGTATTATTTCTTCTCTTTCTCTTCTTAGATGATTTGACAGAATTTATGCTTTGATTAGTTTCCCTTTTTATTTTCTTCTCTGTTTTTTCTATGGAGATATGTTTTGAGGTTATCCTGGGATTTACATAAGCATTTACATGCTTATTTTCTGTTTTCACTTGAAAGCAAGTTACTTTTGAACTCTAACTGTCCACATTTTTACTCTCCTCCTCCCCACTTTTTATACGCTGATGCCTTGCTGCTTTTAAGTGGACTTTCTTTACACTTTATAGCACTTCTTTAAATATTTTTTATAAAGCTGGTTTGTGGTGATAAATTCCTTTAACTTTTGTTTGTCTGAAAAGCTCTTTATTATTCTTTCAATTCTAAGTGATAATCTAGCAGAGTATTCTTGGTTGGAAGTCCTTCTCTTGCAGCACACTTTAAATATATCATGCCATTTTATTCTGGTCTGTAAAATTTCAGCTGAGAAATACACTGTAAGTCTTCTGAGGACTCCTTTGTAACTCATCTTTTCACTAACTGCTTTTAAGTTTCTCTCTTTATCTTGTACTTTTGACATTTTAATGACCATGTGTTTTGGTTAGGTGAGCTTGGTTTTTTTTGTCTGGAACTGTTTGAGCTTCCTGAATCTGAAGTTCTCTTCCTTTTATCCTTAGGTTAGGGAAATTCTTAGCTATTATTTTTTCAAATATGGTTTCTGCCTCTTTCTCTCTCTGTTCTTCTTTTGGGACCCCTGGAATGTGAGTGGTTTTTTTTTATATTATTGCATAGGATTCATATGCCATCTTCATTTCTTTTAATTATTCTCTTCTCATCTGCTTGTGTGCATTCCACTGTCCTATCTTCTAGTTCACTGATTCTACAGGAGGTTTTTTACAGTCCATGGTTGAGCCATGTAGTGTGTTCTTTAGTTCAGTAATTTTGTCTTTAGCTACATGAATTCTATTTTGATCTGCTTTATATATTCCCACTTTCGTTGTAGTTCTCTCTTTTTTTCGTACTGTTTTCTTAATTTTGGTGAGTATCATTATCACTGTTGCTTTAAAGTCTTCAACAGGTAGTTTGCTGCATTCAGACCCTGCGGGTTTTGTTTAGATCCATCATTTTATTTATATTTTTGTCTCTTCAATCTTCAATATGTTGGCATTCTTTACTTCTATAGGTTAGGCTTCCTTGATGTAACAACCTTGTGTTAGGGTGTTAAATTGCACAGAATAGAACTGGTACTTGGTCTTGAACACTGGAATTTCTTTATTTGTGTTATTTCAACACTGGTTGAATTTGTTGAAGCTCCAAGGTGAGCCCTATGTTGAGGCCTGAGAGTCCTGCCTACAGGCTGGAGTTGGCATAGGAAATATAGAGGTTTCCTTTAGAGTCACAGTTGCAAACAATGAAACACACAGAAGCAGACTTAAGAGTAAAGTGGACCTGTAGTCAGCAAGCAATCCACAATTCCAACACAACCCACAGAACGGAAATAGCAGAGAGCTGTTATTAGTGGAGTATCAAAGTCCCTCAGTCCTCCAAGAAGTTGCTGTCCCAGCAGGGAGTAGTAATCACAGCCTGAAACCTGGGTGTGGAATTTCAGGACATACCTAGCAGATAGAAAGTTATTTTGCTGTCACTATAGGTTGGTGGGAGCTGCTATTTTTGAAGGAGCCTTTCTAATTATTTTCCCATTGAGAGGGTCAGAAAGACTATATAAATGATCTACTACATTTATTATTTGCCTTATATATTGAAAATTTAATTTGCATACCCACTTTGTAAGCAGTTTTATTACTGAATATACTTATAATAGCTCCTTATTAGATTCTCTTTGGTTTTACAGGAATAAATAATAATCTAAATTATAATACTTTTACTTCCCCTGTTCCAATTTTTATGCCTCTTTATTTTTTTAAAGAATTGGTGGTACTTCCAGAAAAATTTTAAAACAATTTTGAGTCTTCACTATGTATTAAAAATTCAATTAAGAACTTTATTGTAATATCATTTAATTTGAACAAACCTATAAGTAGGCACTGTGGTCTCAGTTTTTAAGAACTGAAGTACAGAACATTTCAGTAACCTGGCCAAGGTCACACAGGCAAAATATGGCCAAGTTAAAATTCTGGTCTCCAAAATAATGCTCAAAACCATTAGGTTCCTGACTTTAACCTAAATATTAAATCCATGCTTTAGCCTAAAATAAAATCCATGTTTTAGCCCAGTCAAACATTTTTTAAATAGAAAACCATACTCATATCACATCTAGTACACAGCTGAGGACTAGAAATGTCCTTCAGAAAGGCAAAGGTCACTTCAAATTTTAATTTGGAATTGCTGTGCCTTGACCATTGGTTTGAGGATTCACCTGCCTTTTGTGGCCCCACCTGAAGTGGCAGGGGGGAGGGGACCCTCATTCAGCCTACTCCTAACTACCGTACATAGCTAGACCACTACCCACACAACTTTAGCTCTTCCATATGGGCTGGGAATAATTCCTACTCTACCCAAGAGCCCCATTAAGTGAGCAATAAGCCTTTTCATACCCTTTTAGTGTGCATGTAGTGTCTTCAGACTAAATATGTTATACGTTTAGGGGGATGTGTGTATGGATGATCCTGCCCTTCATGGGACAACCACAAAATAATATACAAGCTATTTGACCTCCATGGACTAAATAAAAAAGTGGAGATGTTGCCTCCAGAAGTTCTTAGTTGACATGTGTGTGTGTCCCCTGGGGATGGATCATCCCTGGAGATCTAGACCTGCGCTCTATAAGGCTATGTGTGGGTGAAAGGCCACTGCACACACCAGGGGGAGGCTAGGTTCATACGCACAAGGCCCCAGCACACATCCAGCAGGGCCTGGCACAGGGAAGGACTATTGATATTAGCTAAAGGAGGGAGTAGCTCTGCCACTGAGTGAGCTAGCTAAATCCAACTTATTTCTCTTATTTCCCCTTAAGGGGAAATATCTTCCCTTGACTGGGAAAAGATAATCAAAAAGGCCAGATTTCAGACTGAAGTTTGAAAACTAACAAAGATACCTTGATTATAAAGGTATACTGAGTTGGTACTACACTCAGCCTAGTCTCTCCTCTTTCTCAATTTCCCCAGAGGCAGGTATGATTCCTGGGGACACTGAGAAATGCCCTGGGTGAGTTACCCTCCCAGATGGCCCCCTCCTAAAGATGTTCCTTTGACGCTTTGACTGTTGAAAGCGTTGAGATTTAAAAAATTCTACTTCAGCAAAAACTTGTGAAGGATCCCTGTATAAGTATTTCCAAATAATCATGACCCAGTTATCTTAGTTAAATTCTTTCTAAGTGAAGCCCATCAGTTTCACAAAGAAACTATTTTCCAAAAGACTGACCTGAAAGACATCACTTGATGGATATATAACTGCTTAGGCTTGAGTGTCTGGCCTAGGTTGTCAGATTATTTTCTCCACAGTGTTACTGCATTTTAGTAACATTCTAGTGACTGCTGTCACATACTATCTAAAGTAAGGTAAATTGTTTGTTAGAGTTCAGAAAAGATTACCTCACTCAACATCAACATAATTTTAGTCTTTAAGACAGGGAAGAGCCTCTAGGTTGCTGGGCTGCTATCTTTTTCATTGATCCAGCAAGTGTGGACAGGGTGTCTTTTAGTCTTTTTTCCACCCAAGTCCCCACAGGCAACTTGTTCTGCTGCTGCTGGGGATTCAGTGAACCATGTGATCCCATAAACCAGACTGTCTCTGCTGTGACCAGAACTCAGCTCAGAGTAGGTCAGAGAATACAAGGAAAGGTTCTTATGCTCAAGGAAGAAAAGAAACTAACATTTACTGAGAGGTTATGATGCGTCAGGAAGTTTCATATATATATATATATATGCACACATATATATACATATACATACACTTTTTGTATATTTTCATAAGTGTGAAATACACACATACACATATATACATACACACACATAAATTTCACTTAATACAAAGACAGTATGAGACAGGAATCACCATTTTATATATAAGGAACTGAAGGAGGTTTAGAGCCATGGAAAGATCTACATGTGAAGTCTAGCTACATGGAGAGCAAGCTACTTTTCACTGAGAAACCAAGACAAACGCATAAGACGAGAAGCAACCCAATGCAGGGAGCCATAGGTAGTCCCATATGCAAGAAACAAAGGGAGTGGTTTTGTAGAATGGAGGGTACTTCCAAGAATGAGAGACACAGAGCCAGATTTTCGCTACAACTGGACATTTGGAAGACAGAGGAAGAGGAAAGTTATTTAAACAGGATCAGGGGTAGGAGTAATATTGAACCATAGGAAGATTGTGAGGGGCCTTGGATTGCCAGAAAAAAGATTTAGTTTGAAGAAATTAGGAAGATGGAAGTGAAAGAAGGCAGCAAAAAAGTACAGTCTTGTGCAATTATCTCTTTCAATGACACTTTAATTCATTCATACTTTAATTCACTAATTTACTCATTCATTCAATGACTATTAAGTCCTATTATGTGCCAGAAGTAACAAAACATAATATTCATGTTACTGTGCTTACATTCTCATGGTGGATACTGACAATTAAAAAAAACAGAGAAATGAACAATTTTAAGAAGTAATAAATGCCTTGGAAGAAAAATACAGTAAGATAGAGATGGCAGGAGATTGGTGGTAGAGGTAGGGGATGGCACAGGCCTTTCTGGAGAGAAGATATTTGCAGAGACTGGCCAGATTTCTTTAGTGTCAGTTCAGCTTTGTCAGGGCTGGAGCCTGAGCTCACTTGATTATCACTCATCTTTCTTTTGCATTAAATTATTTTATTTAGTTTACATTGATGTATAATTTAGGATATTGAATTTGAACCTCAGTTTGCATACATCTCACACTACACTGCCCACCAAGTTCTACCACCACCTGTTCTCTTCTTCCATCCCTTCCCATTCCCATTTCCCTAGTAGGTAGTCTGTGTCCTGTGAATTTTGTTGACATAGCTTCATTTCTTTCCTTTCTTTATATTCCTTTTATGAGTGAAATCATCCTGTATTCTCTATTTCTGGTTTATTTTGCTTAACATAATCAACTCCAGTTCCATTTAGATTGCTGCAAAAGCACAATTTCATTTTTTAATAGATGCATAGAATTCCACTGACTCTGTATACCACTGATGCTTTTTTTTCAGTATTGCACTTTAAGAAATTAAAATAAATCATATGTGTAGGTTAACCGTATGTGCAGTTTCTCCATTACTCAGATATGTCAACACACCCTGCCCACCACCAAATCACCAAGGGTTCTTCACCACTGCTCAGTGAGCTCTGCCACCACTGGCTGACAACCACCCATTCCTTTCCCTACTGGTAACCGCAGTTTTACTGCCAATGTCCAAAGGTTGGTTTGCTTTTTTGTCTGTTCCTTTGCTTTGACTCTTCACATTCAACCTATGACTGAGATCATCTGGTATCTATCTTCCTTCTTTTGAGTTACTTCACTTAGGATAACCCCCTCTACATCCATCCATGTTGATTCAAACACAGGATTTCATCTCTTCTAAAGGTTGTGCAATATTCCATTGTGTATACAAACCACATCTTTATTCATTCACCTGATGTCGTGCAGTTAGGTAGTTTCCAGTTCTTAGCTCTTGAAAATAGGGCTGTAATAAACATGAGGGTGCATAAATCTCTGCAAATTAGTGTCTTCGTATATTTTGAGTAAATATCCAGAAGTGGGATCACAGAAGCATATGGGATTTCCACTTCAACTTTTTGAGGAATCTCATACTGTTTTCCATAGGGGTTGCACCAATGTGCACTCTCCTGAACAGTGTAGAAGTTTTCCCTTTTCTCCACATCCTCACCAACATTTGCTGTTTCCAGACTTTTGGATAATAGCCAGTCTTTCAGGTTTAAAGTGATTATCTCACAGTTGCTTTGATTTGCATTTCTCTGATAGCCAGCAAGTAGGAACATCTTTTCATGTGCTTGTTCACCATCCGTATATCCTCTTCAGAAAAATATCTCCAATTCCTCTTCCCACATTTTGATTGAATTGCCTGTTTTACTGTTACTGAGTATTATGAGTTCTTTGTATATTTTGGATATTAGACCCTTGTCAGAAATATGGAACATAAATATCTTCTTCCAGCTAGTACATTATTCTTTGTTTTGGTGATGTTTTGTTTCACAGTAATGTTTTTTTTAGTTTGATCTAGTCCCAATTGTTCATTTTCATCTTTGCTTACCTTGATACTGGAGTTGGATACCCAAAGACCTAAGACTGATGTCATGGAATGTCTTTCGTGTGTCGTCTTCCAAGAATTTTATGGTTTCCAGTTGCTAGTCCATTTTTGAGTTATTTTGTGAATGATGTTTGAGAATGGTCTAGTTTCATTCTTCTGCAAATGGCTGTCCACTTTTCCCAACATCATTTATTGAAGATACTTCTTTTCTCTATTGTATTCTTTTGGACCCTTTGTTGTAGATTGACTGTGTCAGTCAGTTTCTCATGATTTTGTTCTATTCTACTGATTTGTGCCTCTTTTACTATTCCAGCACCATACTGTTTTGATTACTATGGCTTTCTAGTATAATGTCCAGGTGTGTAATCTCTCTCTTTTTTTTTTTTTTATCATAATTGCTTTGGCTATTTGGGGCCTCTTTTTCCATATAAATTTTAAGATTTTTTGTTTTATTTACTTGAGAGAAGCTCATGGGATTTTAATGGGAATTACATCAAATCTGTATATTGCTGCAGGTAAGATGGTCATTTTTAACAATACTGATTTAACAATGCCATGAGCAGGGGATATTTTTCCATCTTTGTATCCTCCTGTATTTCTTTAAGAAGGACTTATAGCTTTCATTGTATAGGTCTTTCACCTCCCTTAAGTATATTCCAAGATATTTGGCTATATTCACTTCTATTTTAAATAGTGTGATATTCTTGATTTCATTTTCTTGTAGTGTATTGTTTGCATATAAGATGCAATGGATTTTTGTGCATTGATTTTTTTGTAGTCTCCCACTTTATTGTATTTGTTGATTACTTGTATTTTTTTACAGAGTTTTTAGGGTTTTTCAATGCGTATTTTTCTTATCATCTGCAAATAATGAGTTTCACTTCCTCCTTTACAAGTTGGATTTATTTCTCTTTCTTGACTAATTGCTCTGGTTAAGACCTCCAGTATGATGTTAAATAGCAGTGGTGAGAGTGGACAGCTTGCCTTGTTCCTCACCTTGGGGGAAATGTTTTCAACTTTTTGGTATCGACTATGATGTTGGCTGTGGATCTACCTTATATGGCTTTTATTATGTTAAGGTATGTACTGTCTACCTCCATTTTATGCAGAATTTTTATCATAAATGGGTGTTCGATCTTGTCAAAAGCTTTCTCTGTGTCTATTGATAATGTAGTTTTTCTCTTGCTCTTGTTGATGTGGAGTATTACATTAATAGATTTATGTATGTTGATCCATCCTGGCATCCCTGGGATAAATACCACTTGGTCATGAAGGATGATCCTTTTGATGCATTGTTGGCTTCAGTTTGCTAAAATTTTGTTGAGAATTTTTACATCTATGTTAATTATAGATATTGATCTCTAACTTTCTTGGTGAAAGAAAACCAAATTTTTGGTTTCATTGATTTTTCAGTTTTTGGTATTAGTATGGTATTAGCCTCATAGAAAGTGTATGGAAGTGTTCCTTATGCTTTAGTATTTTGTAAGAGTTTGAGAAGCTTACTAAGTCTCTGAAGTCTTGTTAAAACTCATTAGTAAAGCCATCTGGTAGTGGGCTTTTATTTTTAGGGAGACTTTTAAATATCTCTTCAATTTTCTTACTTGTGATTGTTCTGTTCGGGTTTTCCCCAGGTTGTCTTGGTAGACTGCATTTTTCTCAAAATGTCCTTGTGGTTGTCCACTTTCTTGGCATAAAGCTGTCTCTTAGGGTAATTTGTACTTCTGTGATATCTCTTGTAACTTTTCCCCTTTCATTTGATTCAAGTTATGTGAGTTTTCTCTCTCCCTTTTTCTTTTTTGGTTAGTCTAGCCAATGGCTAATTTTATTTTCAAAAAACAAATTTTTGGTTCCATTGATCTTTTGGATTGTCTTTTTGTTTTCTATTTCTGCTCTAATTTTAACTATTTTCTTCCTTCTATTGATTTTTGTCTTTGTTTTTCTTTCTTTAATTGCTTTACATGTAGGGTTAGATTATGTGAAAAATTTCTTGCTTTGTGAGGTAGGCTTGGATTTTGATGAACTTTCCTCTGGTAGTTCATGACTTCATTCTCATTTGTCTAAGTATATTTTTTAAGTAATGGTGCAGGCAGGAATGAAGGCAAGTAGGCAGGCAGGCAGGGAGAGAGGAGGAGGAAGCATCTTTATTTCTTATTTAGTTATTCACATTGGTTGTCTCCCCTCAGGCCTGAGACTTGAACACAGGGGTATATGGCTTCTTAGTTTGGAGGCAATTGACTAAACCACTTCTCCACCAGGGCATATCATCTCTCTAAGAATCTTTTAAGTTATTTTTTGATTTCCTCTTCTACCCAAAAGACTTTCAAAAGCATATTGTTTAGTTGTCAATTAATTTGAGATCTTCCAGTTTTCTTTCTGAGGTTGATTTCTAGTTTTGAGTCATTTTGGTCAGAGAAGATACTTGTATACCAGTGATTCTTTACCCAGTCAAGCAAGCACTTAGGTTGATTACATGTCTTAGCTTCTGTAAATTGTGCTGCTAAGAACATATGGGTGCATTTTTTTTTCCTGATGAGTGCTTTTATGTTATTTGGGTACATGCCTAGAAGTGGGATTGATGGATCAAATGAGAGATGTTTTTTTTTTTTGAGGACTGTCCATACTGTTTTCCAAAGAGTTTGTACTAATTTACATTCCCATCAACAGTGTAGGAGAGTGACTTTCTCTGCACACCATCTGCAAATGCTGTTTTTAGTGTTTTTTGATGTAATATCTTTTAGAATCCCTTGTGTTTCTGCAATGTATCTTGTAATCTCCCCTTTCATTTGAAATTCTTTTCAAATTATGGGGTTTCTCTTTTTTCTTCATAAGCCTGGCTAAAGATATATGCATATTGTTTATTTTTAATTTAGTTCTCTGCTGACGTTTATTATTTCCTTACATTTGCTGATTTTTGGTTTCAATTGTTCTTTTTCTAGTTCTTGCAGGTGTGTCGTTAGATATTTGTGATGTGTCCTAGTTTTTGATGTGTCCTTGTATCACTATAAACTTCCCTTAGAACTGCTTTTGCCATATTTCACATATTCTGGTAGCTTGTCACTTAATTTTTATTTGTTTACAGATAATTTTTTATTTTTAACTTTCTCATTGGTACAGGAATTGTTCAGAAACATGTTGATTAATCTCCACATTATTCTTCCATTTTTTTCTGTTCTAGTTTCACACCCTTGGTAAGTTATCAATTTCAGTCTTACTGAGCTTATTAAGACTTATTTTATGACTCAGGATATGCTCTATTCTTGAGAATGTTCCATGTGCACTTGAGAAGAATGTACACTATTTTTTATTGGAGTAGAAGGCTCTGCTCTGTACATGTTTGTTAAGTCCATATGATCTATTACTTCATTAGGGACTTTATTTCTTGATTTATTTTCTTCCTAGATCATCTATCTGTTGATATAAGTAGGGTACTGAAGTCTCCTACTATGATCATTGACATTGGTGTCAGTGTCTCCTTTTATGTCTGTTAGTATTTTATGTATTTAGGTGTTCCAGCATTGGGTATATATGTATTAATAAGTTATTTCTTCTTGATGGATTAACCATTGATCATGATGCAGTATCTTTTTCTGGTCCCCCCACCCTAGTGCTGACTCCTTCAGCTGTTTACTAAAGTTCTTCATCAGGTCCTGTACTGATGTGCTTCACATCTGTGACTGTGGAGGCACACCTTGCATATCCTGCCTGTGCAGTGAGAAGTTTTAGCTCTTAGGTCTACATTGCATTTTGGACTTTTTTAATATATTGTGTTAGGGGCCCAACTCTATTCTTTTGCTCTTGAATACTCATTAGTCTCAACATTGGATATCCAGTTAATCTCTTGAAAGACTAGTCTTTCATCTATTGAATGATCTTAGCACCCTTGCTGAAAATTAATTGAGCAAAGATTTATAGTTCTATTTCTGGGATCTCAATCTGATAACACTTATCTATATATATGTTTATCCTAAACCAGTCTATATTTCCTTGACTCCTGTAGCTTTGTAGTAAAATTTGAAACAGAGAAGTGGAAGTATTTTACCTTTGTTCATTTTAAAGATTGTTTGGTCATTGTGGGTCCTTTAAAATTTCATATGAATTAATTTCAGTATTTGCCAATTTCTAAAGAAAACCAGCCAGGATTTTGATGAGTTTTATTGATCATGGAATAGCGTTCCATTTAGCTAAGTATTCTTTAATTTATTTAAATTATGCTTTACAGTTTTCAGTATAAGTATTGCTTTTACATTTATTCCTAAAATTTTATTCTTTATGATGCTATCATAAATAGAATAATTTTCTAAATTTTATTTCCAGGTTGTGCAGTATAAAAATACAACTCATATTTTGTGTGTTGATCTTATATCTGAGAATTCATTTACTAGCTCTAATTGTGTATGTATTGTTTAAAATTTCTATATGATGATGTCATCTGTGACTAGTTTTACTTCTTTCTAATCTAGATTTTACTTATTTTCTTATATAATGTACTGTCTAGAAACTCTAGTATAATGTTTAAAAGAAGAGATAAGTGTTAGCATTTCTGCCTTCTTCCCATCTTAAAGGGAAATCTTTAGATATTTCACCAAGTTATGATGCTAGCTGTTGACTTTTCGTATGTCCCCTGGGACAAATTCTAGGGTTCTGCTGATGGGTTAGATTCCTCCCCATTTCCCCAATACTTTGCACTTTTTTTCTACAAAAAATAGCAATCACCCTCTGTAATTACTCTTGGTAACATGTTTTCACTGCCCTTTTACTGATCTGGGTGCCCCACTAGGGTAAACTTTCGCTGAAAGTCAAAACCAACTCATTTCCAACTGACTCATACTAGGTACCCATACACATTTTTTAAAATGCCTGGCTCCAACTGCTCCAGATATCAGGCATGGGTCCTAGAGGTCTTGCGCTGGTAGGGGTTCTTAGGTCTGTTGTCGTGCATGAGATTCTGAGGGTAAGGCCAGGCCTTTGTTCTTGTTGCACACAGCTGCCACCAGTTTCTTCCCCTTTGATCTGGGCCATCCTCAAACACAATATTCAGAAGTAGAAAAGACACTGCCTAGGTACTCAAGAAAATTCTCTCTACCCAAGAAAAGTTATAACTCAGGAGGTAAAGATGACCATATCTGGAGAGTCTGCGGTGAGGTGGAGTGAGGAAACATGGGGGAAGAAAGTCCTCATTTACTCAAGAATGTGGCCTGTAGTCAGTCCCACAGAAGAACCATCAGAATCCTGAATATGCATGTGTATGAATCTCATTTGTTTCTGTGTGAAGACAACTGGCTCATCCAGGACACCACCAGTCCAACAATTGTTATGAACAGTGAATACTGGGGAATACGCTTCCACTAGTCTGGACGTATGGTGGTTTTCATAGTTCGGTAATAGTCTTTGGCAGAGTGGCAGGCTCCAAGAACAGATGCCACTGATCAAACCCATTCTAATCCTGGTCCTGTGGAACAGAACAACTGGGCCTCTTCTTCTCCAACTCCTCCCACTCTGCCAACACCCCAAAATGCAGGTGTCAGTGTTCTGCCCTCAGTTTTCTCCTCTTAATCTCTTTCTGGTCTCTATTTTCCCCTCTGGCCATTTGTGATTTAAAAAATCTCCCTCAATCCCTGGCAAGCTTTATATTGGCCCCTCTCCTAAGTACCTCTGCTGTTCTGACATGTACTGGTCAGGTCCTGTGCTCTGTTCAGGCTCGTCCCTCTTGAGAAAATGCTGTCAGTACCCACCAGCTGATCTTTTAAAAAGCATTTCCAAATGTGGATTTAAACTTTTAATATAATTAAATATTGTATTAAATAAGGAAAAAACCCTCCACCACCATCTCTTGGATGCCCTCCATCCCTACTCCCACCTTCATCCTTTGTGGCAAACACAGTTCTTTGTCCCCTAGTTTAATTAATTGCTTTATCCATTCTTTTCATTGTTTCCTTATTTTAAACAATATGTGTAAGCACCTTATGCTGCCCTCTTTTGGATTTATTTTACTCAGCGTAATACCCTCAAGTTCCTTTCACTTTGCTGTGACAAAATTTTCATCATTTTTATGGCTGGCAGTATTCAATTGTGTATATAAACCACGTTTACTTTATTTGACCATCTATTTCAATGGGCACTTAGATTGTTTACTTAGCTATTGTAACTAGTGCTGCAATAGATACATGGGTACATATATCTCTTTGAGAAAAAGATTTCATAGTCTTTGGCTACATACTCAGAAGTAGGATTTGCTGGATCACATGGAACTGTCATTTTCAATATTTTGAGGAGTCATCAAACTGCTTTCGATAACGGTTGCACTAACACTCCCACCAACAGTGTAAAAGGATTCCCATTTCTTTGGATCCCTCAACACTTGTTTCCAGTTTTTTGGATAATAGTTACTTTTACAAGTATGATATATCATTGCTATTTTGATTTGCATATCCTTAATAACAAGAGATGAGTAAAGTTTTTTTAATGTGACTTTGATCATCTTTATGTCTTCTTTGGAGAAATGTCTGTTCAGATCTTCTGCCCATTTTTCAAATTTGGGTTGCTCATTTATCTCTTGTTGAGATGTATGAGTTCTTTATATATTTTGGATATTAACCCACATTAGATGTATTATGTATAAATATCTTCTCCCATTCAGTAGGATATCTTTTTGTTTCAATGAGTTTCTTTCGCTACTCAGAAGCATTTCTGTTGTTTTTGTTTCCTTTGTCCCTAAATTTGAGCCCCCAATCTAAGACCGACGATGCCTATATTTGCTTCTATGTGTTTTATGGTTTCCAATCTTACAAGTCTCTAATTCAAGTCTCTAATTCACTCTGAATTAATTTTTGTATAGGGTATTAGAAAGTGGTCTTATTTTTTAACATAGGGCTGTTAAGTTGTCCCAATACCACCTTTTTAAATTACTTCCATTTCTCCATTGGATGTTCCTGGCTCTTTTGTCATAAATTAGCTGATCTGATAGGTGTGAATTATTTCTTCAGACTCAATTTTTTTCCCACTAATCAATCTGTTTTTATTCTCGTGCCACCCAGTTTTCATTACTATCGCTTTGCTATACAGTTCAAAAACCTGGGTATATGATAACTGCACTTTTGTTCTTTTTTTTCCAAGGATTGCTTTGGATATCTGGAAACTTTTGCAATTCCAACAATATTTTTAAAATTTTTGTTCTGCTTCCTTGAAAAATGCCAATAGAATATTGATGGGGACTGCATAAAATCTCTATATAGCTTTAGGTAAGATGACCATTTTAACAATACTAATCTTCCCAACCATGAGCATGGAATATCTTTCCATGTCTTTGTATCTTCTTCCATTTCTTTAACAATGTTTTGCTTTCATTGAACTGGTCTTTTATCTTCTTTGCTAAGTTTATTCTTGGGTACTTAATTCAATTCTACTTATTTATGTTATAAATGTGATTGTTTTGTTAATTTCTTCTCTATAATCTCATTATTTGCATATAAAATGCAACAAATTTTTATGTATGAATTTTGTAGCCTGTCACTTTACTGTATTGATTTATTAGTTCTAATAGTTTATGATTTCATCTGTATATTATCATGTCACACTAGCAGATATACTTTAATGCAAACACCAGCCATGTTTGCTTTGACTGAAAGAAAAGAACCTCAGATAGAAAAATGGAGGCTCAGGAAGAAATAAAGAACAGTCAAAATGTAAATATATTGGAGAATATAAACTAAAATGGTCTCTATGATAATGATGATGCTTCTTGAGTTAAAATATCTATAGAAAAATACAAGAAAAATTATAAACTATGACAACAATGGCCTATTAGTCAGCAGAGGAGTAAATGGAAAAAATGAGTCCAGGTCCTTGAAATGTCCAGGAGGATGTTAAAGCAAATATATTCAAATTTATATATAAAGTAAATACATTTATACTAGATTTGTGTAAGATGGAGGTGGTTGTATGTTATAATCTAGTGGATAACCACTAACAAAATATCTTTTTAATAACTATCAAGATAGCACAGGTAAAAATAAAAGGAAATATATAAAAATCAATGAAAAAAATTTAAAAAATGAGTGAAAAGCCATTTAAAATACTGGGCCAAAGAAGAAATTTCAATAGAAGTCAGAAAAATATTGTGAACTGAATGGTTATTGAAATAACAGAAAAATCTGTAGAATGCAACTTAATCTGCTTGGAGGAAAATATATTGCTTCAAGTTTGTTTTAGTAAAGATGGGTCTCAGTGTCTTTACTTTCACTCTTGAATGACAGTTTATTTCCATAAATAATTTTTAGCACTTTGAAATAATTTGAAGTTATTATTCTGGATTCCATTGATATTGCTAACAACCAAGTTTTCAATATAATATTCTACGGATGGATAATCTAGCCTCTCTCTTTGGTTGCTTTTAATAGTTCCTAACTGTTTTTGGTGTTCTGCAGTTTCACTATGATTAATGGGGTGCTGTGATTGTTGAATTAAGGATTCACATATTAAATTTTTTGGAAACCATGCATCTCTAAATATTGTCTCATTCAATTTCTCCTTTTTGAGCACTCATATGACTGTTTCTCAAATGCTCTTGGTTATCTCTACTAGGACCTTTTTTTTTTTTTCACTAACTGGATGTCCTGAGACATTTTTAAAAGGTGATTTATCAATTTGTAGATTCTCAAACTACATGTTGATGCAGATTTGAACTCTCTATATAGGTAAGATAGAGTTCCAAGATTTCAAATTCTCAAGGAGATTTTTTCTTTTCTTTATCCAGACCTAAACAGACATTAAAAGTTGAATGGACTGAAAAATTTCCACTGATGGTATAGCTCTTAGAGGTCTCAGTTCTGAGTAAGGGGTTTAATTCCATCTCCTGGCCTTACTTCTGATCCCAAGTATACGATATTTTCTGAGTAAATACCCTTTCCTCTCCACACAGCTACAGTACAGAGAATGAGTATCAACTCCCTTTAGATCTTCCTAATGGTGGTTATCGGGGACTTTTGTTCCATTCTTATGAGCTGAACAGTGCAGTTAAGGCAATTTTTGTTGTATTTTATCCAGTTTATTGAGGGGGTTTATAGTAGGAGTTTTTCAAGTTATCTCAGTTTATCATCTTCCAGAATTAGAAGTTGTAATTTTATCTCTACCAAAATACGAAACGATAGCTAAGTTGTAGCAAGTAAGGTCAAAAAGCTCATCAAGAAGCTAATAAGAAATATCTACTTTAACAGAGAAATCATGTATCTTGTTCTGTAAAATGTCAGATAAGTAAATTTTTTCTTTACTAAAACTCAAAACACAACCATACACAAATGTTTTCTACTTCTTTAAACTTTATAAAACATACTCTCCTTCCACCCAGAGATGAAAAGGAACACAACTGAATTGAGTAAAAAGAATCCTAAGTTTTTGAATGCAGTCACTTTTCATTAAAAAAAAGATTAAAAAACTGTTTTAGTAAGGATTTGTTCTACTTGTGTCTTATTTATGTTTTTAAGGATTTGCTAAGAAACTTAATTTCTGTGTGGGTTAATTTATTGTATCTTTTCTTCACAAAGCTCTCAGCTACAGTTGTTCACATCTGGAGTGATGACCTCAGGTTTAGATCAGAAGGGGAAACAGGGAAAGAAGAAAAAAGACAGTCAACCTCTTACTATGCACCAAATACTGTGCTAGGAACTCTATTTTCACTATTTTAATTAATGAAGTATCTTTAATCCTATCTTAGAAATGAGAAAATTCAAGCTCTAGATTAGACAATATGCCCAAGGTCAGACCATTCACAAGGGCTGGAGCCCTTGTGGGTCTGACCTTGAAGCTTAGGTCTAGTCAGTTACAAAACTCTCTTTAGTACCTGTTGATATTTAACAAACCAAGAAAAATTAAATGAAAAATTTTAGATTTTATTAAAGAGGGAGAAGAAATAGATTAAAATAGTTCAGGGTGAAAATGGACAAAAAGCAAAAAGGGTTTACTGAAAGCAACTGAATTGTCTATATGACATCAATTCATTTTATGTGATCTTTCTGAATCTGCAAAACACAAAAAGCTTATATGAAACGCAAACCCAGACTATCTCTAGATGCTAAAGCTGCAAATCTGTTTAGTTCCCAATATACAACAGAAGTTAGGAAGCCCCTCACACTTCCCCCATAAGCCCCTGTACTAACAGCTGGTGCAAGAGGGTCAGGGGATGACCCACTGTCCATGCTGTGCTTGATGACAGAGGTGCAAGGATCTGTTTATGGGAAATTGTTTTTCTCTTGACTTCTGATAAGCAGCAGTGTGAGTTAATCCTGAAAGGGCAGCAGTGTACCGGAGTCTTGGAAAATCTTAACTACCAGGCAGTAATTCCCCACCCACATGGCTCAGATTGATTTTACTTTTATTTTTCTGACTCCCAAATCTTTTCAGAGAAGGTCTATACAGAGTATCTGTTTGGTACTTATGACAGTGTCACATGACACCAGGACACAGGAGGGATAAAACATGTGTTCTATCATCAAAGAAAGGAGATAAACCTAGCACAGTTCACTGTACACAAACCACACAGCAGAAGAACCAAATGAAAGTTAAAGAATGATATTAGTTGTGTTTAACTGCACAGAAAAGAACAGAAGTAAAAAGCCAAAATGCTAAGAATAGATCTAACTGGGGTGAGGGATTATGGGTAATTTTGTCCTATTTCTTTATATCTATTCTCAGCATTTTTTTTAATGATTATCATGCTCAGTGTTAAAAACACAATGTAATTCTATTATTTTAGAAACTATATTATTTATGACTATTTTCTTAATATAATAAAATATAAATATAATAAAAATATAGAAGGCAGCCCTGCTTCTGGGATTTGCAATAGATGGCGAATAGAACTGCAACCAAAGTCTAAATCACACTTAGCAGAAACATTCACATCTTATATATGAAATGCTAAGCAAATCCATTTCTTGAAGTTTATCTTAAGAAAAAATCATTGAAGAATACAGAGATGTATGAAGGGTATCCACTAAGGTGATGTTATACAAAGTATAAACAGCAATCTAAATGCTCAACAATAGAATATTAACTAAAAATATTTTTGACATGTTCACGGACTACCTGTGACTAAATGGACAACCACATAGCCATGAAAATAATATTGTTGAAGAATGTGTAATGACATCCAGAGAATCCCACAATAAATTATTTAGTGGGGAAAAGAAAACTAGGTCATGCAACAAAACACACAGCATGAGCACACTGTGTTAATAAAAAAGTGTAAGCACAGAATGAAGATTAGCCAGATATTAACCAAAATATGAACAGCAATGGTTTCTGAGTTGAGCTATTTCAAGAGATCTTTTTCTAAAACTTCTATAATGAACATACATTACTTTTGTAACAATACAAATCAATGAAAGTTAATTCTTACAATCTTCCAAACAGCAGATCCAATTTCATTTGTGTGCCTATTTGGTTTTTTTTTTAAGGAAAAGTACAGGCAGGAATGAAGGTGAGCAGAGGCAGGCAGGAAGGCAGGAGGAGAGAACAGGAAGAAGCACTATATTTTTATTTAGCTGTTCATCTTGGTTGTTTTCTGTGACACAAACCTGGGTCCTTGGGATGTATGTGGACTATGTTGGCTAAAAGCAGGTGACCATATCACCAGGGTACACCTGTGTGTCCATGTATTATAATTTCAGATGCGATGTTAATTTCCAGACTAGAAACCCTGGCATGGCACGCTACCTGCTCGGATGCAGCTCTGGAACTGTGAGTTCTGCTTTCCCTAGTCCTATGCTCTGAACTCATGTCCAGCAGTAACAAGGTAAGAGTTTGATTTTGATTCTTTTGAGTACTCACTTGCTTCTGGTGTTAGTTTCTTTTGGTTTCATGGTCTGACCATTTGGTGATCTCTCTAAACAGATTAATGGATTACAGAGATCTTTTCTCAGTTTCAGGAAGATGATAAAGAATCTGGTATGTTACCCTTCTCTATCTTAAGCTCAAATAAATATCTGAAAAGTGGATATTTGGACTAGTGGATTTTGTATTTATATTTTTATACTTGGCTCATGGCTAAAATTTTGTAAATTGAAGCTAAAAGCTTTCTCTATGTCTATAAGTTTACATGTCTATAATTCAGAAATACACTGTTGTATGGCAACTCCATATAATATTACTAAATAGATTATAAAAGCTCTTCAAGGAGCTCTACTCTGGATCAGTTTAGAAATATTTATTTAAAGTGAACATTCCTAAGATTACCAGAATTAAAGGAAATTGAACCCAAAATATTTTCAATGTGAAAAAAAGAGGAATTCTTATAGAAATCAACAGAAACATCTGAAATATTCAATTTCACATAATTTAAGTAAACCTTTGACAAAACAGACTAATTTAATATTTGGTTTAATAGTTATATCTTCTCTGTGTTAGAAAATTATCAGTGAAATGACATACATGCAGACTTTCATTGGTCTCCCTGACTGTATAAGCATTACTTCTACTAAATGTCTAAGATTAGGAAAAATGTACATTTGTATGGAACCAAACTGAATCATTATTCTGATAAACATTCTTTCAACAATTTATATGTTGATTTAAAAATAATTTCCAAGACTTTTAGTAATTAGGAGTTAACAATATCAATATATCCAGAACTTTTCAACAAGTTAGAAAACTGAATCACTGGTCACTAAATCTAATTTACATTTACGTATGCTTGTTTTTCACTTTTATGTGCTACAGAGAGGCTATATATAGTTGATATGTTAGTGAAGTATTTGCTTTATCCATTTGGAGAATTGTATTGTAAAGTATTTAGACAGAAAAGTTTATCCATTTGGAGAATTGTACTGTAAAATATTTAGACAGAAAAGTTTTAAGGAATTCTACTTGTTATGCAAAGTTAACTAAGAATTGGTGGGTTTTTAAATAAGATTTTCAAGGCTTTATCACAAATAGTGGTGGAAAAAAAGAATATGATTTTCCCTCTGTTAAGATGACTTTTTTTGGGGATATTCTGATCTGATGTCAGTTGTCAAAAGCTTGTCGTTTTCTATGTAATTTGCCTTGATAGCAGAGATTTCATGTATTACCAAAATCATTCCTTGTATTCTATGTTGACTTTGTCTTGTCCCGGATTACTTAAGAACAGAAAAGTTTCTTAGGAAATAATCTTAATTATTTTAGAAACACTTTATTGTCAATTTGTTTAAATAACTAACCAGATGTTGTTCTCGGTAACTTGTGATCTTAATCAGTGTTCAAATCCGACTTTTGATATTTTGCTTTTATAAAGTTAAATCCTAATAACTTTTTCACCTAAAACTGTTTTTGTGATTTCCTTGAGGACCTCAGGTAAATCATAAAGTGCTGTTTCATTTGAAGAAAAGTATTAGACATATTTAGATTTATTTGATTGTGCAACTACTGATGAGTTGAATGGGAAGAGCAGTCAAGTAAGAAGAGATGCTCAGTCTTCTCCAGGTTACATGTGGATGGGTAAAACATTAATATAAAGATTCCAGAAACTGTGTGCTGTATGCAAAGTTCGTAGAGAACTGCTAAGGCCCTTGCGGTCCATGATGTGCTTTTGAGTCTTGATCCTTTTTTGAGTCCTAGAATGCTGGACATCATACAATAGTATTATGCTATCAATCAAAACTTCATCGATTTTTAAAAGAATCTTAATGTTGCTGTAGCTACCTTCTTTAATTTGAATCTAGCATCTGGTAGATCAGTGGCTTTTAATAAGGGATCCACATCATTTATCTATGGAGATTTGTTAGTATGCAGATGTTTTAGGACTTGCTCTAGACTTAGGAAATCTCTTTATAGGTATTCTTGGTCTATTCTAAATGTATGCTTGGTATATATATTCATAATATAATTTTCTCAGGGTTATATATTATATCTGAAAACTTTCTTTCTGTAAAGATTATGATCATTCGCTAAATTAAATGTTAAATATTAACTGTCTTCTTTGAAATTGGGGTGAGTCATGATTATAATTATGTCTAAAAATTTTTGACAGACTTTATCTTGTTTTGCATACTAGAGAAACAACCAAATTTCCTTTTATGCTGACTATTCTCATCTGATCTTTCACTTTTAAAATTATTTAATCATAGCCACTTTTAAGTTTTTTACAGACTCTTTTGCCAATGATTCAGCTACTGGCTCGAGTGTTTCATATTCAACAAAGAACTATCTCAGAGCCCCATGAAAAGGACTGCGTCAGGTATTTTGGGTAAAGGATTCTGATGATATCACATAAACAAATTTGCGACCAAACAGTGGGTTGAGACAGGATTTCCAAAACTCTGGCAGGGAAACAGGTAATTTTCAGAAACCGAGGGTGTGACTCGGTGGAGTACTAGTTTGGTCAGCTGCCTCCACCTGAAGTGTAACGCACATACATACTAAACACCCAGGTTCATGTTTCTGGCTGAGAACAACCAAGATGTACAACTAAATAAAAATAAAGTGTTTCTTCTTTGTCGCTCTTCCTGCCTATAACTTTCCTTAAAAACGAAACAAAACAAACCTGTGAACCAAAGACAGACTAGAGCAAGGATTACATAAAACTAAATAAACTGATAAAGGATGACTATGGGTTTTATTTGGAATATTGTTAATGCTCTATTGATTAAAAATATAAGAAACTCCTTTTTTCCTCTTAATTTACTGATAATTTAGTAGACTATATTTTCGTACAGTAAAATGAAACACTTTAAAATTATATCCTTTCTCATACTTAACCTCTCTAGAATTTGGAAACTCTGAGTATTCTAATTTTCATTGCATTGTTGTTATTTGCATAGATTCAATAAGACTATGTCCTCCTTGCTAACAGGAGGCATAGTTGGAAACATTCTATATCCAACCAAAAGCCCTGCTTATTTAAGTATGACATTAATTTATTAACTATGATCAAATAATTTTAAGGAGGTAGGATAGACTTCACAGAGTCAATGCTTACAAAGTTTTCTTGGTAAAAAATAATCTGATCCAAGGCTTAGAGGATTCCCAGTCTAACAGGTCAATAAAAAGGCAACTTTGTGACAGGCCAAGGAAATTTAGAATATTTTGGGAACCATTAGAAGGGAAGAGTTTGTCCAAACTTACAGGAACTTCAGGTGAGATCAGTGGGGAATTTTCTGGCATAGCTTCTTAGGTTCTGGTATATAATGTTCATATACTGAAGACTCCCTATTGTTAAGATTTACTTACCCCAAAATTGATCTACAGATTCCACATAATCCATACCAAAACTGTGAGAAGATATTTTGAAGATACTGATAAGCTAAGTATATGTAAAGGCAAAAAAACAAAAACCAGACTAAAGTAATATCGAAAAAGAACAAAATTAGAAGATTCACAACTTGATTTCAAGACATATTATAAAGCTACAGTAATCAAGATAATGGAACAAAAGGACTGACCTTAGATGGGTATGATGGGACAGAGTCCAGAAACACAGTCATACATACATACAGCTGGTTTCTGACAAAGCTGAAAGGCAGTTCGATGTGAAATCTTTTAAACAAATGGTGCTGCAACAACCGAACATGCAAATGGGCTTGACCCTCACCTCAGATCTTACAGAAATTAGCTCAAAACATATCAGAGGACAAGATATAAAATGTAAAGCTATAAAACCTTCTAGAAGAAAACAAAGGAGAAACTCTTTGTGTACTCAGGTTCGGTAAAGAGTTACTGGGTACTATACTAAAAGCAGGATTCACAAAATCAATATTATATATGGAATTCCATTTAAATTACAAACTTTTTTCCTTAAAAAGACACTACTAGTTGCACACCCTAGTGGCCTCATGGCAAGTCCACCAGGCATAGTCCGTATTCATCCCAGGGACCCAGATCTGCAACCTGACGCTGGGGAAGCAACCAAGATGAACTGAATAAATATTTTTTAAAAACACCATTAGATAATTAAAATACAAACCACAGACTGGACAAATATTTGTAAATACTTAGCTGACAAAGCATTGTATTCGGGATATATAAATAACTCAAAACCCAATAATAAGAAAACAAACAATAGAATATTGGCAAAAGATTTGGGCACTTCACCAAAGAAGATATTCAAACAATATGAAAAATTGTTCAGTGACAGTCATTAGGGAAGAACAAATTAAAAGCAAGTGAGACATTACAAACCTAACAGAATGACTTAAAAAACAGAGGCAATACTAAGTACTGATGAGTATACCGAAAAATGGAACTATTACTTTTATGGTGAGAATGTAAAACAGTACAGCTACTCTGAGAGTTTGGTAATTTTTATGAAGTCAAACATATAGTTAGCAAATGACCCCACAATATACTTAGGTATTTACCCAAGAGAAGTGAAAATTTATGTCCATACAAAGTCTTGTTTATTGATGCTCACAGCAACTTTCTTTATTTATAATTGACTAAAACTGGAAACAGTCTAAATGACCTTCAGTTACTGACTTACGATAAAACTGTGGTGCATCCATCCATTCAGTGGACCACTATTCAGCAATTATAAAGAAAAAAACTACTGATAAATGCATTATGTGAGGTGAATGAAGCTAAACTCAAAGGGCAATAGGTACAATTCCATTTATATGACATTCTGAGATGGGCAAATCCACAGGGATGGAAAACAGACTAGCCAGGGACTGGATGTGGTGAAAGAGGTTCCTTAAAAGGATCTGTGTAAATAAATATTTTTGAGTAATGAAACAATTTTGTATGTTGATTATGATAGTGATTATATGACTTCTATTTGTCAAAACTCTTAGAAATGTGTATCAAAAAAAGAATTACCACACTTAATTCTAAAAAATACATATAAAGATAGAAGGGAAAAACGTTATGCTAGTAATTTGGCACATCAACCTCCTCCTTAAAATCTTTCTAATACTCCAGGAATTGTTAGTCCACATTTCTTAGCATGGAGCCACAGCCCAGTATTCCTCCCTAAGGTCATCTCTTGCTAAGGCTCCTCCTTCCATTCTAGTTGAAGCTCTTTTATATTTAAAACACCTGACACAGTACCTACCACAGGTACACAGTAAACACAAGCTCACTATACACATCTTTCTCCATTTATGTTAGCCCTCTCTTCTGAAACTTTCTACTACACTAACTTGTAGGCATTAAGACTCAGGCAATATTTCTTCCTGAGAATTTCTCTGAATCCCTGTCTGCCTCTACCCCTCATAGACTTGAGTCTGGTCCCTCTTCTGAATGGCTTCATCTGTGCAACGAAGGCTTACAGGTATTAAAACCTTACCATTCTGAAGAAAGGACTAGTCCACAACTGGCTTTTGGGAGACCGTTTCTAAGTCCCTGAAATATTGTGTCTGAGGAGGTTCTTTGTATACTTAGAGACTTTGGCCAGGCCAGTTTTTGCTAATATTTACACTGCCTCTTATAAGCAAGCCCTTTCCCCACCTCCAGTCTCTGGCTAGTCTGCTCTCCATCCCTGTGGATTTGCCTATTCCAAAAAGTCATATAAATGGATTTGCATATATCGCTTTTTGAGTTTACCTCACATAAAGCATTTATCAGTAGTTTTTTTCTTTATAATTGAATAGTGGTCCACTGAATGGATGGATGCACCACAGTTAATCACAGTTCAGTAACTGAAGGACATTTAGATTGTTTCCAGTAATGTGATTTATCGTGGAGATCCTGAGGCATATTCTAACAGTGTGGCTTCTGGAGGGTCTGGGGACTAAGTGACTATGGTGAGGCATGTGGGAGCTGCATGCCTAAGTCATTGGCCTGCAGTAAAAACACTAGATACCAAGGCTTGGGTGACTCTCCTTGGTTGGCAGTATCTCCTCTGTATATACATGGCAGCCAGGAGAATTAAGCGTTGACCCTGTGATTCCACGGGTAGGGACGCCTGGAAGCATGTACCTGCGTCTCTTGGACTCTTAATCTGTGTGCTTTCATTGTAATAAATTAAAACCATAAGTATAACAGCTTTTCTGAACTCTGCATACTTCTAGAGATGCATCAAGTGAAGAGTGACTTGGGCATTCATAACACATCATTCCACTGGGTTGACTTCTGTCAGAGGGTTATCATAATAAATTGTCACTGCCTTTCTCTATGCTATACTTTCCTTAAGGGTATCAATCTACATGATTTGTCTATCATCTCTAGTGTCTGAAACATAGTAAGTATTAAATAAATGTCTGATTGTAAGAGAGGTCCAGTCTGCTCATAAGTCTGATTGCCGCCACAGTTTTTTTGGGCTACAGGAGCTGGCAGACGAATGTGGAAGCAGCATCATTCTTATGTTAACCATGTACAGGGAGTAAAACCCGTCAACCCCTGAAGTATGAAATGAGAATTGAGCCTGCTGGACAACCCATCCAGAATGAGAATTTAAAAAGCCTTAGCCAAGTAATGTCAGTATGAGAGCATAACTGTGGGGTATGGACAGGGACATGAGAACAGTGAGGCATAGAAGGACCATGGCAAATCTACTCTGTCAACTACACTTTATTTTTAGAGCCTGCCTTTAAGGTAAGGAAAACCTCCTCCCACACAAGGACAAGTGAGATTTCAATAGAAAATGCCAAGCTTGGATACTTAAAATTTAAGAAGTCTTTTGAAAATAAGGAGAGTCTACGTTGCTCCGCTGGATTATCTGACTAAAGCTTTGTCCTGTAGGTTACCTACAATTTCAGCCTCATAATCTGTCTGTTTGTCTTTCTTTCTTGAGAGGAGGAAGAAGTATTTTATTTAATTTTTTTTTCTCATTTCACTTTTGATTCATCTTTAAAAAAATAGATGTTATTGAAGGAATATTGCATTTTAACATTAACTTGTTTTGAGGCATACATAATAGTGAATTTACATCTGTAAATAGCACACTAGGCTTACCACTATTTCCTTTTTTGCCCCTTCGCTTTATAATTAGTAATTAGTTCCCTTTACCCTGTTCCGCCACCCCCCCCCCTCTCTTGTACCCTTTGATTTGGCTTTTTTTCCCACCACCACTAGGAGAGTTGTTTGGATTAGTGTTCTCTCTCTCTCTCTCTCTCCCCTCCACTCCCCTCTCATCTAGTATTGTTTGATTTATGCTGTTCATTTATTTTTTTTTCAATCTCTATAGACATCATACAAGTGCTAACATACGGTCTCTGTCTTTCTCCTTGTGGCTTATCTTGCTAAACAAGATTTTCTCCAAGTCCATGCACGTTGATGCAAATGGCAGGAATTCTCCTTTTTGATGACCAAATAGTATTCCATTGTGTGTATACACCACATTTTCTTTATCCACTCATCTGTTGATGGGCATTTAGGTAGTTTCCAGAACTTGGCTATTGTGAATAGTGCCACAATGAACCTGGGAGATCATGCACCTCTACGAGTAAGTATTGTTGTGTTTCTAGGGTAAATGCCTAGCAGGGTAATAACTGAAAACATGGAATTTCCATTCTCAATCTAGTCTTTCTTATTCTTGCTGACAACTTCAAAAATGTTCAGCAATCTACTCCATCACAAAAATCACAACAATAAGGTTTCTGCTAAGGATCTTTTACTGGTAGTCCTTAAATCTTCCTCACAGTTAAATAAACAAAAATGTATTTTATCTTAGAGTCATAAGACCAGTCACACAGAAATACCTATGCAATAAATGCCAATTCACTAGGGGGTACCCACCCCAAATCAATAGTTTTGACTAGAATCATGGAATTTTAGAGCTCATGAGCAAAAATGTTGGATTTTTATTTCAATGTCCTCATTTTAAAAATGGGATAGCTGAGCCCTCCCCAAATCTGTGACTGTTGGGTAAAGACAACAATTAACATGTAAGTGGCCAACATAGGACTCTAAGGTACTACCTTCTATCATGTTCCTCTTCTCACTGGGCCTAGTATAGCCTAAATGACAAACATTGCAAAGAACCCCACCACCTCACACTGATCCAGGTGTGCGGTTCTGGTCAGACATGGATAAGTCACTGAGCAACACTGGGTAAACTACTGCATCTCTGAGTCTGCTTTTATTTATGGATTATCGGATAATGCTGCTTACCTTATTGGACTTACGTGGTTAATGAGGTAACTAGGAGCATCATGCCTGGCATATAGAAGATGCTCAGCCGGGGTACTTTCCCTTTCCTATTCCTATGCAGCCCTCCTCCACACCAACTTTTCCAACCAGATTTTCTTACATGAACCACAAATCCAAAGATTATATATTTCTGAGGGCCCATTTTCTCAATTCCTCCCATGGATGGCAAATGGCTAGTACACTCTAGAAAGCAGTTCGTTCATGGCATACATGGAATGCCTTAGGAGATGAGGGCTTAATGTTCTCCAAGAATCCAGCTGAGAAATGACACACAACTCTAAAGGGTTCAA
The DNA here is from genome assembly GCA_004363575.1 of Solenodon paradoxus. Taxonomy (NCBI): domain Eukaryota; kingdom Metazoa; phylum Chordata; class Mammalia; order Eulipotyphla; family Solenodontidae; genus Solenodon; species Solenodon paradoxus. Next base: position 219,703 of record RJWH01000708.1, read on the forward strand.
GCAGCACCTTTTACATTACTGATACAGGGTTTCCCAAAATATGGCAAGAGCTAGAGGGTTGGGGGCAGAGGATGAAGAGGTGATCCAGAATGTGGTCGGTCACTGGCCAACACTCCCTGAGCTCAGTGACCTGCCTGTGTAACAGCAGCACCTGGGCCCTACCCACCTGCAGCGGTCAGTGTTCTGCGAGGGTATGGAGTTTGCTGCTGGGTCTGACATCAGCACAAGGTTGTGTTAAACTCTGCCTTGCCATTGCAGGGGCAGCTCTGAGCCCTCAAGGAGAAGAAGCCTTCTGGGTCTGAGCTTTCATCTTTGTGCCCCTCATTCCCCCCTTCCCATGCATATAGAGTTGTTATCTCTGAAACTCATCCAGACAGCCTCAGTGCCCAGGTTGGTCTGGGGGATCTTTGGGTCTCAGGTTGTCTGCCCTTTGATCTGCTTCATCCCTACCTTGGAGCAGAAGGAAGATATGGAGAGGAGTTCAGGGGAGCATTAGGGCTACCAATGCTCTCTGGGTCCACTGCTGAGGTGGAACAGGTATGCCTTACTCTAAAAGTGGAAAAAAAGTTATTTCTGCAAGGAAAAGAAAGGATTCTTTGCCAGTTTGCTTGAAGTCCCACTTAGGGCTTTATCTAGCTTTTTTTCCTCAAATTAAATTCTATTTAACAACCTCCTCTCTGCACCCCACTGCAACAGGCAGGAAAGGAGAATTTCAAGGGACCTGGGATGGGAGGGAGTTAGAGGTGCAGAATTCTGAAAACCACGGAGGAGACCAAAAGCCAGGTTATTTCACTTTTCTGAATCTTGTGTGTGCGTTTGGGCACAGGGAAGGCAAGAGTCACGGAAAGCTCAATACAGAGGTCCTCCCTTCCTTTTCCTTTTTCAAATCCACTGATTTTAGAGTGTAGTCCAAACCCTAGCTCTGTCCTCCATGGTGCTCTTACAGCCAGCTAGGGAGCTAGCTTTTGACTCCAGTTTTCCCATCATGGCCTGTGCTCCATCTTAGGGGGCAGATGGGGTAGGACTAGTGGGGGACAACCCCGCTGACTGCATGGCGCCCTGCTCTGGTTCACTGTTCTCACCTGGGCACATGCAGAGAGGCGCCTCCAGGGCTCCAGGAGCCTGTGCTTTCACAGACCCCAACCCGAAGGCACAGCGGTGCATCACCTCTGCTGCCCTGATTCTGGGCAGCCCCTGTCTACCTATACTAACTCGTACTGTAGGGGCGCAAACATAATTTGTTGAATGTTTCCAAGCAGTAATATAAAGAATCCAGTTTAACCAGTAGCCAAGAGAAGGCAATCACCATTTATAAAACCACTCCGAACTTTGCCTAATATTTAGAGTCACGTCTTCCTCTCGATCTACATCCCAAATTTAATCCTCCACATAGGAAGGGGAGCCCTCCAGGGGAGCCCTCAGGGGAGCATATGGTTGTAGGCACACCTGAGAAATCCCATGTCAGGGACACTGTGCTGCTGGGAGAGTCCAGGGAGAGCCTCTCCTCCCCGCTAAGAGCCTCAACTTGGAGCCAAGACCAAGCTCAGTTAAATCACTCCTCCCTCTTCCCCGGCCAGCGAGCCCTAGAAGATCTCCCCTGCTGAACAGGTCAAGGAGCTGCATTCAGGAAAGCCGGTCAAGGGCCACTGGTCAAGAGCAGGTTAGGGCGGAGATGCGGCATCAGGGAACCGAATTCTATTCGCACTTTGAAATGGAGTTTCCGCCCTGCGACAGGGGCCAGCAGGGTCTGGCTGTGACAGTCGCCTGGTGTAACCCACTGATACAGGTGGGTGAAAGAAGGTACAGGGGGGCAGTGAGTAGGGGAAAATCAAAAGAAAAAGAAAAGGAATCAGAAGGAACCACAGGAAAGAGCCAGAAGATGGAAACAAGAAATAAAACCGAGGGCGGAAGGGAAAGGAGTACAAACAATCTTGACGTGGAAGGGAGAAGGCGCTCGCGAGACCACGCGCGGGCTGAGGGCGCGGGCGGCCGGGGCTGCGGCGCCCTTACCGGCAGTGGCCGAGCGCAGACTCTCCAAGCTCCAGGCGCGGGGCAGGACGCCGCGCATGCCCCCGCTGCCGCCGCACACCACGCCACTGCTGTCTGAGTCGGAGCCCGGGGACAGTCCGACGCTACTGTCGCCACTGCTGCTGCTGCTGCTAGTTCCGAGGTCGCCGCTCGTCTGCCCGCTCGACTCGCTGGGGCATTGCTGCGCCCTCGTGCAGGCGGGCCCGAGCTCCAGCCACAGGCTCGGGGCAGGCTGGGCGGCCGGCCAGGGCTCGGGGGGCGCGGCGGCGGCCGGGCTGCTGGGCGACGGGGTGCGCCAGCCGGCCCCTGTGTCGGGGTCGGCGCTGCGGTCGAAGGGCAAGGGTCGTGCGGGCGGCCGCGCGGCGTCCTCGGCCCCGTCCCCGCCGCTGCGCGGCCGCCGCTCCGGGCTCGCTGACATCATGGGGCTCCGCCGAGGAGGCTCCCGGCCGCAGCCAGCCGGCCGTGCAGCGGCGCCGGGACGGGAGATGGGCGCGGGGCGCGGGGCAGGCCGGGCCCCTCCGGCCAGGCGCAGCCCTCTTCCCGCCCGCCGCGGTAGCCCGCGGGCGCTGAGCGCGGCGGCGACACGGGCGAGGGCGCGGGGCGCGGGGCGCGGGGCAGCAGGCGCTCACGCACGCACGCACGCAGCCCCGGGGCCGCGGCGGCGGGGGCGAGCTCCGGCCGCTGCCAGTCCTTGCGGCCGAGTACGACCGCCGGCGTCCCAACGCGCGTGCGAGGACAAGGTCTTCCTCGGAAGGGGACGCCCGACACACGGCGCAGCGGAGCTGGGGGCACCTGCTTTCCTGCCACGAGCACCCAGCTCCTCCTGCTGGCGGCACGTCCGCGTCCGTTGGGGAGGCATCGCAGGCGGGAGGCCGCGCTCGGCCTGGGCAGAGACCCGAGCAGGCGGCCGTGCACAGCGGCCGGGTGGCGCGCTCGGGCCACGGGCGCGCGCGGGAACCGCGAGCAGCGGCCCCGCAGCCTCCCGACTAACGGCTGTCAGGATCGCGAGGCGCCTGGGGCCCGCAGGTCGGGGCTCCCAGCGGTTAAGAGACCCTAAAAAGTTGAGTCATTGTTTACGCCAAGACTTTAGAACTTTTGTCCGAAAGACTTTTCTGGTGTCTAGAAAAGTCCAGTGACAGGCACAAACGAAAATGGAGCCACAAAAGACACGACAAAGATCCAGGAATTTCGGGAGTGTGTTTTTGGGGGCTTGGGTTACGGAAGGTGGGTGCTGTTTCCAGAGCCTCCCTGGCACTGGGTAGATTCTTGGTACTTGTCTAAAGGGCCAACCAAGAAGTGCTTCATGAAACATAAAACCTGGGAGGTGAACAGAGTGCGATGCTTGGGCTCATTTTCTAGGAGAGACATGTGAGGGGAAGTCCTAGTGTTGACTGATCAGGGCTGCCAGCCTCTCCCCTTGCTCCCTGCCCTCCCCTGCCAACCTGTCATCACTCCTCCAAACCCTAAGAAGCTGCTTCTAGTGTTAGGTGGCAAGTGTTCACGACAGTAAGGGTGAAATGAGAGACTCAAGGACCCAGCACAGCAGCGAGTATAGGGTGGGTTTGGAAAAGTGCTCATCTTCTCCTTTTCCCTGCATTTAGGATCCATTTCCTGTAGTCCATTTCCTTCCCTAAGTCTTATGTACCCAAGCCCTGTATGCCATGAGGGACCCTGCATCTTCATAGATACAGCTTCTTCTTCTTTAGACCTCTGTTGTCTCCTCTAGCAGATGAGTATATTCATACCAGCAGGTATTATACTAGTATTACTATACTCAGTTATTGTGTATACTACGATGTGTATGCTATACATACATGTATTATTTATATTATATAATACATACTGCTGCTCTACTATGAATTATACAGCTGGTATTAATATACTGAGGGAACTGGGGACAATGACATGCAAACATTTACCTAAAGTACAAAGCTCTGTGCAAGTGTAAGATGATGCTGGTGTTGCTGAGTGTTCAACTGAAGGGCAATGGGGTACTTCTCAGCTAAATCTCCTTGAAGGTACCTCCTTCAGTTTGCTTTACTCATCTGGGAATCTGTGTACCTTTCCTCTCATTCTACCCATGGCAGACGTACGTCCCACCTATGCCTTTATTCCTTCCTGTCTGGAGGAAGAACAGCTCCTCCTGCCTTTTGATCCTGAGTGCTGCTCTTATGCAACAGAGTCACCATCTGTTCTCCCATAGTTGTCCTCTTGAGGCCTGGAACCCAAGCCCTTGTGGGTGGGAAAATTGCTCAGGAAGGAGATGGCCATTGCCAGCAGGAGTCAAGACCAAGAGACCCCCGTCCCAGTCCATCAGCAAGTCTGTGTTCTACCCCCAAAATAAGCATGTACTACTAAGTTCTCCATTCTCTCTTCTTACTGCTACCCCTACCATACTATGCTTAGAAGACAATTTCAATCTCTTGTATCAAAGAGCAGCCAGGGGGAGTTTTAAAATGTAAATCATACCATGTCATGCTCCTGCCTCAAACATGTCAGATGCTTCTTTTCACTATCAGCAAGACCTTGTGTGTTCGGCCTGACTTATTTCTCCATTCTAGCATCCTTTCCTGTCCCTTTCTCTCCACATTGTGGTCTTCTCGCCTTTCATCTTCCTTACCTCAGAACTTTTGGATGATTTTTTCCTTTTACCTAGAATGCCTTACTCCCTGCTTTTTATGGAATTGGCTCCTTCTCAATCTTCCAATCTCAGCAAATGTTACTTCCTCAGCGAGACTGCATTTATTCCTTCCCAGCACTTACTGCCAGCTGTCGACAGTTTTTTTCTCTGGTGTCTGCTTCTGCATACCAGGTGCACCATGAGGGCGGTGGCTCCCTACCACCGTGTCCCAGTGTGTGCAAAGTGCCTACCTTGGGCTAGGGGGCTTGTTGAGTGCCTGTGGAGAAGTCAGTCAGGTCCTGGAACACAATAGGAAGTCAGCCAGGCTGGAAAGGCTGTTTGGGACTCTGCTCCTGGGGTCAGGACTTTGAGGAGATGTGTGATTTTGAATAGAGAGGGCAAAAGTGGTGCCACCAGATGGTAGCAATCTGGGCAGATCTAGCCCGTGTAAGCCACTGTGTTAGACAGACAACAGAGTGCTAGGTTTTTTCTGAGTCCATTTCTCTTTTAAATCTGACCAGTAGTTCAGTAAAGTCTATTTGAACCAGCCATCCTGGTCTCAGCTGTACTGCAGGGAAGTCTTGAGCTCTGGTATGAAAAAGGATCCATATTTCTTAAGACTACAGTGGGGATGGAATGTAAAATTAAATGCTTACTACCCAAGGTTCAGGGAATCTATGTGACTTAGCTGTTCCCCCAGGCCCCCCACCATGGGAAGATTCTATTCCATGACACGTATAGGCTCCTTCACTGAAACTAGTAAGAGACAGAGGATATTTTGATTCTCTTACCATCACATGATAGGTTTGTAATTATAAATAATTCTATCATCTATCATCCATCCATCCACCTGTCAGTCAGTCATCCATCCATCCATCCATTCATCCAAATCGACAGTGATAAAATGTCTTTATCAGAAAGGTCAGCACAAAAGGACCAGTGTTTCTAGAGGCTGCTTCAGTGATGGAAAGTAAGAACTGCAATTCAACGGTTCATGTAGAAACAAACATAGAATGGGATTTACACTTGCCTAGAGATCAATCTGTTCTAGTTAGAACAGATTTTTATTTCTACAACAGTGTTGGATGGGGAGAAGCTTAAAGTCAGAGAGATCTGAGATCAAAACCCAGTTTTGACTCTTACTATTCTGTGACTTCTGGAAAATTTCTACTTTTGAGTCATTCTTTCTTCACCCAATAAATATTTTGTGCAGGATTATTGTGAGGAATAAATGAAATGATATATAAATATGTAGTGGTGCCTAACAAGGTCTGAAATATTAGCTGCTCTTCATGAAATACATTGTAGATGTTAATACTTTGTATATATTATTTAACTTCCACAATAACTTTAGCTGATAGATACTATTATTAATTTCATTTTTCAGTTGAAAATAACAAGCTCAGAATAATCCCAAGTCACACACCTGAGAAGTGGTTACAGTGCTCACCAGCCCCTGCTCCAAGTCCTATACAACTGTTGACTCTCTTCCTCTCTATTCTGAGGCTTCTCCAGACAATTCTTGTTGGAACACCATCAATGTCACTGGTAAGTGACACTATGAGCCTACTTTGTGCACAGCATAATGCTAACTATTGGGGATTCAAAGAGGTTTAAGACTGGATCTTGATCTAAGCATGGCATGAGCACAATCATCAAACTTACCTCCGTAAGACCTCACTGAGAGTCTTACAATAGGTTTTAAAAACAGGCCAGTGTGACTTACTTTGCTCCCCAGTGAAACTAGTGAGACTTACTTAAAAGTAACCATTTAAACTTCTGGAAACTGTCGTAAGAAATAGCAAGTAAACATCTATTTTGTGGTATTTGAACCAAAATCACTTCTCTCTCCTTTTCAAGCTTAGTAAAGCAGAGATTCCCCTCTACAAACCTGGAGCCCATAATCTCCCTGTCTCCTCAGCTCCCAGCTTGAGCGCTTTCTTCTTGGAGAGGGAGCATTTCTCATCTTGTCCTCCAGCTACCTGTTGCTGAGGCTAAGTCCTAGGTGAGAATGGCTGGGTGGTGGGCATGTTGAGAAGATGGGAGCCCCAATCTTCCTTCCTCCTACCCACGACACTGCAATTCTGTGCCAGGCCAAGAGGTCTGGAGGCTAGCATATCTTTCTTGAGTGTTACTCAAAAGCCTGCCTTTGCCCTAATCAGTTAGCCATCAACCCAGAAGCAGTGGGGAAGGGAATAGAGGCAGTCCTCCAATTAAAAGGCAGCAGGCTGTGAGTTGCTCCAATCTGAAGTCTTCCAATCAGTTTAAAAGTGGAACCACTAATGGACCATTATCCCCCCATTATCCCACCTGACAATGCCCCTGGGTGGGGGTAAGGGCTACCATACTCCTTAAAAACCTCAACCCAAAGCTCCTCATGGCTTGTTCCTCTCTTGGAATATGGCTCACCCTTATTCTATCTCTTAAAGGGAGTACTATCTTCAATAAATCTCACTTGCTTTTGCTTACACTGGCTGTGCTACCTTCTTCATTCCTGGAGCAGGTGGGCCCGATGAATAAGAACCCTGGAGTAAGACCCCCAAGACTCTCATGATAACACGCCCCTAACTCCAGAGGCACTGCTTAGAGATTTTGCTTGGGAAAGAATTAAAAAAAAAAAAAAAAAAATGTTGCATAGGCTTTAAAACAGAGAGCTGCTAATCTCTTGTCAAAGGAATCTACTTCACTATCACTTCTTTGTAATAGAGCATGGAGAAGTTTAAACCTAAAAGTGCTCCTGAGAACAGCCGAGGTTGTATTCTAAGGCATTTGGGAAGAGACTCCTGGATCCAATGAAGATATATCCTAGATTGTAACCCTGCTAGTTTGCAGGCAAGAACTGGAAATAAAACACTTGGGAGGAGCCCTTCTGGGATCTGAATAAATACCAAACACAGGTCTCAGACACTATTATTTCAAAGAAGTCAAATTTCCATTAATTTGTAGTGCAATTTATGCCTCAGGGCACTGATGAAAAAACAAAACAAAACAAAACAAAAAAAACGGGAGCAATCAGCTGCCAGTTAGTGGTTTAAACAGCTGGATGTAGTTAAGGAAAGGGAAGAACAGAGTCCTCTAACACTACAGATAATTTGAACAATGCAGGGGTTAGAGATGATAATAGCTCCCACCCAGGAGAAAATCTGCATATATATAACTTTGACTCCTTCCAAACTTAAATACTAATAGCTTATTGCTGACTGGAAGCCTTACTGATAATATGAACAATCAACACAAATTTCATAAATGTGCTTTATGCTATATTCTTATAGTAAAATAAGCTAGAGAAAAAATATAGAGGAGAAAATACACTAAGTACTGTATCAGTCTATAAGTTTACATCATTTATAGGAAAATCTGTGTAAGTGTACCATGCAGTTCAAGGGTTAACTGTATGTCATGCAAGCCTGACCCAGAAGCTACACCTCCCTGAGAGAGGACATCAGAGGCTTGACTCCGTGGGTGGGCGTGAAAACAGAGTAAACTAAAGCACTTTACCAAGTCACTAAAGAGATATGCAAATTACAATGACATTCCCAGTCTGGAGGTAGTATTCTGATTTGCTGTAACATAGTATCTGTAGCATCACGTTTCCAACACAAAATTATGACACATGCAAAGAAACTGGACAATAAGGTCCATACACTGGGAAAAAAGGAAGCAACCAAACTGTGTTCACCTTCATTATTCTGTAATCACAAAAATCCAGTTCTGTAGTGAGCCTAATGCTGTTTGTCAATAAAATTTATTTTGTAACCTATATTATTATTCTATATATATTGCAGAACAACTTTTTGATTTAAAATTATATTGTTTATGAAGAGATTTTAGAGGAGAACTTTCATTCTAAACAAATACAAATTTTAATTTTATCATCATTGATTTATATGTAAATCAATCAATTAAACCTGGGTAAAATAAAGTTAGAAAAAAGAAACTACCTACAAGAGTGACCAGATTTATCTGAAGAATTCAAAGTAGCTAATATAAACATGGTCACAGAACTAAAGGAAATCATAAAGATTAGAAGAAGGGTAAGATGACAGTGCATCATATGGACACTATTAATAAACATGAATTATTTTTAAGAAGTCATGGAAATTCTGGAGTTGAAAAGTACAATAACTAAAAAAAATGAATCATAGGGTCTCAAATAGAAGATTTGAACTGGCAGAAAAAAGAATTAGCATTCTTCAAGAGTAATTAATAGAGATCAAAATTAGCATTCTTCAAGAGTAATTAAGAGATCAAAGCTAAAGAAAAGAATTTTAAAAATGGAAAACTTGAACAGAGACTCAGAGAACTGTGGAACACCATTAATGGCACCAACACACATGTAATGAGCATGCCAGAAAGAGAAGAGGGAGAGAAAGTAGAAGAAAAAAATATTTAAAGAAATAATTGCTGAGAACTTTCAAAATGTATTGAAAAACAGCTACACATGCAAGGTCAATAGGTTCCAGGTAGTGTAAATAGAAAGAGATGCACAAACAGCCATATAATAGTAAGAATGTTAGAAGCAAATAATCAGGAGAAAAAATTTAAATCAGCAAGATGAAAAATAACGCATAACCATAAGAGAAACCTGGTAAGGTTAGCATTTGATTTTCAAGCAGAAGATCTGGAGGCAGTGAGATATTTACTAAAAGTGTAGAAAGGAAAAAAGTAAAAATGTCTGTATCTATGAAAGCTATCTTTCAAAAATGAGGGCAAAATAAAGACTTTCTCAAATAAGCAAACTGAGAGAATGTGTTGCTAGTAGTATCAAAATACCAGTTGGTTTCTTTGAAGAAGTTGACAATTTCATCTAAAATTCACATAGATCTGCAAGGGGCTTAGGAGAGTCATGATATTGCTAAAAAAAGAATTTCAAGGCTTACTGCTAGGCAATGGCAAATAACACAGTATGGTACTGGCACAAGAAGAGACAAGGGATGGAATACAAATGACAGCCCAGGAATAACTTGTCAACTTACAAGGGTGCCAAGATCATTCAAAGGGGAAAAACAGTCTTTTCCACAAGTGATGCTTGAACAACTGAATGGCCGATGTGAAGGGACGTAAAAATACATCAAAGACCTAGATGTAGGAGCTAAAATCATAAAACCCTTAAGAATGGGGTAACTTCTCGTGATCTTAAATTTGGTAAAGGATTCTTAGATATAACACCAAAATAGATAAACTGGATTTTATTAAAAAATTTGTCCTTCAAAAGACATCATCAAAGAGATCCAGTTCTAAGGTGGCATACTGTTAAGATCTTGAACTTGTGTCCTCTCCACAGGTAAAACAACCAAAAATCCCTACCTATTTAGCAACCATGAACTTTGAAAAGAAATAGTTGCTGACAGCTCCACAAAGAAAGGAAACATACACCTCTATGAATATTAGGAGAAGCCAATATGTCTAGGCATCACACTGCCAGGTTCACAAACATTGGAGCTACAAGGAGAGATCAGTGGTATTAATACTCTCCCAGAGCTGAATGGCATTATCCATCAATGAGTGTCCCTGTATCTGGGAACTGGCTTTCAGCCACTCAACCAAAAACCTCAGCATACGTTGGAAAGAGGGATAGCCTCCTTGTGAACAGAGATGCTGCTTCTGTGCAGTGCTGAAACTGGAGGCTGCCATTGTAGAAAAGCCTCAGGGGAAAATGCCTATCCTCTCTGTCATTAGTGCACTTATATGGAAATGCCAGAGATAGCCATCCAGGTCAGTAGCACCTGTGTGGCTAGTTGACTATGTCCTGGTAAGGAGCATTCCATTCTACCTTTCTCATGGGGAAAATAATTAGAAGGGCTCCATCAAAATGGCAGTTTCTGCTAGTCTAAGGCTACAGTTAAACAGCTTCACTATTTGCTTTGTACTTTTTTAAATTTCCATTCCAGAGCCCAGGGCTTATTTGCTACCTCCTGTTAGGACTACCTCTACTTTGGAGGATTGAGAGATTTTCACAGGTGTGAGCGGAACTTTGCTATGAGCAGAACTGACTCTCTCCTTTGGCTTCTGTTGGGACTGTGGTCTGATGGCCAACTGGGCCTGCCCACAATGCTTGTGTCTCTCTCCTTGTGCCTTGTTGTTCATGCCTGTGAATCTGGGGGAGATCTCTGTATTCCTTACCGAAACTCCAACCCTGTAGGCTGAACTCTCAGGCCTAATCACTGGGCATTCTCTAGAGCTTCAGCTGTCCTGATGAGAGCTGAGATCACACAACTAAAGGAAGCCCAGCCTTCCGAACCAATACCTAGGACTGTATTGTGTAACTTGGTGCTGCAACACAAGGTCTTTACACCAGGCAAGCCTAACCGATGAAATAGACACAGAATGCCAAACAAATCAGAGACAGAGAAATATGTGCAAAATAAAAGCTAAAAGATAATTCCAGGGGAAAACGTGAATGTAACAGAATTAAGTAAACCATGTGATAAAGACTTTAAAGTGATAATTTTAATGATACTCATGGAAATAAGGAAAATAATGGAGGAACAAAGAGAGAATTACAAAAGAGAAAATATGAGGCAGTGCCAAATGGAAAACACCGAACTAAGGAACACAATGGAGGGCCTCAAGAGTAAGCTGGAAGAAGATTTCAGTTGAATCAGTGAGCTGGAGGATTGTACAGTAGAATGCACCCAAGCATATCAGAAAAGAGAAAAGAGAATGAAAAGAAATGAAGAAAGCATATGAGTCCTCATCAAAAGGAGCAACATTCACATCATAGGTATCCCAGAAAGAGAAGAGATAAGAGGGGAGAAAACTGTATTTGAATACTAATAGCTGAGAATTCCCCTAATTTGTGGAGGGAAACAGACCTTTAGACCCAGGAAATTCAAAGATTTCCAAATGAAAGGAATCCAAACAGGCCCACACTAAGACACAGTGTCAATAAAGTGACAAAAAACAAGAAAAAGAGAGAATCTTAAAAGCAGCTAGAGAAAAAAGCGCTACATTTAGAGGCAAAGGCGCCCCTATAAGACTGTTTACAGATTTCTCAGCTAAAACTCTGTAGGTCAGAGGAGAATGGTATGATAAATTCAAAGTGCTGAAAGAAAAGGATTTCCAACCAAGGATATTCTACCCTGCTAGATTATAACTTAGAATTGAAGAAATGATAAAGAGCTTTACTAGCAAAAAAAGTAAACAAGAAAACAACAACCCACACATACTATGTAAGTCTGTAAGGGTCAAAAACATAAAACCAGAGCATGACCTGATTAAAAGACAAAAAAATACCACCTCAGCAACAAGGACCAATACATGGGGGAAAAAGAATATAATGTTATAAAATCTCAAGGTATATGGCAGTACAAAAAATTATAGCTCATCAGAAACCATTTTCTTTTAATGGATAAAAAATTCAAAGTTGCAATTGTAAAGAAACTCAGAGAGAGAAAAGAAAACGCAGAAAAACAAGTCAGTGAGCTCAAAAATACAATTAAGGGGCAGAAGGCAGAAACTGAAGGTTTACAAAAGAAACTAATAGAGATTCAGGAAGTAAGGAATGTAGTAAATGAGATCAAGAGTATGAGGGAAAGTTATGGAAACAATTAACCAAATGGAGAAAAGGATCAGTGACCTGGAGAATAGTAATGTAGAAAGGAGTCAGGTGGAAAGAGAGAGATAGTAAATGTAAAAAAAAATGAATTAATACTCTGATAATTATCCAACTCCATTAAGAAAAGCAACATACTATAATGAGTATCCCAGAAAGTAAAGGAAAAAGAGGGGAACGGGGAACATATTCAAAAAAATAATTGATAAAAACTTCACAGACCTGAAGAAGGAAATGAACATACAAGTCAATGAGCCAACAAAATTGCCAGTTATCTAAATGTAAAAAGACACACAGCAAGTCATGTAATTGTGAAACTATCAAAAGTACAAGACACGAAAGGATTCAAATTGGCTAGGAAAAAAAGTGAATAACATATAAAAGTACTTCCATCAGGTTATTGTCAGACTTTTCTGCAGAAACCCTATAGGCCAGGAGAGAATGGGCTGATGTTTTCAAAATATTACAAGATTAAAAAGAATTCCATCCAAGAACACTATATTCAGCAAAACTCTCTCTCAGATTTGAGAGAGAATAAAAGTTTTCTCTGACAAAAAGAATCTTATGGAGTTTGCTACCAGGAGACCTCTCTTATAAAAAATGTTAAAAGAGACTTTCCTATCTAAATCAAATCCAAGCATTAGCAAAAAAACGAAACAAGGTAATATATAAAACCAGAAAACAAAAATATGGTAGTAGCAAGTCCTCAAATATCAACAATCATTCTGAATGTAAATGGACTGAATATGTCACTTAAAAGGCACAGACACAAACTCTGGTCCTTGGGCTGTATATGAGCTATGCCCAGCCAGAAGTGGTGGACCCAACCACTAACCTACCAGGTATGTCCCAGTTTTCTATTTTTAACAAGATTCAAGAGGATGCTGGAAAGATTGTGTAGAGATTAAAACCATGATCACTGAATCAAAAACTCTAATGAAGGCAATGAATAACTGGAAATAAACGCTGTAGGAAGTAGAATTTCCATAAGTTTGAAATAGAACAGTTGGCGTAGAAGCAATAATTAAAGAAAGAAAAGAAAGCTTTCATAAGCTAAATATAGAGACACGAGCTAGCTCTCATATTAACCTGAAGTAATAGGAAAACAGGAATAATGCAATTTTAAAACCTAGTGACACATGTCTGCACACCGAGGTCAGAGATTCCAGGTCTGACTCTAGTCAAGGAGGTGAGGAAATTGAGCACTGTCCCTCCAGTTCTGTTTTCCAAATTCCTTTTAATTCATAAAGTGGTGGTAATTCCTGTCTTTCTTTCTTGTTACTGCTTTTGTTGCATCCTGCAGATTCAGATAGGTTGTCTTCATTTTCGTTTGACTCCAGATAATTTTTCAGTTTCATCTTTGATTTCCTCATTGACCCAGTAGTTCATGAGCATTTTGTTTATTCTCCACTTCTTTTCAGTTTTCACCTCTTTAAAAATTTTTTTCCTTTAATTTTTTAAATGTTCTTCATTTTTTATTGTATAACATATTCTGCACATTAAAATAAACTCACATGTGTATAGGTTCCCTATAGATGTAGTTTTTCCCATTCCTCAGAAGTATATTAACGCACTCTGCCCTCCACCAAATTGCTAAGTGTTCTTCAACATTGTTCAGTGGGCTCTGCCACTTTTTTCACCTCTTTTGGTTGATCTCCAATTTGATGCCATTGTGATCCAAAAAGTTGCTAGATAAGATTTTAATCTTTGTAAATTTATTAAGATTTGATTTGTGTCTCAACATACAGTCTATCCTTGAGAGTGGTCTATGAATGCTTGAAAAGAATGTATAGTCTCTTCTTTTAGTGAACTGTACATATGTTATATATATGTGTACTACATATATATAAAGTCTATCTCCTATTTTATCATTCTGCAATAAATTAATCTGCTAAGTAATTCAAAGACACTGAAGTGATAGGAATTTCCATTATTTGAATTTGAATTATTTGGTAGAAGAAAATTGTAACATCAAGGGTCAAAAGAGCTTTGAGGATTATCACTGGAAAAATGCTACTTTAATTTGTTTCTGTCATTTTCACAAATCTTTAATGCCATCACTTGATGAAGAGCTTATGTTAGAAATATCTTTTTCCTTGAAAAAATTATTTTAGAGTTATTAAATACTTATCCATGACTTTGCTTACTGTATATTAAAGATTGCAAATATCTGGGAAAGAACAAAAGTCCACTGCACCTGGTATGCCCTGGTGGAGTAGAGGTTATGTCAATCACCTTCGAAGAAGCACAGGCCACATAGCCCTGGGTTCGAGTCCTGGGTCTGGGGTGGGCATGGGAGGTGGGGTAGGGGGGTAATCAGTATAAACAACTAAATACAAATAAAATGGAGTGCTTCCTTCTCCTCTCTCTTCATGCCTGCCTACCTACTCATCTTCATTCCTGCCTGCAATCTTTTCTTTTAAGAAAAGAATGTGAGCTTAGAATAAAGTAGAATGTATAAAAACATCAAGTCAAACAGTTTAAAAAAACTCCACTGCACAATGCACACAATTTGCTAATGGAAAACAATCATGTCCACCAGATAATATGAGCAGTCATCTCCCCCGGAACCCAAATGTGATCAAATGTTGAGCTCAAGACTCAAGCCTGCATTCAGAGGCGACTCATGCCACACTTTAATACTTACAGTCTGACTACTACTCACCCATAGTGGTGAATATTAACCTTACTGGCTTTCTCCAGATCTTTAGCTCCAACGGCCCCAAACTACAGACAGTCTTAAATACCAGCCTCCTTCCCATTCCCTACTCCTGGATAAAATACATGTTTGGCCGGTATAGCTATCTTATTTTATTTTATTTTTTTCAAATTTGCTTAGGACTTCTTCTTCCAACTAGGTAGGGGCTGTTAGACTGTTAGCTTGTCATCTAACAATCTCCATCTGCTCAAAACCTGCAACCTGACATCTTCTACCAGGCACCCTGGAACACTTTTAGCATGTTCAGCCCCTCCTGCTTTAGGTCTAGGAAAGGCAGTGTCTGTGAAAGAGGAAGCCCCATTTTGGCTCTAACTTGGGAATCATTTTCTTCTAGCACAAAACCCAGCCCTTTCATGGAAAATTATTTGATGTGATACTATCTTCCATAGTTTTTGAAAAGGGATTCATAGAGGCTGCCATAAATCTCAAATAAGAGGCTTATCCCTCAGAAGGGAAAACAGTCACATTCTATCTATGTTGGAGACAGTGCTTTGTGTGATGATTTCTTCTACAAGTTAGAGCCTTTATAAGACCTAAGTCATGGCTAGTAGTTCTCTTCAAAGTAAACTAATTGAACCAGGTTTGAGGGTACGATAATGAAATCTTCCCCAAGCCAAGAATTCTTTCTTTGAATGGAACCTCTTTCTAACTGAAGGTGTGAGACAATATCTTATCTTTCTCACCTCGTTACTTCTGCCAGACATGTAAACAGAGCAGTCAACAATGCTCTTGTCCATGCCAGGTCACCAGAGCATGAAACAAAAAAGAAGTATGTAACTTACTGGTATCAGGTATGTGCTCTGACCAGCCCACGCAGTTCAGTCCTGTTGGGGCACTCTGGGAGAATGGATGGCTTCTAAGGAGATTCAAAGACTCTGGAGTAGTAATGGTTATCTTCCTCCAACACTGGGGGAGGAGGAAAGAGACAGAGAGTAAGTGAAGAAAATAGATGACATACTGTCTTTGCAATATTCTAATTTTTTCTAATTTGCTTTAGGACTTTTACTGTGAGCAGAGCACAAGTCAATGTGTGCACAGTTTCAGGCATCATTCACATAAAAATTCATGAGAAAAGAAAAGCTTCTGGAATCAAGTCTTCAACCTATATGTGGCAACCATGGCAGACAGGTCGTCACTCAACAATGTGAACTGAGGACAATTTACAAGGTCTTCAAATTTTCAATTCTCCCCATTCTCATAAGCTACAGTGTGAAATTTCTCCCAAAGCAAAACTGTTCAGTTTTAGTCTTTAGACACATTATTTTAGAGATATTTAAATAAAATGTAACTCATGAAGTCTGTGACACCTCATAATCATAAGACAGAACTTAGCTTGCAGACAGTGAGGACCAGTATTGCATGGGGTCTTGGGAAAGAAAGGGATACTGTCCCTTTCTTAACACTCCACCATCCAGAGACAAACTTGGCCCCTCCTAGCTTGTATACTTTATAAGGTTATTGTATTAACTTAAAAATTGTGGTATACAGTGAAATAAATGTTTGTTTCATTATCTTTTGTATACCTGACGGTATTAAGCAAACAGTGCTTAGAAAATTCTTCTAGTGATTTCTGAGAACATTAATATACAAACACAAATTAAGATGAAGTATCATACTCCACCCCATCTGAATACAACTAAAAAGTTTGGGCATAAATTAGATGCATAAATCAATTACCTCAAGACTCTGAAAGTAAATGGTAGTAAGCAAATTGGTGAAGGAAACCAGAACTTGAAGTTACATTGATCTTGTGGTGAGTTTTCTGTTTTGTTATTCCTACAGTATCCCTTAGCTTGGATTCAACAGCAGCTTGAAATTCGGCATAGACAAAAAGGACTACAAAAGAAGTCCTCTCTAGTGTGAAGAGAGGGGAACAGGGGTATGAATGAATTAAGAAAATCCTCCATGATGCTTCTTCCAGCCCGGATTTCCAGCAAATTCCATTGCAACATGGTGGTGATAGCCAGACAAGCAGGGGGATTCTCTGATAAGAGAATCAGAAGAGTTGTGTTCTGCCATTTGATTCCAGAGGTAGAAGTAACAGGAAATGCATGGCAGAGTGAGAAAGAGAAAGTTTAGCTTCTAGCAAAAAACACCGGAAGAGGGGAAACCAGGAAGTGTCTAGAAGAAGTCAAATAGGAGGGAGCTCAAGAAAATGATCTAATAAAGTTGTTTACAAACTTCTTGACTTACTCCTAAACGGTGGCTGGGTGGACCTCAACAGAGAGAGCTGAACTATGGGGTAGAATATTTTACAGGTCCAAAATAGGCTACAAGGTGATCGACATTACCTACATATCACTGAAAACGCCATGGAAACTAAATTGATATAAGAAACATAGCCCACAAAGAACAGTATGAATTTGTGGCCTAAACTGGGTCAGTTGCCCGAGAAACTTGATAATCATTATTTTCCATGGGAACTAAACACGGTCAGTAATCTCCTAGCTCAATATTCAAAATGTCCAATTGCTTTTTCTTCAATTGCTATAAAGTTTGAAGTTCTCCTTTGGTATCATTTCTCTTTTGCATGATAATCTTCCTTTGAAGTTTCTTTAGAGTAGGTCTGCTGGTTATGAATCTTCTTCATTTTCTTCATGTAAAACTATTTTTTCATCTTATTTCCTAAATTAATTTTTGCTGGATATAGAATTCTGGGTTGGCAGTTGGTTCCACATTCAAAAAAAGACTGTTCTACTTCTTTCTGGCTTTCATGAAAAATGTATAGTCACTGGTAAAATTGTTGCTCTATATATTAATCTGTTGTTGGTTTCTGACTGCTTTCAAGAATTTTTTCATTGCCTCTAGTTTTCAGTAGTTTTGTCTCTGATGTTTTGAGTATTGATTTTTTTCTTTTCCTGTTTGAAATTTACTGAGCTTGTGTCTGTAAGTTAAGGTTTTTCACCATATTTAGGATCATTTTAGAAATTATTTATTGATACTGTTCTGCATCATCCTGTTTCTTCTCCTTCTAGGACTCTGATGGTAGAATGTCAGACTTTTTTTCCTATGGGTTTCTGAGACTATTTCTCCATTTTTTCCCTTTCTCTTCTTTATATTAGATCATTTCTATTGAGATATTTAGAAGTTTACCTATTATTTCATTTCCTCTATTATCTTACTTGAGCTTCATGGGTGACTTTTTAACTATAGTTATATTTTTCAGTTCTAGAATTTCCATTTAATTTTTGATGTCGATTTTTTGCTGTTATTTTCCATGCATTTCAAGAATGTTCACTCCTACTTCTTAGAACACAGTTTTATATAAGCTGCTTCAAAGTCTTTCATAATTCCAACAACTGTGTCATCTTGGTTTTGGGATATGCCTTTTCCGTTACAAGTTATTGAGATGTTCATAACAAACCAGGAATTGAAGAGCAATAGAATTTGCAAATAAATGGGTAAATATAAGACTATTTCTGTTCTCTTAGTTCTTTAAAATATGATTTGACAGTTAAAAGCAAAAATTATGATGTCCGATGAGATTTTCAAAATATGTAGATGACATATGACAACTACAACATAGAGGTGGAGATTAAAATGATTTATATGGTGGAAGTTTGCTATCTTCTACTTGAAGTGGTAAAAATATTAATATTAAGTATACTATGAAAACTTAAAGATATATATTAATCCCTTGAATGACTATTAAAAGCAAACATAATTTAAAAAACCTAATAGAATAAGTTAAATAGAAAGTTAAAAAATATTCAAGTAATCCTAAAGAAGACAGTGGTTATAAAAATATCAGATTAAATGGGGTTCAGATTAAGAAATATTATTGGGGGTATGGGGGAGTATTAAATAAGAGGGTGAATTAACCATGAAGACATAACATATGTACGCACCTAAATACAGATCTTCAATGTATATGAAGCAAAAACTGATAGAATTTGTGGGAGAAATGGAAAATCCAGTTATCATTGTATATGTCAGCAGTTCCATCTTAGTAATCAAAAGAAAAAATAAACAGAAGCACAGCAGGGACTAGATGAAATGAGCAACACCATCAACCAATTGGAATTGACAGTTGTAGAGCAGTTCACCCAACAATAATAGAATTCACATTGTTTTCATGTGCGCAAGGACTATTCACCAAGAGAGGCCTTATCCTGGGTATGATGAGGAGATGATATTAATATTATTAATAACAGTAACAACTTACATCTAAAATTATTGGAATCATATAAAGTATGTTCCTTTGACCCTAATGGAATTAAACCAGAAATCAGTAATAGAAAGGCAATTGGGAAGTCTCCACCTAATTAGAAATTATGCAAAATACTTCAAAATGATCCATGGTAGCCCAATAATTTTACTTTGACAACAGTCATCTAGTGTTTTGGTTCCTTCAAGTTATGCTCTATTATTCCTGACTCTTTCAAGGTACTTTGCAGTATTTTTTTGCTTTACAGCCTCTTTTGGTAATTGTATCTGTAACTTATTTTTCAGTATTTACTAGTAGAACCTATCAGACCAATATTTGATTTAATTTATTTTATATCAAATAATCAGAATTAATTTTTATTTCCAAATATTTGACAATAATAAAATCTTGGAATTCTCTAGAAACCTACTTTAATCCTGGTTAAGGTGAAACTGACCTCTGTGTGTATGTGGGCAAAATTATACCTGATTTTTAAAAATAGTCATGTTAGTCAGTTAGTCAGTCTTTTTCACAAAACTTTTATCAAGTCATCTCTCACATGGATTACTAAAATATTCTTCTAAACCTTCTCCCCTTGCTCCACACCATATTTATCGTACCAGTCCCCTATCAGAGCTTTCAAAGTCTACCCATTTCTTAGAAGATAAAGTCAAGATTTTTTTTTGGCTTGGGGACTAGTTATTCAAATATTGTCATCTGATCACTGTATCTACTCTTGTCTGTCTAACTCCAGACACTCACCCTTCTCTGATACTCACAATTTCTATCATGCCCTTCATCTTGATATTATCTACTTGAAATCTTCTTTCTTGCTGAAATTTATCCATTCTTCAGGGAAGTATTTCCTTTTCTATGAGTCTTACATAATCCCTCTATGTGGATTTTCCAACCCTTCTCTTTGTTGTGTTTTTGTTGATATCATTACAGAATGTATGTTGCAGTGTAGTTACAGTAAAATTTTATGTATGGTGAGTTAAAATGTTTTATTATTGTATTGTTACTCTAGCTAAACTGCAAGCTCTGAGGAAAGACTCTCTTGAGAGCTCTTCAGATCTTTTATTTCTACCATATGACCCTCAATCAAGCTAATTTTTCAGGGAGGGGTGATGGCGAGAAAAGGAGGGACTGAGCTTCCAATAAGCACTTTCTGTGCATCTGACATGTACTGTTCACTTTGATCACCATGAACGATTTAATCACCATAACAACTCAACCAGGTAGAAAGATATTTATATCTCCACTTTAGAGATGAGAAAACTGAGATTCAGAAAGGTTAAGCAGCTCAATTTATGCCAACTGAAATAGTAAAATATACTTCTTCTTCACTTCACTGTCCTGATAGCAGTTCACCCCATGGCATGTGCACCCCACTGTTTTGACAGAATTCAGTGATTAAGTTGATGTTATGAAATTCAGTGAGTCACTTTCAATGCTTTCTGCTGCAGTTGAAATTGCTGACCATTCTTTCCTATGTCTCTCCTTTTTCCTTTTATTTTTTTAAAAGCAAAGGTTCAGGTAGGAATAAAGTCAAATAGGCAGGTAGGCAGGTAGGCAGGCAGAAGGAGAGAGGACGAAGCAGCACTTGTTTTAAGTTTTAGCTATTTGTACAACTTGGTTGTTCTCCCTGGCCCCAAGCTTGAGCCCAGGTCCTTGGGATGTATATGATCTGTACTTTGACCAGAAGCAGGTGATTAAACCACTACTCCACCAGTGCATGCCTCTTTTTCCTTTCTTTTTAATGATTCTCCTTGGTATTCTGAACTATCTCCTCTACATCTTCTAGAATATGTATTTTTCAGGATTCTTGAATCTCCCTTATTAGCCCTAACCTTTCTATAAACTTTGGACTCATCATTCCAACACTAATTCCTGTATATATCCATTTGGATGAAATATAGGCATGCCTGATTCTGCAAGAACAAAACAATTTATTATTCTACCCCTTTCCTCACACTCCAGGCTTCCAGTATTCCTTTTTCAAAGAGTGTTAGCATTATTTATGTACTTCGAGGCTAGCTGAAATTCAAGAAAACAATTTTTTCCCTTTTGATCAGATTCCACACCCAATAATAACCCAATTCAATCAATTTTGATCTCTTAAATACATCTCCAACCTTCTTCTCTAGAGGATATGGTGGTTAAAACATGAAATCTGAGACCAGACTTCCTTGACTTGAATCATCCTGTTGTTACCTAATACTTATATGATCTTCTTTATCTTTATGATGACTTTATTTTTTTTATCTTTTATCAAACTCCAGAAACCCAAAGTCCCTCTGAAACCCTATTAGGGTAGCACAGAAACCATCACCTAGTAAGAAATCAAAAGTCAAAAGAATGCCACAGTGCTAAATTCAAGGCAGAGGAGAAAACAAGGCAAAAATCTGAATCCCTGCAAAACAAAATGCAGTAACTCAAAGAGAAGAGGATACCATGAGCTCCCTAGAGAAGAAGTCTTTTGACACTGAGGTAACCTGATAGATGAAGAACTCAAAATAATAATTGTAAAAAAGTTGAATGAGATGCAGGAGGCACAATCATCTTTCCAAAAGCTATTGGAAGACCTTAGAAAATAGTGACAGATCAAAAAGACCACTTAACCATGGGGATTCAGGCTGACAGAAATGCTAGAGATTAAAAATACAGTCAAAGAATTGAAGGCAAACATGGAACACTCCATAAGTAGACTCACTCTTGCACAGGAAAAAAAAATCTCAGAAATTAAAGGCAAGATCACAGATGAAGAGAGAGAAATAAGATTGAGGAAAAATGAAGAAACCTTGGAAGCAATACCAGAAACTATGAGAAGAACAAACATAAGGATAATAGGGATCCCAGAAGGAGAAAAGACAGGGATAGAATAGAAAGCTTATTCAAAGAAGTCAAGTGATGAAGAGGATGTGAAGAAAAGGGAACTCTCACTGTTGGTGGGAGTGTAAAATGGTGCAACCATTCTGAGAAGCAGTATAGAGATTCCTCAAAGAATTGAAAATGGAAATTCCATATGGTCCAGTCATTCTCCTACTGAGTATCCTAAAAACACAACAACACTTATCTGAAGAGATATATGCACCCCTATGTTCATTGCAGCATTATTCACAATAGCCAAGAGCTGTAAACTACCTAAATGCTCATAAACAGATGAATGGATAAAGATGATGTGGTATATATACACTATAGAATAACTATATAGTCATCAAAAAGGGAGAAATCCTGCCTTTGCAGCAACATGGATGGACTTGGAGAGAATTATTGCATAGTGAGATAAGCCAGAAGGAGAAAGACATCATATGACAGCTCTCATATGATGTGTATAGAGATAGAAAACAAATGAATGACATAAATTAAACAATAATAAGCTTAAAAAAAAAAGAGAGGACTAATCCAATTAACAACGGACTTAGTGGTGGAAGACAGAAAGGCAAATCAAAGGGCATCAAACAGATGGGAGAGAGGTGGGCGAAACAAGGTAAAAAGGATTAATTGTAAATGAAGGGGGAAAAAAAGGAAATATTGGTAAACCTATTGTGCTACATGCAAATGTAAATTTGCTATTATGTATACCTCAAAACAAATGTCAAATGTAATGTCAAAATGCAATATTCCTTCAATAAGAAAAATAAGTAATGGCAGACAACTTCCCACATCTGTAATAAAAATAACAGTGGAGATCCAAGAAACACAGTACCAAACTATCTCAATATAAAAAGACCCAATCCCAAGTACATCATAGTAAATCTATCAAAAGCTACAATAAGGAAAAAATATTCAAGACTGCTAGAGAAAGGAAAACATAACCTACAAAGGTACACCCATCAGATTATCACTGGACTTCTCAGCAGAAATCTTATAGGCCAGGAGAGAATGAACATATTCAAAATACTAAAAGACAAAAACCTTTAGCCAAGAATACTTTACCCTGCAAATTTATCATTCAAATATGGAGAAATAAAGATTTTCATTGATAAATAAAAGTTAGTGGATATTTTTCTTCACCAAACCTGCCCTTCAGGAAATCCTGAAAGTTTTCTACAATAGGGAAAACAAAACAAAACAAAAAGAATCGCTAACCCCCCAAGAATGGTGGCAATCAGCAACAGACACAGAAAATAAAGCTTAAAGGGTGGCAGTAAAATCATACATATTAACTATGACCTTATTTGTGAATGAATTTAACTCAAATATCAAAAGACACATATTGGTTGGATAATAAAAGCACAGTACCCATCAGTATTATGCCTCCAAGAAACTCATATCAGATACGAAGACAAATATAGGTTGAAAATAAAGAGCTATGGAAAATATCTGTTAAAACAACAGTGATGAAAGGAAACCAGAAACTGCAATACTAATATCAGACAATATAAATTTCCACTTAAGAAAGGTATCGCGAGGCAAGGATGGAAAACAAAATTGTCAAGGGAGTAATCCATCAAGAAGTAAGTGTCATTAACATATGCACCCAGTGATGGACCATCTAATTATATAAAACAAATACTTAAGGAGCTAAGGGGAGACACTGATAGTAACACAATAGTAGTAGGGGACATTAATACCCCATTTACTTCAATAAATAGATCATCAAGGCAGAAAATCGATGAAGAAGTAAAGACATTAAATGAAGCAATAGATCATATGAACCTAATAGACTTATACAGAGTGCTTTACACCAACAAAAAAGACTATACAGTCTTCTTGAATGTCCATGGAACCTTTTCAAGGATAGACCATTTCCGGGGACTAAAAACAGGTCTCAGTAAATTAAATGAGATTGAAATTACAGAAGTCATCTTTTCTGATCAAAGATGGTGAAACTATGTATGAACCAAAATAACAAAATAGGAACAACCACAAAGATGTGGAGATTGAACAACATGCTTTTGATCAATAACTACATCATTGATTAAAGTAATGGAATATTACACAGCCCTTACAAGAGATGAAATTCTGTCATTTGAATCAACATGGATGGATCTAGAGGGAATTATACTAAGTGAAATAAGTCCAAAGAAGAAAGATAGATACTAGATGATCTCACTCATTGGTGGAATGTGAATAGACAAAACAAAGGAGCAGACAAAACAAAACAAACCCTTGGATACTTGAAATAGAACTGACGTTACCAGTAGGGATGGAATTAGAAGGGAGAGCAAATTGTGGCAGGGGTCATTGGACAAGGTGAAGAATACTTGGTGATTTGGTGGAGGGCTGGGTGTGTTGATCTATGTATGTATCTATGTATTTATGTATGTATCTAATACACACATGTATACACACATATATGTACATGGAACACATGGCAAACTTACACATATTAATTTATTTTAATTTGTAAAACAAAGTAACTGCAATAAAATACTAAAAAAGTAGAAGAGATAAAATTAAGAATCATCTGGAAACAAGTGAAAGTGAGGAAACAAGCTACCAAAATATGTAGAATAAGGCACAAGCAGTTCTGACAGGAAAGCTTATAGTCATACAAGTACACATCAAAAGTCAGGAGAAAGCCCAAATTAAATACCTAACAACATATCTGAAGGTACTTGACAGGGAAGAACAATCAAAACCAAACATCAGCAGGAGGCAGAAAATAATAAAAATTGGATCAGAAATAAATGAAATTGAAAAAAAAGAGACCATCCAAAAGATCAGTGAAACCAGAGTGGTTCTTTGAAAAAATAAACAAAATTGATAAACCCCTAGGTAGAGGTACAAAGAAAAACAAGAGAAAAGCCTAATAATGAGAATCATAAAGAAAGCGATGAGATTACAATTGACATTGCAAAAGAACAAAGTATCGTGAGAGAATATTACAAGTACTGTATGCCAAAAAATCATTGTTCATTAACAAATATACAGAATTTTAGAATCCTGCAACCTCCCAAACTGAACCAGTGTGACAAAGATAAACTGAGGAGACCATCACAACTACAAAAATTGAAGCGGTAATTAAAAGTCTCCCAAAAAACAAGAACACAGGGCCAGATGGCTTCACTAGTGAATTTTATCTAACATTCAAAGAGGAGATAATCCTTATCCTTCTTTAATTTTTACATAAAATCAAAGAGGAAGAAATACTCTCAAATACATTATGAGGCTAACATCACACTGATTCAAGAAGTGAACAAAGCTGCATCAGGAAAGAAAATGATAGACCAATATTACTGATAAATATAGAAATGAAAATCTTCAATGAAATACTGGCAAAGTAAACGCAAGAGAACATAAAAAATTATACTACATGATCAAGTGGTATTTATTTCAAGGATGCAAAGGTGGTTCAACATATGCAAATAAATCAATGCAATATACAACAAAGGGAAAATTTTAAAAATCATAAGATATATCAGTAGATGCAGAAAAAAATGTGACAAGATTCAGAACTT
This sequence comes from Solenodon paradoxus, assembly GCA_004363575.1. Taxonomy (NCBI): domain Eukaryota; kingdom Metazoa; phylum Chordata; class Mammalia; order Eulipotyphla; family Solenodontidae; genus Solenodon; species Solenodon paradoxus. The sequence goes on from RJWH01000708.1 coordinate 245,179, forward strand.
ATTCATATTTAAAAGAAAAACCCTTACCAAAATAGTGATAGAAGGCACATACCTCAACATACTAAAACCAGTAATGACAGACTGACAGTCAACATCATACTCAATGGTGAAAACTGAAAGTCTTCTTCCCTTATGATCTGGAACAAGACCAGGATGTCCATTCTCACCACCACTGTTTAATATTGTTCTAAAACTCCTAGCCAGAGCAATAAAGCAAGCAAAGCACATTAAAGGAATCCAAATTGGAAAAGAATAAATGAAGCTGTCATTATTTGCAGATTACATGATATTATACAGAGAGAATCCTAAAGATTCCAACAAAAAGCAGCTAGAACTAAGAAATGAATTCATGACAGGATATAAAATTAAAACACAAAAACCAGTAGCTTTCCTATATGCAAACAATAAAGTACATGAAAAAAAATAGAAATTCCATTCACAATAGCGTCAAAAAAGATAAAATACCTGAGAATAAATGCAACAAAAGAAATTAAATACTTCTACATCAGAAACTACAAGACCTTAACAAAAGAAACAGAAGACACAACAATGGAATATCACTCTATGTTCATGAATTAGAAGAATTAACAGTTAAAATGGCCATCGTACCCAAAGCGATAAACATATTTGAGGCAATTCCAATAAAAATCCCCAGAATAATTTTCAAGGAAATGGAATAAACAATACTGAAGCTTGTATGGAACTATAAAATCTACAAAATACTTTCAAATAGCAAGAGATATCCTCAGGAAAAAAAAAAAAAAAAAAACACCATGGAGGAATCACACTCCTTGACTTTACTACAATGTGGTCACCATCAAAAGAGTATACTATCAGAAAAAACCCAGACACACAGATAAGTGGAATAAAACTGAGAGTCCAGAAATAAAATCACAACTGTATGGACAGTTAATTTATGACAAAGGAGTCAAGGGCATACATGGAGGAAGGAAAATCTATTCAACAAATAGTACTGAAAAAAACTGAACAGAAATATGCAAAAATAAGGAAACTAGATTACTAAATAGTGCCATACACTAAAATCAACTCAAAATAGATCAAAGACATGCACACAAGACCTGAAATCACAAAATATAGAGAGAAAAATGTAGGAAAAATGCTCTGTGATATCAACATCAAAGATGTGTTTGGAGAAGACACCTATAGCAAATGAAAATAAAGTAAAACTAAACAATTGAGACTATATCAAAGTAAAAAAATTCTAAGCATTGAAAGATACCACCACTAAAACAAAAAAGCAACCCACCAAATGGGTGAAGATATTTGCACAACATATATCAGACAAGAGCTTAATTTTTAAAATATTGCTCATATACCTCAACAACAAATATGCAAAGAACCCACTCAGAAATACACAGCACTGAATATACACCTATCTAAAGAAAACATACAACAAAATGTTATTCATCACTCAGCACCAGAGAAATGCAAATAAAACCCAAAATGAGATATCACCACACACCAGTGAGAATGGCTTACATAAAAGATTAGAAACAGCAAACATTGGAGGGTGTGTAAGCAAAAGGAACCTTCCTACACTGTTGGTAGGAATGTAAATAAGTGCAATTTCTTTGGAAAAAAATATAGATATTCCTCAAAATGAAACTATCATTTGAGCCATCAATCCCACTTTTAGGCATGTGTCCAGAGGAAAAAAGATCTCTAATCAGGAAAATTATCTGTATTCCTATATTCATTACAGCAGTTCACAATAGGCAGAATGTGGAAACAACCTAAGTACCAAATGACAGATGACTAGATGTGGAGGCAGTGGTATATGTACTCAATGGGTTCAACACATCTATCAGAAAAGATGAAACTGTGCCCTTTGCAACAATCTGGATGGAAATAGAGGGCATCATGTCAAGTGAAATAAGACGGAAAGAAAAAGAGAAGTACAGGATGGTTTCACTCATATGTGGAATATAAAGAAACAAAATAAATGAAAAGACAAACTCCAACAAAACTCACAGGACACAAGATGGCGGCTGCCAGGGAGGTGGGAGGGGAGGGAAGGAAGGAGGGAACAAAGCGGTGGTAAAGGGCACTGAACTCTGGTGGTGGCTATGAGACACAGGCTGAGGTGTGATTTCAGTGTTTTAAAATAAATTAATAATGTCAACAAAAGTAATATTAAAATGACTGATAAAAATAAATGGAGTATATATAGAAAGCCATAGAAAATTTTAAAAAATGAGAATAATAGTTATACCTTCTTCTAATTTCTTCCATAAACATTAATGCGTTATTTCACTGGGTCACCTGTTGCCTGTTCCACAGAAAATGCTCAACAGCTAGTAGAACAATTTTTATTATTTTACCTCTGCTTGTTACCATCAGTTTCTCTAAAAAGATCTAAGATCTCCCCCTCAAATTCACCCTCTATTCTGTTACCAAATATCCTATTTAAAATATACAATTTACCATTTCAAGGAGCTGTTCTTCACTTAATGACTCCCCCTCATGTTATAACCAGAAGGCAAAATATAAACTCTTCAGTATGGGGTGTAGAAAGTTTTATGACTGGCTTGTCCTCATTCTTTGCCTTATACTTTATAAACTAGTAAAGCCAAACTCCTTTTAGGTAGCACCCTATCTTTTTGCCTCTACGTTTTCTCTCAATACTAATAGCATCCTGCTTTCCTATCTTTCCCAGTTTATAAACGCACGGGTCCTTTAGAACAAGCTGAGTTGTCCACATTTCAGGTAGGCTTTGGTATCCCTCCTGTGATCCCGGAGTCTTTGGATTCCTCTATTTAGTCTTTAATTTTAATTTTTCACCACCCAGAACAATTTCTAGTATGTAAATGTTCTATACTTGGTTTTAAAATGAAATTTAAAAAATATTTATCAAATGAGATATTAAAATGAGATATTTATTTATCATTAAGAAATAATGTTATTTTTCACTTTAATCCAAATATTTTTAATTTCTGACTCATAGTCCTTTCAAGTAGGTGAAAGATGATGTCTGGGTAAACACCAGGGCAGCATCTTTCAGCATGGACAGGCAAGTCCAAAGCCTTACTGATACTGTAAATTCAATCTGGTGGCAGGGGGTGGGGCTGCAAACCACCAGAAAAAAATTTTTAATGTAAAGGTAACAAATCACAATTAACTATGACTACTTTATATTACCACAGACCCATGCTTCTCTTCACTTCCTTTTCCTGGAGTTTGGAGTCTTTCAGTTACAGTCAGTTTTCATTGTTTGTGGTAGCTATGTCTATAAAGACATAGCTGAAAACAATGTATTAGCAATACTGGATAGTGATGGGGTGAGTCACCACCCTCCCTCTCACATCAGCTGGGTGGAGTCAAATGACCTTCCACCAGACAGAGCATCAATGAGAAGGTGCACATCAGGACTAGTCCACACTCCAGAATCTTCCCATCTTTCTCTTCTGGAGCCAGAAAGATGAGCCTCCACACCTAGTGGGCAGCAAGGAGGCAGCAGAAGTGGGTAGAGGCACAGACTAACCAACCCTTCTCCAAGCATCAGAGCATCAGCTGGCCCAGCCAGGGGGCTGGTCTCACAGCAGTGGGGTGGTGGAGTTTATGCAGCTGGCCTGGAGGGGGAGTTGAACTTCACTCATCTATGATGGAGCAGAAGGTCAGGGATAACCTTTTGTTAGGGGGACTGACTTATTGGGAAAAAAAAGATAAATTAGAATGCATGGTCTTATAATAATGCCTAGGATATAACAGGAAATCACCCATTACACAAAGAAACGGGAACACCATAAAATGAATGAACAAAGATAGTCAATATGACAACGCTGAGATGAATCAATCTGACAAGAAAAAGCAATCATAAAAAAACACCTGAATGAGAAATTACATGTTTTCTTGAAACAAATTAAAAATAGGAAAAGAAATCAAAGGAACCAAATGGAAATCACAGAAGAAGTTTACAATTAACTGAGACAAAAATCCTACTGGGTAAGCTCAGTAGTAGAGTGCTTTCCAAAATACATCATAATAAGCCTCTGAAAGCTAAAGAAAGAAAATCTTGAAGGCATTCTGAGAGCAAGGATACATTCCTATATGTTAACACAGAGTCAATGAAATAGATTTGTCATTTAAAACTGCATGAGTCAGAAGTAATGCAACCCTTTTTAAATAACAAAAGAAAATGAATGCCAACTGCTAAGCTTATATCTTTTTTCTTTCATGCTAAAGGCAAAATAAAGACATTTCTGACTGGAGGAAAGTATATCTTCAAGTTTGCTACTAGTAAAACTTATTCATAAAGTATGCTAAAGGAAATTTTCTAAATAGACTATAAATGAAGAACTCCGGCACCACCAAAAGAAAAAGACGAATCTTCATAAAGAACAAACATTACAATGGGTAAAAAATTATAATAGAATATCTTACTTCTTAAATAATTGAAATAATTGAAATTAAATAACTGAAACAATTACAAAAACATCTGATATGTGGTACCCAATATGTGTAGAGAAAACATTTAAGACAAACATTTTAAAAGTGGAGATGGTTCATGATCTCGGTAGAAGTAAGTTACTACAGTTCACTGGAAGTGGCAAAAAATTGGTAAGTGATTGTAATAAGTTATATGTATACACACACATATAATATTTGAAGCTACCACTAAGAAAACCACACAGAATGTTCAAAAATACTACAAATAAATTATGATCCTAAAATATGCTTATGTAACTGATAGAAAATTAAGGAAAGCATACTGGAAAACAGAAGCAATCAGAAATGAATATAAAATGACAGACTTAAGCCCTAACGCGATAATTATTTTAAATGTTAATGGTCAAAGTGCACTAAATAACATAAACAGAATGGATAAAAGAAAAATAACAATGCTTTCTATAAGAAATTCACTTCAAATCAATGACAAGATGAAAGTAAAAGCATAAAAAAGGTAAAAATGTAAAGATTCATCCAAAAAGGAAGTCATTATATTAATATCAGCTAAAGTAGATTTCAGAGCAAAGAAAACTGATTATTTTATGCAATCTGTTCAAGACTATAGAAGAGGAGATAATACTTCCCAATTCATTTTTTAAAAAGTATTTCCTATTAGTACTTTATGATAACCTGATTAGTATGCTATACTATAAAGGAAGTTATTATAGTTAAAACTTTCTGTGGGTGTTTATTATTTAATGTGCATATTTCTTCAGTCTACTTTCCCTTGGTTCAATTTTTTTTCTTCTATATAAAAAAAAAACACTATTTTCCATATCACTTCAGTTGTGCCCCATTGGTTGTTCATTGCTAATAAAATATTTTTGATGTAACTAATTTTGAAATAAACTATTTTGCCATTATAATTTAAAATAATAGCAATAGTAACAGACATTAATTAGGAAAAACTACAAGTTTGAATCCTTCTTGGCGTCTTGGGAGATCTTTTTTGAGTATAATTAATATTATTGATATCTTTCTTTTAGTGTGTGACTGGGACTCTATTTTGTGGTCTCAGAATAACTATCACCTTTTTTAATTGAGATAAAATTGACATAAAACATTATATTAGTTTCATTTGTAAAACATAGTGACTTGATGTATGTATAGATTGCAAAATGACCATACAGTTAAAATTCAAGTGGCTATAATTTTTCTAAGCAACTTTCAAATATATAATACCATATTATTACCTATAGTCACCATACTGTACATTACATTTGTAGGACTTACTTATAACTGGAAGTTTGTGTCTCTGACCTCCATTCCCTAGCTGTATATATACCTTCCCTCCCTCAACCACCTGCCTCTAGTAATCATCACCAATCTGCTCTCTGTAGCTACCAGCTCTGTTTTTTCTTTCAGATTTCACACATAAGTGTGTACAATCGCATTTACCTTTCTCTCATATACCCTCCAGTTCCACCCACATTATTGCAAATGCAAAGTTTCCTTCTTTTTCTATGGCTTTGTAATGGATTTAGTTCATTAAGTATTATTGTGATATCAAAAGCAATCAAAGACAGTACCAAAAATACACAGCTTGATAGCTCTCATGAACTTAGATGTAAAAGATCTCAGAATATTAGCAAATGAATCCAGGAATGTATAAAACTATATATTTTCTGTATATACCATAACCAAGTGGGATTTATTCCTGATACGCAATGCTAAATCAACATACCCAAAATCAATTAATATACTCTACCACATAAATAGACAAAATAAAAAACAAAATAATCACATCAACTTACACGAAGCTTTTGAAAAATTCAATACTTCCATGGTTAAAAAAGCAAACCCTCAAACCCCAGTAAACAAGGAATATAGGGGAAATTCCTCAACCTTATAAACAAACTACAAAAACCCTACAGCTAACATCATGCTTAGTAGAAAAGATTGATTCCTATCCCATTAAGAAAGAGAATAAGACAAGGATGTTCACTCTTCCTACTCTTATTCAACACAAAACTGGAATCCCTAGCTCTTGCAAATTAAAAAAAAAAGAATACAAATTAGGAAGACATAAAACTGCCTCTATCTGCAGAAATGAACTATTCAGAATAGGTAAATTCACAGGGACAGAAAACAGATTAGCACTTGTCAGGGTCTGGGTAGCAGATACTGGTAGTGACTGCTTAGTAGGTATGGAGGTTTCTTTTTGAGATAATGAAAATGTTTTAGAACTAGATAGGGGTGATTCTTGTAAAACTTTGTGATCTATTAAATGCCTCAGAATTTTACATTTTAACATGGTTGATTTTGTTTTATGTGAACTTCACCTCAACAGCAAAAAGTGAGCATTTTGGGATGAGGTAAGGCTCAGGGGTATGTACGTCACAGATACTTGATAATGAAAAATACTGCTATTTTTACGATGGGAAAGAATAAGAAGCAGAGTCAGGGACTGCATAAAAGGCATGCTGTATCCACTATGAAGACGTTTTTAAATAGGTTGACAGTTTAATGGAAAAATAGGATGTCAGAATGTTCACAGAGACAAAGTTTAATTTGCTTAATATAATTTTAATTGATATAATTAAAAAATATTGGGACATCAAATTGTCATGCACCTCTATGGTATTAGAGCTAATGCTGTCCACAGGACATTGAGTAGGTCATTACTAAATGGTAATTACTACAGAAATAGGCCAGGGTCCTTCCTCCTTTAGTTCTGGTCCATTGACTTGCACAGGTAGAGACAAAGGCAGAGAGTGATTCATAAAGAGAATCAGAGTCACACCTTCTGTGGGTCTGTGATATACTACTATGAAGTGTCTCTCCTGTAGTATGTACTCGATAGGGGTGTTAGGGGAAAGCTCAGATGTTAGGGAAGCTGCAAAGAAAGAGGGGACAACAGGTCAAGTCTGATGATGCATGACATGTGAGTGGCTTACTTGGATTCCATCTTTAAAAAGTATCCCTGTGTGCATCTTCCTTTCAACCTGAACCTGCTTCTCCAACGTCCTCCTCAGTGTCTTCTCCAGCCAAAGGTCATCTAAACTGGTGTGTACATGCAGAGGGATGTGCTTGGGCTGGGAAGGAGTCTTCCTGGGAACATCCTCTGCAGAGATGAAGGACAAGGTCTGTGTCATCATGTCAGTGCTGGTGAATGGTCTCTGAGTTGACTCAGTATGAAAAGTTTTTTGATTGAAGGAGCAATTGGGCTTCTCTCCTGGTTGTCCTTCCCATGACATGTGGTTCTGGAGAAAAAAGAGGAGAATATTCAACAGGCACAAAGTGTCCTTTTCTGTTTAGTTTCTTTTTGGTATAACCTAATACCCAATATACAGATCCCAGTAAAATACCTTATAACTCTCAATACAGTAAATTTGGAAAATGTGAAGATTAGTCACAAAGTTTCTTCTAAAATTGTCACTTTTAAGGCTATTTAAAAAATTGAGTCTTTCACCATGATCAGAAAATTAGATCTTGAAAGTAATTCCTGAATTTGACATGCTCGTTAGAAATACTTTTAAAAAATTCAGTAGTTGGGGTCAAAGCTCTTGCTTAAACAATATCCCCTGACAACAGAATTTGAATAGAAATACTTTTTACTTCTTTGACACAAGCATTAGCTAAATGTATGCACAGCTGTTCCGTACCCACACAGTTATCACTGTCTCAGGTGACAGCTATGCATGCATGCAGGTAACCTAACTGAATTATAACAATATTTTGCCCACACTAACAGAATACTTGACTTTGTGTTGACACTACCATCCTCTCTATTCTCTGGAATCAACCCATAGCCACTGGGAGAAGAGTCCCTTTTCTTCTCTGGTGTACTTCAAGTCTTCTCAAGTGTTCTTCAATATCCCTTCTCTGCTACCCCCCAGTACATCTCCATTAGAGCAACAATCTCATTGGAAAGTAATTTTCTAGTACCTTGTGTATACTATTTGGAGAAAATGAGACAAAATTTCTTTTAACTAGCAAGAGTCTGCCTTAAAATATATATGCAAGTATGAATATACACATATGTATATGTATGTAAGCAAAAAATTCTGCATTCAGAAGAAATTTCCACAGGTAGAAGTCAAAACAAAACTAGTCTAGTTTTGTGAAGAAACAATGTAAGAATATACTGAAATAAATAAGCAGGTGTCTCTCACCCCATTTGCCAGATAGGAACTACAGTAGAGAACCCTTTTGGTGTACTCCCTAAGGTCACTCCCTGTGACCTTCTCTGAGGTTCAAATAAAATTTTAATTACACTGTGCTTGCCTCTGTTGTTCTCCAGAAAATATTTAGTCACAGGGTCAGAACATAACAATGTCTTTTGTTACAGATGAAAATTAGACCACTTACTCAACGGCCTTTGTTATAAAAAGCCCATCCAGGACTATGTAATGATAGGCAGTGCACAGATAGCAACCTGTCAGACTGTTCCCAGGTTTGATCCTCAATTGGATTAATAACTAATATACATTTTATTAGATTAATTACTTCTGGATTCTTTTTGTTCTAGTTATCAATATATACAAGAAGAGAGGGAGGGAGAGAAGGGGGAGAGAGAAAGAGAGAGAAGAAAGTAGGAGGAAGAGGAAGTAGAGTAGGAAAAAGGAAGTAAGAGAGAAAGGGAAAATGGGAGGGGTAATTGTTGCATAATGGTTTGGGGATACAGTCTGGAAACTGAGACTGATCAAAGTTTTCTAGGTGATTTTAATACGCAGCCAAGATTGATAGCCACTGATTTCAAGTATTTTTAAGTTCCCAAATACTTTTCTAAGTTTAAAGAATGCTTTCATTAATTCTCTCTCATCTGCACTGTGGGCTAGAAACACCTGGTATCTTATACTTATCCTTACATGACTTGCCCAAGTTCACAGAGCTCTTTGTGTCATTATACCTGATTACAAATTCCTATCCATTAAATTACATTTTACAACATCTTGTTGTTTTGTAGGTAGAAATCACATCTCTATAACAGACAAAAGATCATTCCCCCAACTCTTTCATAACCCATATAGATACCCACAAAGCGAATGGATGTTAGTTGAGCATATCTTGGGATTAAAACTAGAAATGAACCATAAAAATCCCCAAACTGGAAGAACCACAAAGATGTGGAGCTTGAACAACAAGCTTCTGAACAACACCTGGATTATTGATCAAATTAAAGATGAAAATGAGAATTATTTGTAAAGAAGTGAAAATGAGGAGACAGGCTACCAGAACACATGAAATGTGGCAAAAGCAGTTCTGAAAGGAGTGTTTAGTTATACAAGTGAACATCAGAGACTGAGAGAGTCTAAATTAAATATTTAACCATATATATGATAGAATTTGAAAGGGAAGAACAATCAAAACCAAAAAACAGCAAACAAATACTAAAAATTAGACATAAATAAATGAAATTGAAAATAAAAATATAATTCAAAAGATCAATTGGTTTAAGAGCTGGGACTTTGAAAAAATAAAATTGATACATCTCTAGCTAGATTCATGAAGACAAGAGAGAAAACCCTAATAAAAAGAATCAGACACAAAAGAGGTGAGATTTCAACAGACACTTTAGAAACAAAGGATCACGAGAATCTATAATGAACACTTATATGCTAACAAATTCATCAATCATTAAGAAATAAGCAAACTTTTGGAATCATAAAACCTCCCCAAATGGAACCAGGATGGTACAGATAAGTAAAACAGATCAACCACAGCACAGAACTTGAGGTGGTAATCAAAAGTTTCTCTGAAACAAGAACCCAGGACTAGATGGTTTACTAGTGAATTCTACCAAACATTCAAAGAAGAGCAATTTTCATCCTCCTTAAACGCTTCTACAAAAATGAGGAGAGAAAACCCCCAAATATATTCTATGAGGCTAATATTCCTTAAACGCTTCTACAAAATTGAGGAGGAGAGAAAACCCCCAAATATATCCTATGAGGCTAATATTATCCTGATTCCAAAAGTGGACAAAGACAGCAAGAAGAAAGAAAGCTACAGGCCAACGTCACTGATGAATATAGATGCAAATACTCTCAAAAAAAGTCTTGGCAAAGTGAATTTAACAGCATATTAAAAGATAAATATCATGATTAAGTGAGATTTTTTTCCAGGGATGCAAGAATGGTTTGACACATGCAAGTAAACCAATGTTATACAGCACATCAACAAAGGGAAAATTAAAATAAGTCATGGGGTCATATAATAGATGTTGAAAAGACATTTGAAAATATTCAACGTCCATTCATAACTAAAAACCCTCATCAAAATAGTGATAGACAGACAGACATCAACACACTAAAAGTAATGCATGACAAATCCTCAGTAAACATCAAATTCAATGGTGAAAAACTGAAAACCTTTCCCTTATGATTTGAAACAAGACAAGGATGTCCAACCTCACTACTATTATTTAAAATAGTTTTGGAAGTATTGGCCAGAGAAATAAGGCAAGAAAAAAGTACATTGAAAGAACCCAAATTGTAAAAGAAGATATAAAACAGTCATTATTTGTATATGTCATAACATTTACCTAGAAAATACTAAAGAAACTACCAAAAATTGTTAGAACTAACAAATGAATTCAGCAACATGGCAGGATATAAAATCAATACACAAAAATTAGTAGCATTCTTATATGCAAACAATGAAGGAGAGGAAAAATAAATTAAGGAATCTCCATTTACAGTGGTATCAAATAAGGTAAAATACCCAGGAATAAATTTAAAAAAGGAGGGTGAAAGATCTTTACATAAAAACTAGAAGAGTTTAACAAAAGAAACAAAAGAACACAAAGAGAAGAATAGTCCACTGGAAGAATTGACATAGTTAAAATGGCCATCTTACCCAAAGCAATATACAGATTTTATGCAATTCTCATTAAAATTTCAGGGACATTTTTATAGAAATTGAACAAACAATACTGACATTTGTATAGAAATACAAGAAGCTCTGAATGGCCAAAGTTATCTTCAGTAAAAAGAACAGTAGAGGAATCACACTCCATGACTTCAAACTAGAAAACAGAGGAATCGTCATCAAAACAGTATGGTGCCAGAAAAAAAAAAAACCCCACAAAAACCAGTGGAATAAAATCAAGGACCCAGAAAGAAACCATGATTAATCTGGAAAATTAATCCATGACAAGAGGTCAAAAACACACAACAGAGGAAGGAAAGTCTATTCAACAAATGGTGCTAGAAAAATTGGACAAATACCTTCAAAAAATGAACTTAGATTTCTCACTGGTGCCCCACACAAAAAATAACTTAAAGAGATTTATACACTCCCATGATTACTGAAGCTCTATTCACAATACCTAAGAACTGGAAACTACCTAAGTACCCATTGTCAGATGAATAAAGAAGATGTGGTATTTATACACAAAGGAATATTACTCAGTCCTTAGAAGAGATGAAATCCTGTCTTTGACAGATCTAGAGGAGATTATGTTAAGTGAAGTAAGTCAAAAGAAGAAAGACAGATCCAGATGATCTTACTCATATGTGAAATGTGAATAGACAAAACAAAGGAACAAATGAAACAAAACCAACCCTTGGACATCAGCGGTAGAACTCAAATAGGCATTATAATGGCAGAGCAAGTGGTGAAGGGGCCCAATGGATAGTGGTTAAGAATTTTTTGTAATTTAGTGGAGGGCAGGGTGTCTTGACATGTATTTGAGGAATAGGGAACTTGAACATATGTGGAATCTACACATGTGAGTTTATATTTATTTGTAGAACAAAGTTACTGCAACAAAATACTAATTAAAATAAAAAAAAAACATCAAAAATTTAAAAAAATCTATGTAAATGAGAAAAAATAACTTAAAGTGGATCAAAGCCCTTACATAACACCTAAAACCATAAATGCATAGAAGATGACATTGGAAAAATGACCTGTGACATCAACTTTAAAAGAGTCTTGGGGCAAGGGATACCTATGACACAAGAGACTAAGGGAATACTAAACAATTGGGCCTACATCAATCTAAAAAGCTTTTGTACAGGGAGACAAACCACCCTTTATAATCCCTGAAAGAAGAAAGATAGTTGTACAATGTATGTCAGAAAAGGGTTTGCTCTAGGCCTCAGGACCCTCAGATCCTCTGCAGCCTTAACCCAGCCTCAGTGAACCAGTCCTAGCAATTTGTTGAGTGATGGAGAGAGAGTACCAAGACACCTCCCCTTCCCACCCATCACAACTCCCCCCACCTAAGGAGGTAGGCTACCCCTGTTTCTCGGGGACCCAGCCATGGTAACCCAGGAACTGTCCTAGCCACACCTGGACCCAGTCCCAGCAACTAGGTGAGTGAGGGAGAGAGAAGATTCAATCCAGTTTCCACCACCTATCCTGACTCTAACAGCCCACAGCTCCTCTGAGGACACTGTAAGGGCAGACCCTGCAGGGTCAGCACTGCATTCTCTGAGAAGAAATCAGAGAAAAACAGTCACATTGCTAAATACAAAGTAGAGTCATGCCAAAATGTAAATACAAAACAAACAAAACTTGAATAGCTCAAGGAGAGGAAGATGCCAGGAGCTCCCCAGAGAAGGAATCTATTGATAGTGATTGGGACAATCTAACAGATCGATAACTCAAAATAATAATTATAAAAAACCGAACAAGATACATGCAATCTCCCAAATGCAATTGGAAAACCTTAGAAAAGAAGTGATGGACCAAAGTGGGTACTCCACCAAGGAGACTGAGGATATAAGGAAAGTCCTAGGAGAAGTGCGAGAGATAAAAAAGTCATAAAACTCAAGAAAAACATGGAAAACTCCATAAACTGGCTCAGTATCACAGAGGAACTTCTCAGAAGTTGAAGGCAATAAGTGATGCTGGGAGAACTGGACAGCCACAAGGAAAAGGTTGAAACTAGGTTACTACCTAACATCATACACAAAAATTATTTCAAGGTGGATCAAAGATTTATGTGTAAGGCCGAAAATGATAAATCCCATAAAAGAAAACATAGGCAAAGCACTTATAGACATAACCCTAAGAGATGTATTTGGGAACTTGACTCCAAGAGATCACCTAATGAGCAACATATATTATAGAGCAACAGCGATGAGGACACTGAATCCACACATGAATGGACAGAGACAAACGGAACACAAAAGCCAGTTTCAGAGATATAAATGTAAAAGAAAACATGAAAGCTTTAAAAATGGCAATTTAGGGGATTCCATTCCTGACCCTAGGGGAAAGGATGAATTCACTTGACATTAATTTTCTTTTATTAAAAGATAATACCATTAAAGAAGGAAGGCCATGAATAAGGAGTTATATATTTTTTGCACTTTTAACCAACAATGGAATTGTATCCAAAATGTATACTATCATTTGGAATAAAAACAAAAACAAAACCGATCCCAAAGATAAATGGACAAGAAATTAGGTCAGACATATCCCCAAAGTAGATATGCAAATTGTCAAAACATATATAAGAAGATGCACAGCCTCTTTAGATATTGGGAAAATGCAAATTTAGAACACTACCTATATAGCAGAAAGGTTAAAATTAAGAAAAGTGACACTATCAACCAAATGTTAAAGTTAATATGGGACCAAAAGAAACTTTTAAGGATTGTAGGAGTGTAGATTGACACAACAACTTTGGAAAAATATTTAGTAAATATCTAGTAAAATGTCCAGTAAAGCTGAAGATGTGCATCTCCCAGTGATCCAGCCACTTCACTACTGCAAAAGAAGTGCAAGTGCATGTGGAACAGGCAACAGATATCAACCAGTCCCAACAGCCCTATTCCCCAAACAGGGGAAATTCTTAAAATCCAGACAACTGGCAAATGCATTGTGATTTGCTGATTCAGATTAATTTTATGTAACATTTAAAGGAGATTTATAACTCAAGTAGAATACAGGAGACCTGCCTGTGATCATCCTAGCACTGAAGATCAGTGGGAAGTGAAACCCATCCCTCTAGTGATCGAAGTAGCACACAGGGGTCCACTGTGATCTTGCTCCCTGGCTGAGGAGCTGCAGGGAAGGAGAACTCAGCCCTTACCATCCAAAGTCTCTGTGCTCAGGATACAGGGGATCTACCTGGGAGCCCCCATCCTGACCCTACAATGGAAAGCTTTGGTGAGAGTATCATCCCCCCATGGATTGACATATCTCACTGGGCAACAATGACTTGCTCCCTGGCTAGGGAATTGCAGACAGGGTGAGCTCTGCCCCCATCATCAGAAGAAGCTTCAGTTTCTATACTCAGCAGAGAACATAGGACCTGTCTGTGAACCTCCCTTCATGAGAGAGCAGTGGGGAGTGAGTCCTATCAAACCCAAAGCAATGACTAGAAACTGCCTGCTGCCTCAGGGTTTGACAGAGCTCAGGGGCTGCTTGTGAACTTGATCCTTGGATTGGAGAGTTTCCTATTATCAGCCTGTAAGAGAAGAATTCTGCCCTCCCCCCACAACCCAACAAAAGCCAGTGGAAACCACTAAACCAGCATTAGTGGCTCACTGCAATAGAGAATTCTAGAGAGATAAATAGGCCCCAAACTCAATGAAGCCAAGTAAATGGTACCAGCTGCATCAGGACTCAACATCACCATTCAGAAAGAAAAAGGAAAAAAACAAAACAAAACAAAAACCAGTGCTAAATCCAAGGCAGAGAAGAAATCCATGCTTAAAGAAAATCACCCCCCCAAAACATAAATGGTCCAAAGAGAAGAAGATGCCAGGACATCCTCAGAGAATAACTCCATTGACATTGGGGCAACCTAACACAAAGAGTTCCAAATTATAGTTTTAAAAAAGCTGAATGAGGAGGCACACACAACTACCTAAGGATAATTGGAAGACTTCAAAAAAGTAGTGGCAGATCAAAGAGAATATTTCACCAAGGAGATTGAGGTCATGAGGAATGTCCTAGAAGAAATGTTAGAGGTAAAATATACAGAAAAGGAATTGAAGATATATATAGAAAGCACCATAAACAGACTCAGATTTGCAGAGGAATGAATCTCAGAAATTGAAGATAAGATTACAGGGGCAACCCTCATGAAAGAGAAGAGAGAAACAAGATTGAGGAAAAATGAAGAAATGCCATGGGAAATATTTGACAACATGAGAAGAACAAACATAAAGCTAATAGGTATTCTGGAAGGAGAGGAGAGTGTAAAAGATTAAGAAAACTTACTCAAAGAAGTAAAATTGGATAACTTCCCAAATTTGTCACAAAAAGTAACCATGGATGTCCAAGAAGCAGACAGAACACCAAAGTAACTAAATATAAAAGACCTAGTCCAGACACATCACAGGAAAACTAGCAAAACCCAACCATTCAGGGTTGCAAAGAAACCAGAAACATAACCTACAAATGTATCACCATGAAGCTATCATTAGACGTCTCAGATGAAACCCTATAGGTTAGGAGACACTGGAACGACGTATTCAAAGTACTAAAAGACAAAAGCTAACAGTCAAGAATACTCTACCCATGTCCATTCATGCATAAAAATGATATAGCATCTGCTCATAAAAGACTATCATAGAGTGATAAAGACAGTGATAATCCACATGATAGTCACAAAACCCAATCCTAACTCTTTACATAGCTGTGAAGTAGACAAAACTGAAAGAACCAACACTGAAAACCATAGAGCAAATAAAAACAAGGAGGGAATAAAGTGAAAGACACAGACAACCAACAGAAAACAAAGCTCAAATGACAAGTAAGTCTTATGTATCAGTTATCACTCTAAATATGAATGGACAGAATGGAATAATCAAAAGACAGAGTGGCAGGATGAATCAAAAAACAGGATCCATCAATATCATGCTTATAAGACACTCATATTAGACCCCAAAGTGAACAGAGGTTGAAAGCCAAAGACTATGGAAAAATACATCAAAACAACAGCAATGAAAGGAAATCAGGAACTACAACACTAATTACAGACAAAGTAAATTGTCATCTAAAAAGGGAATCATGAGGCAAGGATGGGCACTACATTATGGTTAAGGGGAAAATTCATTAAGATGAAGTAGCCATCCTTAACATATAAGCACCCAAATGCTGGACCATCTAATTATAAATACTGACAGAGCTAAAGGCAGACACTGATGTAACAAAATAATAGGGAGCATCAAAATTACACTTACATCAATAGATGTATCAGAAAGGCAGAAAAATCAACAAAGAAATAAGAATCCTAAATGAATTAATATCATGTGGACCTAACAGGTATACACAAGGATATTCTACTCCAGATAAAAGAATATACATTCTTTTCAAGTGTACATGGGAACATTCTCAATCGTAGACCATATCTTGGAACCCAAATCAAGTCTTAGCAAACTTAGGAGAACTGAAATTATAGAAAGCATCATTTGTAAGGGGGCAAAACTAGAAACGAACCAGAAGAATTCAACTAAAAGAACCACAAAGATGTGGAGATTAAATAACATGCTTCTGAACAACTCCTGGATCATCAATGTAATTAAAGATGAAATTAAGTCTTATCTGGAAACAAATAAAAATGAAGAGTTGGATTATCAGATCATGTGGAATGTGGCAAAATAAATTCTGAGTGAAAAGTTAATAGCAACACAAGCTCACCAAAACACTGTGAGAGCCCCAATTAAATATCTAACCACAAAGCCAAGGGAATTAGAAAGGGAAGACCAATCCAAACTAAAAATCAGCAGAAGAAAAAAAAAAAATTAGGGCAGAAATAAAATGAAATTGAAAACAAACAGATCATCTACAAAATCAATGTTCCAAGAGCTGGTTCTTTGAAAAAAATAAACAAAATGCATAGACCCCTAGGTAAGAAAAACAGAAAGAAAACTTTAATAACAAAATCAGAAATAAAAAGGTGAAATAATAACTGATATACAAAAACTCAGAAGACACTATATGCGATTATCTGACAACAAATTCATCAATCATGAATAAATGGACACATTTCGAGAATCCTATAACCTCACAAAACTGAACTAGTAAGACACAGACCAATCACAATCATAGACATTTAATCATAATTAAAAATTTCACAAAATCAAAATCCCAGGCCCAGATGATTTTATTAGTGAATTCTACCAAACAAGCAAAGAAGAGCTTTAAACTCTTCCACAAAATTGAAGAGGGAAAACTCCCAAGCTTATTCTATGAGGTTAACATTACCCTGATCTCCAAACTAGAAAAAGGCAACACGAAAAAGTTTTATATACATAAAATATGTATATAAATTTACATATATAAAGTTATATATGTAAATATATAAATATTATATATATATATACACCAATATCACTGATGCAAAATGCTTACCAACATCCTGGCACACCGAATTCAACATTACATTAAAAAGTAATACACCACCGTTAACTGGAATTTATTCCAGGGATGCAAATATGACTCAACATGAGCAAATCGAAGTTGTACGCCACATCAAGAAACACAAAATAAAAAATCATATGACCATATCAATAGATGCAGAAAAAGCATTTGATAATATTTGATATTCATGATAAAAACCCTTCCCAAAATAGGAATAGAAGGAATGTAACTCAATATGATAAAAGCAACATATGACAGACCTATAGCCTACATCTATTCAATGGTGGCAAATTGAAAGTCTTTCCCCTAAGATCTGGAACAGACAAGGTTGCCCTCTCTCACCAGCACTATTCAGCGTGGTTCTGGGAGTCTTGGTCAGAGTATTAAGGCAAGAAAAAACATTAAATGAATCCAAATTGGAAAAGAAGAAATGAAACTATCAGTGTTTGCCAATGACATGATACTATACCCGGAAAATCCTAAAGATACCACAAAAAAACTTCTTGAAAGAATACATGAACACAGTAAAGTGGCAGGATCAACACAAAAAATCAGTAGCATTCCTATATACAAATGATGAGGTGGAGAAAAAAGAAATTACATTCTCAATATACCAAAAAAGATAAAATACCTGGGAATAAACCTAACAAGGAGGTGAAAGACCTCTACGATGAAAACCGTAAGACTTTAACAAAAGAAATAAAAGACAAAGACAAGGAAGAATATTCTATACTCATGTATTGGAAGAATTAACTTAATTAAAATGACCATCATACTTAAAGCAATATACAGAGTTAATGCAATTCCCATCAAAATTCCACAGACATTTTTCAAGGAATTGAAAAAATGTTCCACATCACTCATCATCAGAGAATGAAAATGAAAACCACAATGAGATACCTCCTCACAGCAGGGAGAATGGTCTGTGTCAAAGACTAGAAACAAGTGTTGGAGAGGGTATGGAGAAAAAGGAACTTCCTACACTGTTGATGGGAATGTAAATTAGTGCTACCTCTCTGGAAAACAATATGGAGATGCCTCAAAAAATAAAGATGCAACTACTATTTGATCCAGCAATCTCATTCTTAGGCATACACCCAGAGAGCACAAAATCTCTAATAGGGAAAAATATCTGCACCCCTTTGTTTACAGTAGAACAGTTCACAAGTGTCAAGACATGAAAACAAGCTAAATTCTCATTAACAGATAATTGGATAAAGAATCTGTGGAATTCTACGCAGCCACTAAAAAAGACAAAATTGTGCTTTTTGCAACAATCTGGATGGAATTGGAGGGGATCATGTTAAATGAAATAAGTCAGAAATAAAAAGAGAAATACAAGGTGGTTTCACTCATATGTGGAATATAATAAAATGAAACAAATAAACAGATAAACCCCAGCGAAATTCACAGTACACAAGATCATGGCTGCCAGTGGGATGGGAGGGGGAAAAAGATGGTAAAGAACCTAGAACTCTGGTGGTGGGTGTGGTGTGAGTACCCACAGAGTGAGAAGCAGTTTCAGTATCTCAAAATGATTATGAATTTGTAAACAATAGACACAATAATAAATTACTATTTTAAAATATTCACAACTCAAGAAAAAGAAAAGAACTTTAGCCACACAGCACAAGGATATGCCTGAAGACAGAGCAAAAAAGGGCAGACAATAAAGTAGATAAAGTTTAAAGGGATGCATAAGATTTTATTTACATTAAGCATGAATATAGGCAAAAGTAAATCATAGTGTGTAGGGGTCTGCAATTTAGCAAAATTAGAATAAAAGACAAAGAATTGAGTACTATGAAGCTGGCATAGTGAAGCTGGCCAGAGAGGAGAAAGTGTGCTCTGAACAGTTGAAGGTGGGGGAGCATGTGGGGCATTTCCTAACTTGGGTGGAGGTTTCTAGAGTTTTATTTTATAGCAGTACATTATCTACATACTGTGCATTATACTTTTCTGCATGAATTCTCCATTTCTCAACTGAAAGAAGCTTTAAATAAATAGCATGTATAATCATAGAAAATGAAAAGGCTCTTTGTATGACATGATCATAACTATGCTAAACACATAAAAATTATTTATAGAAAAAAGCTGAAAGAAAATTAAGCAGGATATTAAAAATGACTGCTTTAGGGTGGGCACTGGAATAAAAGAATGGTTACTCTTTAAAAGCACCCTAAGGAAAAAAACAGAAATGTTTACTGAATTCCTTGCATGTCACGTGATAGTCATAGACTGCTTTGTCAGGAGTGTCCACAGGATGGCGCTCACAGCTTCAAGTTGAGTTTAATATCCATGCTTGCCCAGGGCTTCCATGGGAGAGACCAAGATTTTCAGAGCTTTTCTTCCCTTCACTTTCTCTGTGTTCGTGTATCTACTGATCTCTTGTGTTTCCTATGTTGTAATAAGCAAGCATACTACTTTCCCTTCCATCTTCCCTAGTAATATTTGAAAGAAAAAGAGGAAAAGTAACATTTATCAAGTAACCCATTCATGCCTGGCCTATTGCTGGGCACTCTACAACCCTCTTCCTGCTTGTTACAACCCACGCAGGCTGCCCAGGTGTGTCTAAGGCCCGCGCCACCTTCTCCTCATGTAAGTACCCACTCGCGCATTTCCACTGTGTGTAAGCACACACGCGTGTGTGCATGCACATATATGGATATATTTATAGCACTATTAAACCCATCATGTTAATTACATAATTTAAATATTAATCTTTTTTTGAGGACTTGATTTTACCCTGAGTTAACTGACACTGTAATGTCTTTAAATATTTCTCTATATATTTCATATAATTAAAAGTAAAAGGAGCAGTAAGCATTAAGTTGCAGAGAAGTCATGACATTTCCTGAAACTCTCATGTCTGGTATTGGGAGTGCAATTTCCATAGTCATTTCAGAAAGCAATCTGAAATCCGCTAAAAATAAAAATATACATATCCTTTTTTGTGCAATCCCTCTTTATATCTTGCAGATATAAAAACATTAATACCTGAAAACATTTTCCAGGATATGGTCACAGCCTTATTTATAATGGCTCCAACCTGGAAATTATCTCAAGATTAATCAATAGGATAACAGTTAAGTGAAATACCGTATAGAAGGGCCTGGACCCACCAGCACCACCCTACCACAATTATGGCAGCATCCTTCCATGGACCTAGCCCTTAGGAAGAAATCAAAAGAAAAAGAAAGCTATAGGACTAAATACAAGTCGAAGGAGAAAGCCATACCAACAATCCAAATGTGCCCAAAACAGAAAGCACAAGAAGCCAGGAATTCCCAGAGAAGAAAGCCATTACACTGATTGGGGAAACCTAACAGATAAATAATTTAAAATAATAGTTATCAAAAAGCTGAATGAGATGCAGGAGGCACATTCAAATACCCAAAGGCAAATGAGGATCTCAGAAAAGAGTGACGACTACTTTGCCAGGAGACTGAAGCTATAAAGGAAGTTCTAATGGAAATGGTAGATATGGAGCATATAGTCAAAGAACTGGAGATAAACACTGAAAGCCCCATAAACAGACACAATCTCGCAGAGGAAGGAATGTCAGAAATTGAAGACAAGAACATAGAGGTGCCCCTGATGGAAAAGAAAAGAGAAAAAAGACTGAGGAAAAATGAAGAAATCCTATGAGAAATATCAGTTACTATGAGAGAACAAATATAAGGATAATAAGTATTACAGAAATGGAGGGGAGAGAGAAAGAAGCAGAGAATTTATTTAAAGACGTGAGAAGGGAGTGAGTGGGGGGGAAAGAAAGAGTGAAAGGTAAAGGACACTGAGACGCTGGTGCTGGGTGTGTGGTGAAATACAGAGTGAGATGCAAACTCGATATCCTAAAGTTAATACAGCATTGTAAACAAAAGAAATAATAAGTATTACTGTTGTGAAAAGTTAATTAAAAATTTGACAAAATTTTAAATCTTTAAGAAAATAACAGCGCAATTCCCATACGTGTCTTAAAAAGAAACCATGAAATTCCAAAAGCAACTACTACTCAATATAGTTCTGGAAGTCCTGGTAAGAGAAATAAGGCAAGAGAAGGACATTAAAGGAATCCAAATCAGAAGGGAAGAAATAAAACTATTATTATTTGCAGATGACATAATCTTTTACCTAGAAAATCCTAATGACTCTACCAAAGAACTGCTAGAAATAATCAATGATTATAGCAAAGTATGAGGATATAAAAACAGTATAAAAATCAGTGCATTCCTATATGCAAACAATGAAATAAAGAAACTAAGAAAGAAATATCATTCATAGTAGCACTCAAAAATAAAATATCTAGGAATAAACTTAACAAAGAGGTACAAGACCTTTACACCGAAAACTACAAGTCATTAACAAAGGAAATAGAAGACACAAAGATAAGGAAAATATTCTCTGTTCATAGACTGAATTATCATAGTTAGCATGACCTTTCTTCCCAAAGCACTGGAAAGATTTAATTCATTAAATCCAGGGATATTTTTCAAGGAAATTGAACAATCAATACTGAAATTATTATAGAATCACAAAAGGCCTCAAATAGTCAAAGTTATTCTCAGAAAAAGTAGAACATTGAAGTAATCACCCTCCTTGACTTCAATCTATACTGCAGAACAATTATCACCAGAACATGTTAGCACTGGAATAAAAATAGACATACATATCAGTGGAATAAAACGAGATCCCAGAAACAAAAACACACCTACATGGGCAATTAACTGATGATAAAGAGCATATAATGGAGGAAGGAAAGTCTATTCAACCAATGGTGCTGAGAAAATTGGACAGACACCTGCAAAAATTGAAACTAGAATACTCATTAGTACCATACACAAAAGTTAACTCAAAATGTATCAGACTTCAACATAAGATCCGAAACCATAAAAGACATAGAAGAAAATGTAGAAAAACACTCCAGGACCTCAATCTCAAAAACGTATTTGGGGAAGTGACAACAATGGCAAAATAAATTAAAAGGAAAATAGACAAGTGGGACTATATCAAGCAGACAGGTTTCTGTACAGCAAAAGAAGTTGCCACCAAAACAAAAGGCAACTCACTGAATAGCAGATGATGTTTGTTCAGCATTCATGAGACAAGAATTTAATCTCAAAAGAATATAAAGAGCTCATACATCTCAACAACAAAAAAGCAAACAACACACTCAAAGACTGAGCAGAAGAGCTGAATATGCACCTTTCCACAGAAGACACAAGGATGGTTACTGACATGAAAAACTGCTCTACATCACTCACCATCAGAGAAATACAAATAAAAATCACAATGAGATGGTTTTATTATACCAGTGAGAAAGGCCTATATATCACAAAGACTAGAAACAACAAGTTTTGGATGTAATGTAAAGAAAAAGGAATTCTCCTATACTGTTGGAAGGAATATAAATTAGTGCAACCCCTTTGAAAGCATTATGGATATTTCTCATTAAAAATAAAGACGGATCTATCATTCAAATCAGCAATCTCACTTCTAGGCATTTATCCAGAGAATACAAAAACACTAATCATAAAAAAATGCACCCCTGTGTTCATAGCAGCACAATTCATAATAGTCAAGATAATGAAAACAATCTGCATGCCTGTCAACAGATGACTGGATAAAGACACTGTGCTGCATAAACTCAATGGAATACTATGCAGCTAGTCAAAAAGATGAAATCATGCTCTTGCAACAACCTGGATGGAACTGGAGGGGGTCATGCTAAGTACAATAAAACAGGAATAAAAAGAGAAAGACAGAATGGTTTCACTCATAAGGAGCATCAAGAAAGAAAAATGAACAGACACATCTAAACAAAATTCACAGGACACAAGACTATGCTACACGAGAGGATGAGAGGGTGGGGGGAAGGAAGGATGGAACAAGGTGGTGCTGAAAGGAACTAAAACGCTCGTGGTGGGTGTGGTGTGAAATACACACAGACTGAGGTACCACTTCAATAGCCTAAAATACATATAACAATGTGGAAAACAGATGGGCTTTTCTTTGGAGAATAGTAGGACTTTGGTTGTTCTTCCAGGCTCTCTTTTGTCTGTGCGGCACTGTCAATGTAGAGGCCACGTTGGAATAGGGTTGGATGTTGAAATCCTTGTCCCTCTGTCATCAGTGATGTTGTGGCCTTGGGACAGCTTGTTTTCATGGTTACTATTCTTGCAGTTATCAGGACAGCAACTGCCTGGGATAGCAGCAGGCAGAACATGTTACCCTGCATGGGCCACGGTTTGTGGAGTTTCCACTTGACTGCAGTAGTTCTTTCAGAGAGGATTGCAAGAGACTCCAATGATCTGTGAAACAGTTGTCTGTTACCTGTCTGGGACTGCTGCTGAATTCACCTGCCTATTTGTAACCTAAAGGCCTAGGTCCTGACCACTGGATCTCCTGCCCCAGGCCTATACTGTGCAACCTGAACTCCTAATACAAGATCAAGACAAGAAAAGCTGCATAGCTTAGTTAAAAAAAAAAAAAAAAAAAGAGTACCAAACAAAATGAAAATGCAGAAAACTTTAACCCCCCCCAAATAGATAAAAACAAAAGCTCAGAGAAAAATCCTAATGCAACAGAATTAAGTAAGCTATACAAAGATTTCAAAGCAACAGACTTCATGATGTTTATCAAAATTAGGTGAACAATGAACAAAATAAGACCTACAACAAAAAGAGACTATATGAGAAATTTCCAAATAGAAGTCTTTGAATGAAAGACCACAATAGTGATTGAAAATCAGAGTAGAAAAGTTAAACAGAAGACTTAAAGAAAATGACAACTGAATCAGTGAACTAGAAGATAGAGCAGTGGAAAGCATCTAAGCAGATCAGCAAGAGAAACAAGAATGAAAAGAAATGATAGCATAAGTGATTTATTGGATACCATCAAAAGGAACAACACTTGCATCACAAAGTTTCCAGAAAGAGAAGAGAGAAAGGGGTATAAATCTTATTTGAAGAAATAATAGCCAAGAACTTCCGTCATCAGGGAAATGTAACAGACAGGAAGCTCAAAGTGTCCAAACGCAGTAAAAACAAACAGACCTACACAATTCACATTTAAGTAAAATAACACAAATTAAAGATATCTTAAAAATAATTTGAGAAAAATGAGTCATATACAAGGGAACCCCCAAGGGAAGATTGTCTCCAGATAGCTCAGCAGAAATTTACAGGCCAGAGGGAATGGCATGATATATTCAAAGTGCTGAAAGAAAAAGACTTCCAGTCAAGCATACTCTACATTGTTAGATTATTGCTTAGACTGAAGGAACAATAAAGAACTTGCCAGAAAAACAAAAGTCAAAGGAATTAATCACAACTGAAGCAACTTTGCAAGAAATAGTAAAGGGATTTCTATGAAATGAAAAGAAAACCAACAAAAAGAAGCAGAAAGACACCAAAAATATATAATTTGTGTGCGGGGGGAGAAGAATAAGAATGTGAAGTGTCAGAATGAGCTTGAGACTAACATGCTTTTAATGTAAAATAGATTAGAAGCAGACCAACAATGATGTATCACCTCGGAGCTGTGAGAATGGCTGTTATGCAAAAGAATGGACACGAGTATTGGCAAGGATGCAGACAGCAGGACCCCTTCACACTGGGGTGGGAGTGTAAAGTGGTGCAGTCATTATGGAAAGCAGCGCGGAGATACCTCAGCAAACTGAAAAGAGAAATTCCATGCAGCTCTGTTATCCCTTTTCTGGGTATCTACCCCAAAACACAAAAACACTCATTTGAAGAGATATAGGTACCTCCTTAATTATAACACTTACAATAGCCAATAGCTGGAAGCAACCTAAGTGCCCAGCAGATGAGTGGACACAGGTACGCAATAAAACACTGCACAGCTGTTTAAAAAAAAGATTAGATCTTGTGATTTGGAACAAGATGGGTGGACCTAGAAGTGATTATGCTTAGTGAAATAAGTCAGAAAGAGAAAGGCAAACATGTGATTTCACTCAGATATGGCATATAGAGAAAACAACCAAACAAATGAACTAAATCAAACAAAAATGGACATATAGTCTATAGATTCAAATTAGAGGTTATAAGATGGGGAGGGGGTGGGGGTAAATTTGGGTAAAAAGGATCAATAATATGGTGAAAGAATGGGACTACTGGTGGAGAATTTAAAAGTTCACATTTTTTATAGACAGATGCTGATTTTTTGATTTATGATGATATAACACCTTAAACCTGTATACTAGTATAATTCAATATTCCTTTAATAAAATTAAAAAAACTTTAAAAACCAAGATAGCTGCAGAGGAATATATTTGTATCATCCCGGGGTGTTCCGCCTCTCCCCCCAGCTCTCCTTGTTGATCTCCGTGTGTGTGAACATAATGGAGAGAAGAAATGTTAGATTACTGACACTGTTTCCTTTGCAGGGATGGGTTTGGAGGGTTTTGGAGGGAGATTGTTACCTTTTCTCTTCTACATCTATAATGACTTTATTAAAATTTAGTAATATTTTTTAAAAGATAAAAATCTTGAAGATTAATATTTAACCCCTTACAGATAAAGAATTTTGCTGAGTAAAGTGACTTTACAGTGTAATTTTCTACCTGTATTCAGTGGCAGTGATAATATTTGGATACCTAATGTTGAATTCCATTATATTAGAATACACTGAGGTGAAGTCATTCTCCCGACTCTGTTTGCTCCTAAGCAGCCCACATGGGCTACTCTTCTGTGAGTATGCCCTGTCTGTTAAGTCGGGCTCGAGGCCTGAGGGGTGGGGCCTCCCCGTTGTCCCCATGCTCAAGTGGGGGCTTATATGGGAGGAAGCAGGAAGGATGGGCCTCAGACACACACTTGGACAGCCTTTGTGGGTTGTAACAAACAGTAAATAAGAGGCTCATAACACAGCAGCAGGTCAGGCATGGAGGTGGTGCTCGATAGATGCCACCTATTCCTCTTTCTCATGGGAGGAGAGGGCAGTCTGAATATTCTTGCGGATCAGAATGTGTACAAAGAGAACACAGCAGCGGATCCATGAATATGGGGAAGGAAAGTGCAGGTGCTGAGACAGGATGCCCGCTGGAGTGCCTGGGTACCACACGTGCCCAGAGAATTATCCATCCTCCTCCCACCGGAAAACCATGCATGTGCCAGCAGAACTGCACGTGGCCCTGCTGGGGCTAATGCTCATTCTGAGGTTCTTCCACACCCACACAGCACCAGGCACAGTGAGAGGCCAGACCCACAGCGCAGCATTGGAGAACAGGCGCA
Source organism: Solenodon paradoxus (assembly GCA_004363575.1). Lineage (NCBI taxonomy): Eukaryota > Metazoa > Chordata > Mammalia > Eulipotyphla > Solenodontidae > Solenodon > Solenodon paradoxus. The sequence goes on from RJWH01000708.1 coordinate 272,166, forward strand.
GGAGGGGACAGGACACAGAGACATTTCCTTTTACAGTCCTAAGAGTTTTCTCTTTCTGAAATTTTCAAAAAAGCTACTTCCTGCCAAGGGCAGTTGATTTGCAAGACATTCCAAGCCTATGTACCTTTTCCAATGCCCAATCATACCATGTTACCAAGTCCTGGGGGGTGACTTTGCTTTGGGGAATACACCATCTTATTTTATAAGGATTTCAAAAGCACCACCAAGTACGCCCTTACTCCTCATTACTGAAACAGGTTCAACTAAATCAGATTTACTTAAAAAAAAAAATAAACGTACAAAAATACTAGATGACGACGCTGGGGAGTTTCTTTTCCTTTTTCTTTTTTAAAATAAACTTCACAGTGAGGGAGAATGGAGGCTGACATGAAAGTCTGCTTCAACCACCTACTAAAATGGGCAAAGACTATCAATAGGCATTTGATAGAATCAAAAAGCTTGAATTATATAGGAAAAAAAGAGAAATATGAATAAAATGTAATTAGGTGCCAATTTCCACTTGACAATTGGCACATTTTATGGAGCTGGGAATGCATTTTACTGATGAGGCTGGAGCACTCTGGAGGCAGGCTGATCTCCCCACTTCAGCTCTCTTGTTACTTAGCAAAATTTCCGAGTGTGTCCCTTCTCTTCTTGCCTTTAGAAGTAAATTAAGGGCTTGGAGTGAGTCACAGATAACTTACCTTAATCCCAGGAAGGTCCCTCAGGGAGGGCGCTGTGCTCAGGCCTTGGTGTTGCTGAGGTCTTTTTCTGCTGTCTTCCTTCAGGTCCTCCTGGCCTAACGTCTGCAGAGAAAGTAGGAGGCTTTTGCGGGCACTGGCGATCTTGAGTCTCCCAGGGGCTTCCGAGCTGCTGTCCACATTGCAGTAGCTTCCAAGAGAAAGCATGGAGACGGCACTGCCCCTTCTTGGGTATTGGCGATCCACGGACTGAGCACTGTGCCTGGGACTCCGCGGTTTCGGGCTCATAGGTCTGCAGGGTACACTTTGGCTTCCATATGACAAGCAACAGGCAGAGCTGGAGGGAAGGGTGCGGCTGCTCCCAATATGCTGGGCACGAAGATGGGTAGGTGACATTGGACAAGATTTTTCCAGAAAGACACCCGAAGGGAGGTACCGACCACCTTCCTGGGGTCTTGTACATTTGATGGTTGGCTCACTTTTTCTCCTCTTGTCTGGAGAGACCAAACAGCTGGATGACAGAGGTGGGAGAGAAAGAGGGGGCGCCCAGTGATCTCTAAGAACATAGCTCTCCTCCTCGTCCTCAGCCTGCTCCTCACAGCGGCTGCCCGTGCTAGGTGAGGAAGGTCTGAGGGGATTCAGGACTTCCGGCCCCTGAACCAGATGCACTAAGGAGGGCCCTTTTGCTCCTTCTGCCTCTCTGCTTTTCAGAAACGCTCGCCAGGAACTTTGACGCTGCCGCCTCTTCTGGCTCTTGAGAGAGCCTGGAGAGCATTCACTAGTGTTCTCTTTTTCCAAAACTTTTGACTCAAAAAAATTGGAAAATGTCTTATGAACTAAGGCTAACCGTGCCCTGAACCTTTTCTCTGGAGTTTTGAATTTCTCAGCATTGCAGTTTTCTGGGGGAGGCCCTTGGCTACTAAAGGCCCCTGGTGCTCTCACCTCCCCGGCTTCTGTCAACCCTTCGGGTCCCTGGTCTGCGCCCTGGAGAGTGCGCCCAGGGGAAGCACTCTCGTGGCCAGGGTATGGAGGAGTCTGGTCCCGGCTGCACGAGCTCTGCCCGCTGGCCGCAGTGGTTGGACTCCGGGCACCCAGCTCCTGGAAGTCTGTGGATCTGGCTGAGCCGCCCTCTGCCGTCGGGGTGAGGGGCGTCGCGGGGCTGGCAGGTGGCAGACGCTGGGGCCCTTGCACGGAGGCGCCTGGTTCTGGGCTGTCGGCATCTGAGGGCTGACTCCTCCTGAAGGCGGTCCCCTTGGGAAAGGCCAGGGGTGTACCCGGTTCTTGCCAGGCCTGGCAGAGCCTGTGGGCCGAGTCCGGGGTGCAGGGGCTCTCCCCTGAGGCCTGAGCAGTGCAGCCTGCGCTGGCCTCGCTGCCCTGCACACCTGCACTCTCGGTTTCCAGTTCCCCTTCTGTGTCCACCGGGCTCCACGACCCTTGACTTTCTGCAGGGTGAAGGTCTCGGGTCCCCTGTGAGACTTCGTATCTGAAACCCAGTGCCTGAGTCCCTTCCTCCATTTGGGCGCTGGTCCTGGCGGGTGGGCTTTCCCTGTTTCCCATGCGCTCTTGGGAACACGCATCTTCTCCGTCCACAGTCCTGTCTTCCGAAGCAGCTTGGGGAGCCAGAACTATGGTAAGCTCTGCAGCTTGGACCATCGGTTGAAGAGCCCCATCATCACCTCCCAATGCGCAGCTGGGAGACTCAGAGGAGGTCACTTCAACATGGCTTGGAGTCTCTGGTCTTTCCTCTAGACACTCACAGGACTGCGGTTCTGGAAGAGAACCCACTTTCCTCCTGGGGGCCCTCATACCTTTCTGTTCAACAGCTAAAATGATGAGGGTGCAGTGGCCCCTGGAAGAGAGCTCTGCTGTGGGGACCACCTGTGGGACCCCAGCAGAAGGTGTGGTGTCCTCTTGCAGCACTTGGTCACACTCCTCCACACACTTGTGGTGAGAACCAGTGGCTGCTGTTATTTCTGAGAAACCCTGCAGGGCATTTTTACTGCAGTGGGGGTCTACAGCCACCCCATCTTCCTCTTCCTTTGAAATGTCTGTTGCACTTGATTTCAGGGTGGTCTCTGGAACGCCAGAACATCCACTCACTCTGGAGTGACCCATCCAGCCTCTGCTCCACACCTGCAACCCACTATTGCTCGAAAGATGTGAGATCTTGGCCCTAGTAGGTGGCTTTTTGTTCTCACTGAGAACATACTTTGATGTGTAATTACTGGTTTGGTATCCTGCCTCAACAGAAATGTCCTGAAGATGCTTTTGTTTATCACTCACATCAGCAGCATTTGGTGCACAGCCAGTGCCGTGGGGTGTCTCTGGTCTGCCTTCCAGGCCATGTTCCGACTTGCACTCTGTGGGCTCCCGCACTTCCTCTGAAGTAAGGCTCACCAGCTCTGCAGTGAGGCATGAAGAGGCTGGGCAGAACCGAGAATCATGTCCCAACTGGTTCTCCAGCCAGAGACGTTCAGAGGGTTCTTGCTGAAAGTCCCTTTTCCAGTGGGAAGCGCTGCATTTGTTCTGGTCCTGCACGTAAGAAGCCCTCCTTTGAGAAGCAGGAAGCACATGAGACAACTGAGTGGGAGCACAGTAAAGAGGGTTTTGTATGGCTGGATCTTGTTCTGCTTGTTCCTTTAAATGGGTCTTAAATTTCAAAAAGGGCTGCCCTAGGGGATCCTTAGGGTATGGCAAGGGAAACCCTGATATGGAATGGGCCCTGGTCAGTGTCCTCTTGTATTGACAGTGGTGTCCTGCACATGCCCTGTCCTTCTCGTTAATTTTTTCCGGAGCACTATGGTGAAACTTGGCATGGAGGAGGCAAGCTGCTCCTAAAGGAAGCCGGCAGGGGTCATGGAAGCAGGGCTGATCGCTGAGTGAGTCTGTGTTCACTGTGGGGCATGGTGCCCTGGATCCCTCAGATGCTATGCTGGCCAGCAGGTCTCTGCCAGGGAGTGTGGGTTTCCTGGTCCTGCTCTGAACATGTGGCCAGCTCCGTCCCAGCTTACAGCACCAGAGAAGGACAGGCCAGACGACTGGGGTGCGCAGACAGCTCTCAGACCTGGATTTCTGAAGAGGGAAAACAGAGAGCTCCTCAAGTTCTTGGGCAGTCAACACTGACTGGAGACTACAACTGCCCGTGGGACCCTGCGAGAGGTCCCCTGTTTGTTGAGGGGTTCCCGCCAGCGGAGACTCTTTCTCTAGCCTGGACACATCCTCCTGGAGATGTCCTGCCTTCTCATCTCCAGCCACAGCAGTAAAGGCCTGGAACCCATTTTTGTAAGCCTTTTTGTTGAAACTGGGGGACAAATCTAGTCCTTCCTTTGAGTTGAGCCCTGTGATAGCAGTTGAAGTCTTCTCCGGAGGATGTCCGCTTGCTGGGATGTCAGCACTGCTCCAGTGTGCTTCTCCATCCACTGAAGTGCCACTTGGAGGGAGACAGATTCCTGATGTGAGGTCTCCCGGCAGGGACTCTGCATCAAAAGCACTTTCAAAGGACTCCGTTTTTGTGTCAGATTGACTTTCCCTCTGGTGGGACACAGTCTCAGAATCATTGTGGTCTGTCTTCTGGCTGCATCCCTGTTCCTCTGGTTCTGCAGGGGAGGAGGGGAGTGGCTGGTCTTCAGTCTCACCTTCACTTGGCAGATGTGCACCTGGCTCTGGAGTCTGGAAAGGCAAGAAGAGAGGCGTCAGAGAAGAGGCCTGAGGGCATCTGCACTCTTGTTTGCACTACCTGGCCTTTGTCAGGAGGAGGAAGGCTCAGAAACACCTCATTAGTGCCCCATGTGCCCCTAGGAAAAGAAAGGTAAATATGAGAGCTACATTTATTAACATAAAAACAAGTGATGAAGTCAAAGCCAAACAGCAGGGAGGAGATAGAGCACATAGTTAAAGCAGCCCTGTTATAAACCAGACTAGGCCCAGCGAGCATGTGCAGTTCAAGTGCATGTGAGTCATGCCAAAAAGCCTGTGTCTAAAGTTTTCAGCAAGAAAGAACAAATTAATATGTTTGCTTTGTGTTAGATCTGTTCTTATGTAACCAACTGGATTCAAGTCAAAGCTCATGCTCTTAGAAATGTTTTGCGAGTTAGGTTTGCTGGAGCTAAGCGCACATGCACGCACGTACACACACACACACACACACTCCCCGCAACTCAAGAATATTGAAATTACGAACACATTTTAGGATGTTATAAATGCCCAAGACATCTGAGAACACGAAACAAAAATAGAGAACATGGAAAGATGTGCAGATTTTCCTTCTTGTTACTTAGTCCTTTTCTCCTTCTCTTTTTCTTTTTTTTAAGGAAAGGTGCAGGCAGGAATGAAGGTTAGTAAGCAGGCAGAAAAATTGCTGAAGAAGTAGAATCTTTATTTTATTTTCATTTAGTTGTTTACACTGGTTGTTTCTCCTTGGAATCAGGTCTCAAAACCAGGGCTTTGAAGGAGTCTGTGCTCCTTCAGAGGGATTGACCTAACTGCTACTCTACTAGAGCATGCCTCATTACATATTTCTTAATCGGCTTGGTGAGATATATATTTATATGCATCCACTTAAAATATGCAGATCTATGCATTTTGACAAATGTGTACACTGTGTAATTACCACAACTATAAAATCTAGAGTATTTTCATTTCCAAAAAAAACCATCCTTATCATCAATCGTCTCCATCAATCCCCACCTACTTTCAACTCCTCCTCCCTAGTCAGTGACTTGTCTTCCATCAAAAGCGGTCTTTTCTAGAATTTCAGATGACAGAGAATGCAGTATGTAATCTTTGGATCTGGCTTTTCTCTCTCAGCATAATATTTTAGCGATTCATCCTTGTACTGTGGTGCAGCATTATTAGTATATACAAACCTTGAACTATTGTGATAATGCTGTACCTGCCAACACCCGCCAAAGATCCCTGGTTAGGAGTGGGCAAGCACTTGACCTGACTTCCAGCTAAGGTTTCTTCATACACCTGTGTACAGACACTGCACAATCACCAGACCTTCCCAAGCATGGTTTCTCAGGACTTGCCATGAGAGATTTCTTGAATAAAATTGCTTTTAATCCTCCTTAACTGAGAGGAGAAAAACAGAAGAACACACATCAAAGTGTGTGAAGTGTTAGGCTTTTAAGGGACTAGGTAGAGTAAAAAACCAGAAATAATGCGACAGAGTAGTTTCAAATACGTTGCAAATCAGGAAGGAACTGGGAATAAGGAAGGAAATAGGGCAAATGAAGCTATTGGGAAGGAGGGCTCTGGGCTGGTTGGAAGCGGGGGTCTCCCATGAGTCAACCACAGGAGCTGCTCTCATTGCTCAACTCCAGGGTACATCTGCCTTTACTGAACAGCCAAAAGAACAGCCTTTGGTCTACAGGCCTCCCACATCATGGTGACGAATAAGATAGTGATGTGAACATGCTTTGGCAAGCACAGAGAACAGTGTGATGGCAAGTTTGTGTCATGAACAAGTGAACAGAGAAAGTCAGTAATGGGCCCTGAAGAGTACTCCTGCCCAGTAACCCCTGCCTTCAAGGGTGCCTCTGTTCCTCGTCTCACCAACCAGGTCAGTATAGTGAGAGCTGCTGCCCTGACTGTAGAGCAACTGAGGAATCCTTTCAACAGTCATAGCTTGATGTCACCTTTCAGACCCATATGAACACCAATATTCACATGTTTCATGCCCAGAAAATTCTAGAGTCCTGATTTCCAATGATAATGACGTGAATATTGATTACCCAAAGTGAAATAGGGCACATCCTTGAGTGCCCCACCCCACAGCCCAGAGGAGCAGCTTGGCCTAGGACACTGCCAATAAGGGAGGGCCTACAGCCCAGGAATAGACTCCCTGAATGGGTCTTGCTGAGGTCAAACCTTTCTTTGAGTTGTAATTATTTTGGCAAGAGGTCTGGCTCTGCCTCAGGAAAATAAAAGCCTTTGGGGGAAAATATGAAATAAACTTCTCAGATTACAAAATGGGTGTAGCCTATACACGAACACCAGAATAGCAGGTTTCCTGTTCCTTCTAGTGTCTAAATGCTAACATACATTTCAAAAAACATTTTATTTGATTTATCATTAGATTCTAAACCTTATGAAGAAAGATTTATATTACATAATATGTATTATAGGAAGAAATATAATTATATTTTACATATAAGAAATGTTATATATATTCTTTCGGAATTCCAGATACATGAACCACACTTTATGTATTATCTTTTCTGTTTTTTTCACTCAGCACAGTCATTCTGAGATGTTACTTCTGTCAATAATTCATTTTTTTAATTCCTAAGTAGTGCGCCACTGTACAGAAACACCACCATCTGTTTACCCATGTACCTGTTGATGGACATTTGAGTCATTCCCAGTTTTTGATTTTTCAAATAAACCTGCCATGAACATTTTATGTACAACTCTTTGTATGAATATTTGCTTTCATTTCTCGAGTAAATAATGAGGAATGGAATGATTAGATCATATAATAGGGCATATGATTAATTGCTTAAATTACAAACTCTATTCCATTCCCATTTTATGCTTTTCCTGGCAGTATACCAGAGGTCAGCTGCTCTACTCCCTCAACCATCCCATTGAGTGTGAAGTGGTATCTCATTATGGCCGTAATCTACATTTTGGTAATGACATCTGAGTTGAACGTATTTTCACATGATTTTTGTCAACTGCTCATCTTTGGTGAACTGTTAGTTCAATATTTTTGCCCATTACAAATTTGATGTGTTCTTATTATTGCAAGAGCTGCAAGACTTCTGTGTGTATCCTAAATATATCTTTGTTGTATATGTGTTTTACAAATAGTTCTTCCAGCCTGGGTCTTGCCTTTTCACTTTATTATCAGTCCTTTGAAGAGCATAAGTTTTTAATTTTGCTGAAGTCCAATTTATTGATTTTTGTAATTTATGTTGTGTGTCAAATTAAAAAACAAACAAACAACTAATTTAAGGACACTAAGATTTTTTTCCTATGATTTCTTCTAAACTACGTAGGCAGAATAATGCCTCTCTACCCCAAAAGATGTCCATGTTCTAATCCTTGGAAGCTGCAATGTTACCTTTTATGGCAGAAGGGACTTTTCAGGTGGGATTCTGTTAAATATCTTGAAGAGGAGGTTGTCTTGGATTGTCAAAGTGAACCCAACATACATAAAGGAAAACACAGAGCCTGATAAAGAAAAAGATGTAATTATGGAAGCAGAAGTCTGAGTGATTCAAGGAAGGGCCACTAGCCAAGGAATCTGGGCAGCCACCAGAACTTGAAAAAAGCAAGTCAATGGATTCTCCCCTAGAAGCTTCAAAAGGAAATACAGTCCTGTTGACACCTTGATTTTAGCCCAGTGAGAATTCTCTTGATTGTCTAATAGTGGGAATGTGTAACCCCAGGGCTATATGACAAATAATTATAATGTCTTCCAGAAAAGGTCCTGGACTTTAATCTCATGGTGAGGAGTCTGGATTATAGGCCTGTTTTTCATACTGTATTTCACCAGTAGCTGTCACCATGCTACCTATGCTTATCTTACTAGAATTTTGAGAACATGAGTAAAGAGATCAGAGAGTTCTGAAAATTCTAAGTATTTCCCTACCGTTCTAAGTAATATTTATTTCTCTACTTTAAGCATGTAGATTAATACTCCATTCTGTCAGTTCTTTTCACTATCTTGATCACAAATACCTCGGGGATAGAAACAATGACAAATACCTTGTTATCTCCCATAGTATTGGCACACGGCTAGGTATAGAGTGAACACAAATACATACTTGAGAAAGTAAGAAAATAAGCATCACCTTTATAATGGTTGATTATTATAATTCTGTGGTTATGATCTTACAGGTATTTTATATTCATGTGGCATTTTTCCCAAACATGATATTCAAAGACATGTGCAGATTTATATGTACATTTCCCACATATTATGTGCATTAGAAATATGTTAACAGAGACAGAAGTATATTTTTGTTGAATTTTCCAATTTTTAGGACATATTTTACTACAGAAATGAAATGTCTTATTATTCTACTTAAGCAGTTTCTTTATAAAAAGGAAACTTATTTACATATTATAGTTAAACTTCAAGCCTCTATGAGGCCTCAGAGGAGAGGGAGGGTGACTAGTGGTAGTATCTCACGGGGTTCCTAGTACACATAGAATGGCCCAAGGTACTTTTTTTGAGTAAACGTTGGTCAAATGAATGAACTTTTAGAGGGCAGTGACCATGGCAAGAGGTTAAAGTAGAACCAGAAGAAACTTGAGGAGGTCAGAGGCCCACAGAAGCTTCTTTCTTGCCCAATTTCAAAGCAAGTTTTCATATTACCTCTTGCTACATTTGCTCGCTTAGTTAACCTCACTCCCCACAAATTCCTGACATTTGAACTTGAACTGATTACATCTACTTTTATACTCTCTGAAAGATTAATGTTTCCAGGTCAATTATTCACTCACAGGATTATAAGAGGGATGTATTTCCTACTCCATCCAAAGACGCAGCCAGTTTCTACCTCATTGTTTCTAATGCACTTACGTCTTACCTAGACAAGGTGGCTGATTTCTACTTGCAAAGTCCTTTTAGGTAGTTAAAATATGATTCTGGAAGCATTGCTATCATGCTTAATTAAGAATCATTGAGATTCCCAGTTGGCCTTTGCCTTCTGTTACTCAGGCTGGATTTCCACAAATACCAGACACTTTCTATTTTCAAAAGTCTTAAAGCTATCTGTTGTTTTATTTGATTTTTGTGGGAGGGCACAGATGCATTTTCCAAAGTTCTAGATTCAGAGTGACTTAAGAACTATTATTTACCAGAAATTTTGTCAAATAAAAGACACAAAACAAAGTTCCTTCTTTAGAGCAGCTGTGAACTCCTGAGGAAACAAGTACCTATATTACACACACATGAAAATGAGTGATTCAGGGTGAGAAAGGTTTACACTATACATTGAGATGAGAGATGATGTTTCATGGCACTGGTGGAAAAGGATGAAAATGGAGAGCTTAGTAAGTAGTGTTACTGAGGGGCAGAGTAGTGAACACCGACACTTCCATTTCTTCTTGTAAGTCAGTCAGTATATATTTCTCTGCTCTGTATCCATCTTTGCCATCACACCTCTGGCTTAATCACTTAACCCATTACATTGCATTAATCAATTTCATTTAAAAATGTAGAGGTTAGAGGTACACAGATCAACTCAGTAGATGTTGTCATTTCGCACAAGATATTTACAAAAAACAAACAGGGACATGTGTGTATGTTAATTACAAATTGACTTGAGGGTTCTAACCCGGAAAGAAACCCCAAAGGCAATGAGTGACTAGGGTTGTGCAGATGGTATTTAAGTTCAGACAGGAAAGCTGAGCAGGGACCAGCCTTGGGCATGGCTGTGGGGAGACCACTAGGGTTGAGGGAAAAGTGTGTGCAAAGACAAAATATTAGTAAATAAGAGTTCAGCACCGTGTGAAACCTCTTATGCATTGTGATCAAGAAGGATTTACTCCAGTATGTCAGGATGAGTCACCATTAAAAAATGAATCAAAATAATCCAGTCTATCAACAGGATAAGGAAAAAATATAATCATATTGACTGATGGAGAAAAATCACTTGATAAAATCCAACATCTATTCATGACAAAACTGTCAGTAAGTTAGGAACAGCAGAGAATGATTTCAACTTGTTAAAGAGCATTGTGCTAATTACTTTCATCTGTAAATCTTACAAGGCTAATGAGCTTTCAGATAGCTATACAATATTTCTAGGTGTATCTGTAAGTGTGTTTCTGAAAAATACTGGACTGATTCAATAGACTAATCTAATGCATTAGACTGAGTAAAGAGATACACCCTCACCAATGTGAGCAGCCATCCTCTAATCCCTTGGGAGCTTAAATAGATCAAAAGGTGCAGAGAGTAAATTTCCTCTCAAGAACTAAGAAGTATGCTTCTCCTATTGTTGAATATCCAAGTTCCTAGTTCTCAGGTCTTCCTACTCTGGTGCATACAAACCAGTGCCCCTAGTTCTCAGGTCATTGGACTTTGAGTGACACCACCAACAAACTTTTCCTGATTCGTTAGCTTGCGAAAAGCAGACTGTGGAACTTTTCACTCTCCACAATAATGTGAACAAATCCCTTTACTATATCTCTCTATATTATGCACATATACACATACATGTATTTATGCATGTATGGACATACATTGTATGTATGTATGTATCTATAGATATCCCATTGGTTCTATTTATCAGGAGAAGTCTGATGAATACAAGTATATACAAAAAAACTTAAAAATAACATCTTACTCGATAATAAAACACTAAATGCATTACCTCCAAGATCGAGTCCTAGGCAAAGATATTCACTCTTATTACTCCTATTTAACATGATACTAGAAGTTCTAGCCACACTCCCCTCCTCAAATGCACATGCACACACACAGACACCCAAAGAAGGCATATGTATATAGATTGGAAAGAAAAAATTAAATTGTTCTTATTTGCAAATGACATAATTGTCTTCTAGAAAATCCCAATGAAGTTACACAACATTTCCAGAATTAATGAGTACAGCAAAGTTGCAACACCAATATCTAGTCATAAAAATCAATTACATATCAATATATTAATAGTGAACATGTACACATTGAAATAAAAATACTACTTGTGTTACAACAAAAGTTAACTACTTAAGCATAAATTTAACAAAACATATATCATCTATATGCTAAAAATTATAAAATAGTGTTGAAAGAAATCAGAGAAGGCCTAACTACAGGGAGAGACGTGGTGTTCATGGATTGGAAGACTGAATAGAATAAAGATGTCACTTCTTTCCTAATTAACTTATTGGCTTAATACAGTTCCTACCAAAATCCGATACTATTTGTGTTACAACAAAAGTTAACTACTTAAGCAGAAATTTAACAAAACATATGTTTTAGACATAGACACAGTTATTCTAGTAGCTATAACAGAAACAGAATCTAGAGAGCTCTAAAGAAGTATTAAGAAAGAATAAAGTGGGAGAAATTACCTTATATTAAGGTTTACTTAGTACAGTGCTACAGTTATTGAGAGCACGGTATCTGCAGAGGAATAGTCAGAGACGTCCATGAAACAGAAGAGATAAACCAGAAATAGACGTGATTAAAAATGTCCAATTGTTTTTGACAAAGGTAAAGGGCAATTCAAGGGGAGACTAGTAGCCTTATACAATAATTAGCTAAAAATGGACCGGGTACTAAATAATAAGAAAACATAGGAGACAATCTTTGGAAACTGGGACTAAACAACTAATTCTTACACTGTCACCAAAAGCCCTCTCCATAAAAAAATAATAAATTGGATTTATCAACATTTAAACGTTTCGTTCTGTGGAAGACTCTGCTAAAGGATGAAAAGACAAGTTAAAGACTGGGAGAAGATATTTATAAATCACACGTATGACAAAGGACTGGCATCTAGAATACATAAAAGTAATAAAATATTAGTAGCAAACAAAATTCAGTTAAAAACAAGATGCACTGCTACTTCATTGAGGATGATATATGGTGGGAAATAGGCACATGAAAAGAAAGTCTATTAGAATATCCAAATTTTTTTAAAAAAAGCAGTGATAACACCAAACATTGGTGAGAATGCAAAGAAACTGGATCACTCATATGTAGCTGTGGGAGTATAAATTATACAGTCACTCTGGAAAATGGTTTAGTAACTATACTTACATAAAACTACACACACACCTAACAGATGACCCAGCAATCACATTCACATTTTAAAAAAAGATTTAATAAGACATTTAACATGCATCTATTTAAATATATGTTAAAATGTATCTAATAAACATATATGGTCAGAGAGGAAAAGTAGCACTTTGATAAAAATCACATCCTGGCTGTTTCTTAACTATGAATATACAAAAATAAGTCAATACAGAAAATATCTTTTTCAATTATCTTGGCAAACATTCTTTTCTTCTTTAAATCATATCCTTATATTACATATATTACACAATAAAGAATCTTGGAAATTATGTCCCCTTTTCCATCCCAGCCTGTACTTAACCCACCACCATCACCACACACACACACACACACACACACACACACACACACACACACACACACACACACTTGTCTTCGACGAACCTGAACTTATGCCCAAATCTTGCAGTTGGGATACTCCGTTTTCTCCCAGTTTCAGCTCTAAAAATTCTGATAAGTCTACTTATAAAGTTTCTCTTCCAGTGTGTTACAAGAATGTTTAACTTTTTAATTTTTGCATCTGGGATTTGGTTCAAATTCTTGGTCCTACACTTTCTGGCTAAGGGACGCTGTGAAATGGAGTTCCCACTTTGCAGCTCACTTTTTCCATATCCAGTGACAGGCTGATTCCTTACTAGGCTGATGTGCAAATTTAACATACTTACGTGCGAGAATCTAGCATGTTTTGAAAACTAGCAGGTGCTAAGAATGTTAAATTTTTTCTTAAGAGAATTTTTTTTTTTTAAGTACCACACTAAGAGGTTTTTAAAGGAATATGTTACCAACATTCAAGGAACTAAAAATTTCAGTCTGACCAAAGAATAACAAGGACCATTTCTCAGCTTTTTAAATAAAGGTGGTCTAAATATTGACATGCAAACAACAGAGGTAGCACAAGATATATAATCTCACCCACATAGATGCAAAATTTCTAAACAAAATATTAGCAAAATGAATCTAATAATGCAAAAAATAACACTTCATGACCAATTGTTGGAGTTATTTCCACATAAATAACTGAATTTGCCATAAAAACAAATGAAAAGGGAAAGAAGATATATGGCTATCTCAACAGACTCAGAAAAACAACTTGAAAATATTTAACATCCATGCCTCAAATAAGAAGAGAAAGAAACTTTGAGATCTGATAAGAATATTTTAAAAAGCTTACAAAAAATATTGCATTAAATTAACCTTTTGAAATTAGAACCATGCTTCCAATTAGTAACCCAATAAGGATGGTCAGTATCACCATTTAGTTCAATTTCAAAGTTGCACTAAAGATCTTATCCTGCACAAGAGACAAAAAGAAGCAATAAAACACACAAGATTACAAAGAGTTCACTGATTTCTGTATTGACTCTCACATATCAAAAACCTTCAACTCCCAAATGACAACAGATTTAAAAAAAAAAAAAAGAGACCCTCAGAAAAGTTTTTTCCTCTTAATCTAAGGTCTGGAGAAAGGATGACCTCACAACAGAACATCTTTCTGGCAATATCTGCCCTGCTCCAGTGAGGGGCTTCTCCTACCCTTCATGGTTTCGGCAGGGTCAAGTGCCCAGGTGATATTCCATTTGATCCCAGGGAAGCAGGTGACACTTCAATTTCTTCACCTGGGGGTAATGCCCCTAATGGGCAGTGTCAGAGCTTCCAGCAGGAGGCAGACCTCCTGCTCAGTGGAAATAGGTGGTGTTCTGATCCCTCTCCCAGCAGAGTGCCAGTAGATGCACTGAGCAGTTTAGCCTCAAGCCCAGACCAGTGGCAATCAGATGTAATAAAGCAGTATAAAGAGAAGGTAATACCCACAATACCCAACATGCTTCACCACTCCTCTCTTGCTCGCCTAATCTAGTCTCCACCCTCGTCCAGCATCAATGGAATATAAAGAGTGCTGAAGACTGGCTTGCAAACATCCTGCTTCCTTTCTCTACCCCTTACTGAAAATAGTACACATCAGTGATAGAAAAATACTTTTTTAATGAAAAGGAAACATAGAAATTTTAGGATGGAAAATTATGATAGCAAAAAAAAAAATCTGCTGGAGAGAGCAGTAGAGTGAAGATGACACAGAATAGAATCAGTGAATTTGGAGACAGATGAATAGACATTTCATAGTCTCCACAATAGAGAGAAAATGTAAAAATATTAACAGTCTCAAGGACTTGTGGGGTCAAAATAAAAATAAACCTTAATATTTTTATCATTAGAGTCTCACAAGGAAAGGAGAAAAAACATTGGAATAAAAAATTATTTGAAGAAATAATGGCTAAAAACTGTCTCAAATTTGCCAAATATCATAGCGTATATACTCAAGAAGCTGAGCAAACTCCAAATAAGGGAAACAAAAAGGGTTCTACACCAGAAAAGTATAACTGAACTTACAAAAACTTGTGAAAATAAAGGAAAAATTCTGAAAGGACCCAGAGAAAAATGACATACTTTTAAATAGTACAGATAATTTGAATAACAGTTGGATTTCTCATTTAAAACTATGATGATCAGGAGGAAGTGAGTATTTTCAATGGCTGAAAGAAAAATAAGTCTGTCAACTGGAAATTCTATATCCGATAAAAATGTATTCAAGAATGAACAGGACACTGGAGAAGACATGTGGTCATATATGCTGTACTTAAGACTCTTTACCCTTTGGCTGTGCTTGGAAGCATTTAGAATAGTGTAATGTGATGAATTAGTAATTCTGTGAGCCATTTACCATGCCTGTGAATGACAGGATTCTAGGTTATCACTAAAGATGTGGAAGAAACAATTGAAATGAGTCAGAATGAGTTACCCTTCAGCAATGTCTGTTCCTCTTTCTGAATGATTTTCTTGTTTTTGATATCTACAAAATTAATTATATTTTCATAGTCTCTAAAAATTTTACCTTTTTTATGGAACCCAGACTAGTTTACATAAATACCAGGAGCCTCATATATCTCTTCGTCCCTTGAATATACAGATCTTCCTCAACTTAGGATGGGGTTACATCTGAAAAAACCCATTGTAAGTTGAAAATATTGTATGTTGAAAATGCATAGAATATATCTAATTTATAGCACATCGTAGCTTAGCCTTCTGTATCTTACATATGCTCAGATACAATTACCTACAGTTGAGCAAAGTAGTCCAACACAAAGACTATTTTGTAACAAAGTGTTAAATATCTCATAATTTGCTGAATATTGTACTGAAAGCTAAAACCAGTCTGTAGCCTACTGGCTGTTCACCCCTCATCTCATGACTGACTGGAAGCAGGACTCAAGGCCATTGCCCACGTCATGAGACTATTTTACAAAAGATTGCTAGCCTGCAGAAAAATATCAAAATTTGAAATATGATTTCTACTGAATTCTTACTGCTTTTATGCCATTGCAAATTTGAAAAAAAGTCAAGTCAAACCATCGCAAATTAGGGGCCATTTGTGAACACTCATTCTTTATGGTCTCCTGCTAGCTGGTGAGATATTATTTCTAGGTATGTCTGTGAAGGAATTTCTGGAAGAGATTAGCATTTGAATTGCTAAAATGAGGAAAGCAGATGGGCCTCTGCAGTGTGGGTAAGCTATCTAATCTTTTGAGGACTCCAGTAGAACAAAAGGGGAAGGAAGGATTCACTCTGTCTGCTTGAGTAGAGACAGTTACCTTCTCCTGCCCTTGGACACTGATGCTTCCTTGTTCTTGGGTGTTTAGACCTGGACCAGGCCTCGCACCATCAGTCCCCTAATTCTCAGGCCATTGGACTGAATGATAACATTGGCTTTCATTGTTCTCCAATTTGCAGATAGCAGATGGTAGGATTTTTTGGCATCTGCAATTCCATCAGCCGATATATATATATATGCATATATATATGCATATATATATATTCTATTGGTTCTGTTTCTCAGGAAAACCTTAATACAATTAATATAGAGGAAAAAAGAAAATTGCCAGTACTGGCAATAAAAAGAAAATAGAAAGAAAAGGCAATCATATTTAAGTTCTAATGGATCAAGTAATCAACCTCCATGAGCCTCACTTTTATCATCTGAAGAATGAGCTAGCCATTCTCATCTCATGCTGTTGTTGTGAGGGTTAGCTTAAGTACCTGAAAGGTAGTACATCTCATGAGCAGCAGTTTTCTTACCATGTACGTACATGGGCTACATGCCCAGGGTACTACATAGTTAAATACTGTAATGGCCCCAAGTCGGTGCTGCTTGGGGATGGATTTTGCTTGGATATCAACAAACAGTAGTTTCCCTGCATACATAGAAAACTCCCCACCTACCAGCATACATAGGTCTCCAGTGACAATACAAGTAATTATAAAAAATTTACATTATGACTATTCTAGCAATAGAAAGAACAAAAACTCATTCATTGACATTTATATGAGGTACTACATTTTGTATGTTATTTGATAAATATATAGTTGACAAGGATTTGTGTCAGGGTTATATTAAGAACTTTTACAGAGCAGTAATAAGAACCTTGGGCAACAAATTTGAAAAGACACTCTACCAAAGACTATATATAGGAGGCAAATAAGCACATAAAATGAGTCTCACCATCATTAGTCATTAGGTAAATGTAAATTAAAATCGCTATGAGATACCACTTCACACCCACTAGGATGGTTGAAATCCAAACAAATGAGGTAAAACAATTGAGCTCTCAGTCACTGTTGGCAGAAACATAAAATGGCACAGTCATTGGAAAACAGCTTGGCATGCCGTCCTTTTTTTTTTTTTTTTTTTTGAGAGAGAGAGGAGGAAGAAGCAGCTTATTTATTTTTCATTTAGTTTTCACACTGGTTGCTTCCTCCCGGGCTCGGGACTTGAACCCAGGGGTGTGTGGCCTGCATCCTTCAGAGGCAATTGACCTAACCACTGCTTCACCAGGGTGTGCCAGTTTGGTATTTCTTATAAAATTAGACATATACTTATCTTGAGATTCAGAAATTCAATTTCTGGGTATTTACTGAAAAAAGTGAAACACACATCCACACAAAGATTTATAAACAAATGTACATAATAGAAGTATGTAAAATAGTCAAAATGGCAGCAATTCTAATTTCCACTAACTGTGCTTGGTAAACACACCACGGAACATTACTCTGCCATGAGAAAGGAGTGATTGTCACACTCAGTGACAGGGCAGAACCTCAAAAGCATTTCATGTGAAAGAAGTCAGCTACTGAATGCTACATAGCCTACTGTTTCATTAATGTAAAACTCTGGAATAAAGAAAAATGTTTAGTGACATAAAGTAGAGCCATGGTGTTTGGGAGTGGGGAAGGAGATTTATGAGGAGGTCCAGGGGGAATCTTTTTCAAGGAACAGAAAAGTTCTATGTGATGATCGTGGTAATAGTCATGCGATTTATACAAATTTGTCAAATTCATCAAACTGTACACATAAAAGTAGTGAATTCTATTGTATGTAAATTAAACCTCCATAAAACTAACAAGATCAATTTTGTAATCTTTAGGACAGTCAGAAGAATCAGAGAAGAAGCTGGTGTAAGGAAAGGGCACCTCAGTACTGGGTCTGTGAGGGTTAAGATCAGTCTGCCTAAGCATGAACTGAGAAGTACCAAATGGTCAACCTGATGTCATGCAAGAAGCAGTGAAACCCAGACTGGATGATATTGTTGAGGATTTTCCCTGCCAGAAAAATATTACTTAGAAAAATTAAACTACAAAGGCAGTAGATGCTTCATTATGCAAGCAAAGAGAGCAGAAGGATAAGAAATCACGGTAACACCCCTCTGCTTTCCCATATCCCACTCTTGGAGGGCAGGGTCATGGCCCTCACCAACACTGTCCTGCCTCCTTTTCAGGTGACTAAGAGGTTCTTTAGTGAGAAAGGACTGAAAACAGCTATTATAATTCAGAGGTTCAGAATTCATTAAATAGTCCCTTTTCTTCTCCATAAAAACCTATTATTCTCCAGGGGTTATAGCTGACATGTTGCATACATGCTTTCTGACTACTCTAGCTGTGGAAATCAATTGTTCGGGTAGGCAAACACGCAGCATGAACAAACATGTAAGGTAAACATCATTACTATAATCTCTGTATAACTTAAGATGCAGTTTAGCTCAATAAACAGCTCTTACAGATTACAATCACATCCACAGATGAGCAAATTGGCAAATATGTACAGTTTATAACACGAAGATTCAGGTACAAAAGTCTGAAATAATATTCATACATCAGATGTGTCCATAGAGTCTGCCTGTGCCCTGCTACGACCCATGGGCTGCGGTTGGCACATCTCCTTTATAACCTGGCAGGGAAGGGCAGGCTGCAGGCTTCTGAGAACAGTAAGAGGACCACCTAAACTCTCTGAATTTGCTCTCCCACTGAGATCTTATCAATAAGTCCCTTTCCAGAACAAGAGGCTCCCTTTATAGAAGTACTTGGGGCCTTTCTCACCTGCTAGGTCCAGCTGTCCTGGAATACAGGCAGACGGAAGTGTATCCTTCCCCAGCAAAGCACCTTATGCAGAAAACTGGGGAACATGCCTGGGCTGGGTGGGGTGAGAAGCCCAGGAAGTCTGCAAAGAGCCTCTGGGTATTTGCAAGGGCAGCACGTGTTTCCTCAGGCCCATTCTGGTTAGGCTGATTCACCAGGTGGGGCCATCACACCTGATGGGTCCAAACAGAAGCCAAAGCCAGGCTTTTCTTCCATAGCTCCACCCTTTTCCTCTTTTGGGCTGAGTTCTGAAGGCAGAGCAAGGAGGAGGTTATGTCTCCCCAACCTGCTCAGGCTATCCTGGCTGATGTGGCAGGACAGCACTCGCCACCATTCAACAACGTCCTTTGTGCTAACACTGCTCTGATCCCTGCACTGTCAGGCTGCAGTGCAGCCAGAACAAAGCAGAGTTAAGAGTGGCACAAGGCACTTTCTTAGGAGACAGTGCAGGCTACTTATAGTCAAGTAGAATTTATTCATTCTACTTAACTCAATAATTTATTCAATTATTTATTTATTAGGCACTAACTCTGCCAGGATCCATGCTATATGATGAAAACATAAAAATAAAGACTTGGTGTTGACCTCCCTGGGAGGTCAGCATAAAAGAAGAAACAAACAAGGAAGAAGAAAATCATAAGT
Source organism: Solenodon paradoxus (assembly GCA_004363575.1). Lineage (NCBI taxonomy): Eukaryota > Metazoa > Chordata > Mammalia > Eulipotyphla > Solenodontidae > Solenodon > Solenodon paradoxus. The sequence goes on from RJWH01000708.1 coordinate 291,738, forward strand.
CTCAGGATGAGTGCGAGGATAGCCCAATGTATGGGTTTTGCATGACTCCCAGGTAAGTCGAAGGCAGACAGAAAAGGCTTTTTGGAGGAAGATATGTGTGAGCTAAACTTTGAAAGATGATTAGAAGCCCACAAGACAGAAGGAGGAAGGCACAGAGGAGGGATATTTGTTGCATGGATGTACTTACAAGAAAAAAATGTGTAGCGAAGCTATGGATAATTACCCCAGTTAGAACATTTATTGGGAATGACTAGAAAAACATAATAAAGATAAAGAAACAAAACAATGAACAAAGCAACGCTAAACAAAAAACAACAACTCTTAGAGCATGAAAATAAAATGGTGGCTGCCGAGGGGAAAATGTATGAGGGAGGGGTAAATCAGGTAAAGGGGGTCAATTGTATGGTGATGAATGGGAACTAGAATTTTGGTGGCAATTATAATATAGCATATATAGATAGTGAATATAATACTGTGTACCTGAAATCTACATACTAGAATCCAATATTACTTTAATAAAAATTTAAGATTCATATACTGATTTTTAAGACAGTAAAACTATTCTCTATGACACTATAGTGATGAATATATGTCATTACACATGTGTCAAAACTCATAGAATGTAAAACATGAAGAGTAAACCACAAGGTAAACTATAGACTTTGGATCATTATGATGTACTCATCATAGGTTCATCGTTGGTAAAAAATCTACCATTCTGGTAGGGGATATTGATATTTGGGAATCTGTGCACGTGTAGGGGCAGAAGGTATCTCTTTATTTTAATCTCTTTACTCTCAATTATATTGTGAACGTAAAATGCTCTAAAAGTAGTCTTTGAATTTTTTTAAATCAATTTTTTGCAATAATTTGTTTTACAAATTAAAACAAACTCATGTATAGGTTCCCCATATGTGCAGTTTCCCCATTCCTTAGATATATGAACACCCCTGCCCTCCACCAAAATCACCAGTGTTCTTCACCATTGCCCAGTGGACTCCATCACCATTTGTCCACCCCTCTGCCCTATTGGTAACCTCAGCTCTATAAAGACGTTCTCTTTAAAAAAAATTTTGAAGGCTCAACAGACAGGTGGGACCATCATGCAAAGGGCCGCACATGCTCAGGAATCTCATTATGATCTATAAATCACTGACTGGGAACCCTGTCTTTAAATAGAATGATATATTCACACATTTCTGAGAGAGAAAGTCTATTCTGGCATCAGTGTAAGATATGAACATTTCGAAAGTGAGAATGAGGCAGGACTGTGGTGCCTGCGTGGGTTAAGGTAGGGCCTAGTGGCTGCAGAAAACTTCTAGAGGAGGTGAGTCTTCAGTGGGCTGTGAACACAGGCAGAACCTGCACAGGCTATGATGAGAGAGGAGAACAGAACCTGTGGGCATATTGTATGTGGGATGAGTGTATGTGTGCTGCTCACTGAAGCGCTAACCTGACTGCTGGATGGGTTCACCCTGGCCCAGTCTTCATTCAGTCAGCCCCCAGTAAACTGTTTGCAACTGGACAAGTATAGAGGTACCAAGACTTGATTATTTTTGAAAGGAATGATCTAGGAGATCAACAAGATTTGTTTTATACTTGGAGCACAAGGTTGGTAAAACCATGTAGTTAATAGCAGAGGGAAAAACCTGGGGTGAGAAGCCAGTTCTTCATTATCTGTTGATCGTTCTCTGATGTACCAGTGATAGCTACCTCTGTATTTCATTCACTAACTCTTCCCACACCCACGTGGAGGTCAGATACCAAGGCAGTGCCCAGTGAATTCTTGCTGGATGATGGCAGGTTTGCTGACTGTGCTGTCTTCATCCATAGAGATGCCTACAGGGAGCCAGTCACAGGCCATTCACATTACCTTCTCTCAAAGGCATTCCAGGTAACAGGGTTGGCCAGGTCATGATATGTAAAGCTCCCATCATGTCCTAATGAGTCAGTTCCCAGGCCATCCCATCCTATAAGCATGGTCTTAGGTTCTTATTAAAACCAGGAGTTGTACATGAAACCCACCAGAATGTTCATTTCAGGAAGGAGGAGAACTAAGAGGCCTAATGCTGGCGGTGGGAAAAAGCACTGAGGTTGGTCTTGCTGCTTTTCAGTCTCTGTCCATCCATATACTTTTGACTCCAAATGAAAACTTGCTTCCTTCAAGTCCAAATTCCTCATAGGCTTTATTGACTGCCTCCATTTGTAAGGCCCATCTCTATTACATAGAACTGGGAAACAACCAGGAAAATTGATTGTTAGCAATATCTTCCAAACATCTTGTCAACGTGTACAGGAGAAGTCAAGGTTTTTCTTGTCTTAATCATATCTGTATCCCCAGTACTTAGAGCTCTGTCTTATACATAGGAACTATTCAATAAATATTTGAATGGATTAATAAATGTGTGAGTGACATGATGCAGGTGTTCTCACATGTCACACCAGCCACCATTTTAGCTAAAATTTTCTAATTTATTTTATAGGAAATGAAAGATAGGCCAATGAAATAAAACTTTTTATGGGCCTACTTATTATCATCACTGCATTATGTTTTTAAAAATTAGGCTCAGAGCATCCTCTAGGGCAGGTTAAAGAGGTCAGAAGACTTAGGTGGTCAGTAGGGGGAAAGCAATTTGACCCTGGCTCTTATCTACATGCTGGGTTCTTCCTATTGAGCCTCTAGAGACAGTAGTCAAGGTGAGTAGCTTAGGTTTAGAGAAATATTATTGCAAATAAATGTCATTTCATTTACAGGGTAGATATCTAGATAAGGATTTAGCAAACTAGTCCATGAACCAAATCTAGACTGCCATTTATTTCTGTAAATACACTTTAATTGGAATATAGTCTTGCCCATTCACTTATATGTCTAATTTAGGCTCTGAATTAGAGCCTCTCTGATAAGAACTGAAGTGTGTCTCTACCACACCCCCAAATTAATAAGCTAGAAATATAATTCTCAAAGTGTTTTTGGAGATACAACCTTTAAGGTGATATTTAAAGTCAAATAAAGTCATAAGGGTGGGGTCTAATTGGATTGAGTGGATATCCTTAAAAGAAAAGGAAAGGATACAAGATCCCTCTCCAAAACACACACACACACACACACACACACACACACACTCAGAGAGAGACAGAGACAGAGAGAGAGGTGTCATGTGAGAAAGCAACAAGAAGATGACCATCTACAAACTAAAAAGGGGCCTCATTATAAATCAAATTTAATGAAATTCTGATCTTAGACTTCAATCTTGTAGAACTGTGAGAAAACGCCTGTTGTTTGAGTCACCCAGTCTGTGGTATTGTTATGATAGCCCTGACTGACTAAACACAGGCTGCAGTGGTAGATCTAGTGTTTTGAAATAAACCATATGGTCAGCCAAATCTAAAATACGTATTATCTGGCTCTTCATACAAAAAGTTTTCCAAGCTTTAATCTAGATATTTATGAATAGATATTTGCAAACAGTTAAAAAATACCACTTAAATGAGTTCGTTTTGACAGTATTGCTGTTTTAGTAATTTATTAGGTCACTAATACAAGTATATCTGCATCCTAGCAATGAACCCAAAACACTGAATCATGCAATCACTAAATATTTACTAAGGATATTACTGTTATAAGCACTAAAGTCACAATGATGTATCAGACACTGACTTGCCCTTGGGGAACTCACAGTGAGTCATGGAGACATAAGCACGAGTTCCACAAGATGTTAGACATTCCTATTCCATACTCCATGACTCTGCCTCTTCTCTACATGTTGTGGGGGAGGTTCTGGTAGGAAAGTTAATCTCTCTGTAGAGCCCTAGAAGAAATCATATACAAAGTTTCTCACAGGTTCAAGAGCCCTAATTTCACAGATCTTCAGCCTTTGATCTGAAGGTAGATGGTAGAAAAGGAACTAACAAACACTGAGACAAGTGTCTCAGTATTCTTATCTCTATGGTAGGCATAATGATACCTCACAAGCTGGTCCTGAGGTCTAAAGCAGCTAAGTGCCTTTAGCTAAAACAAACATGTTTACTATGTTAATAGAAACAAAAGACAAGCCTGCGTAGCTACAGGAACAGGAAGCTAGAAACTAACTCCTAGAAACTAAAACTCTTTGAAATTAAAAAGATAGCAAGATGATTAAAAACTCAACAGGTAGCATTGATAGTAAACAACTTAGAGTTAAAGCAAAAATTAGTGCATTAAAAGATAGGTCAAAATAAATTTACAAAACGTTGCATAGAAAAATAGGTTAACAGGCATGAAAGATAAAGAGGTCAATTAAGTAAGTATAAACTGGAGTTATAAATGGAGAGTGAGAAAAGATGACTAAGACAAAATATGAAGAATCAAGACAGAATTTTGTGGAACTGAAAAACACATCCATCCATGCATTTAAGAAGTGCAACAATCTGTTTAATAAATTAACTGAAAAATATACCTCTAGACAAATAAGCTAAAAGAGACAACTTACAAATAAGAGAAATGGGTGTAACTTAAAAGACGTCAGAGGAAACATTTGCTAATTGCTAAGAGTTTATCTGATAGGAGCAATAACAAAAGCCAAAAGAATGGAATAATGTTAATCTGCTTAAAAAATAGCTGCCAAGTCAGAATGACAAATTCCAGTAAAATCACTTTTTAGTAGTAAGTACAATTTAAGAAAACAAAAAACTGAGAAAATTAACTCCTTGGAGAAGACTGTCAAGGTAAAATAGGAAGGATGACTTTTTTACAAAAGGGGAATAATTTTAGATGGAAGAAAAGATAAAGAGCAAACAAAATAGTGGATAAATTAGAAAATAAAAATGATAACGGACTATATAAATGACAATAATAACATTTGATAGGATTAAGGAAGATAACAGAAGTAAAATACATAACCAGTGTCAAAGCAGTAAGTAAAAGTATAAAGTTAAAGTGCTATGAGATCACTGTATTATCCATGAAAAAGATAATTGAATTGTTACTCTATAATTTGATGAATTAAATATGCAGATTGCATGTCACAGACAAATACTAAAAGAATGGAGATAGAAATTCTAAAAATGTAGATAAAATAATTTAGTGCTTATAAAATTCAAAATATTAAATAATTCCATATATACTGACTCATTTCATTTAAAAGTAGATATTAACAGTAAAGGGTCACCTCCATAAATTTAGATATTAAATAATGATTTACAATAACCCATGGATTGGAGAAGCAATATCAAAAGAAAGGAGATGTTTTAAACTGAGCAATTTGAAAATCATCACAAATTGTTTAATTTTTTCAAAGAACAATCTTTTGATTTAAATGATCTTCTAGATTGTCTTTTTGATTTCCATTTTGTTTATTTCTGCTCAAATTTGCATTATTCTCTCTTCTACTGACCTATGACTTCAATTTTCATATTTTTATAGTTGCTTTAGATGTAGGGTTAGATCATCTATTTTGACTTTTTCTTGCTCCTTAAAGTAGGTCAGGATTTCAATAAACTTCCCTCTTGGTACTGCTTTTGCTGCATTCCACAAATTCTGGTAACCTGCATCTTCATTCTCATTTATCTCTAAGTACTTTAAAAATTCTCCTTTGATTTCCTCCTTTACTCAAGAGTAATTCAGGAGCATGTTGCCAAACTCAAATAATTTTGACAACTGAGTAAAATAGAATTAGAAGCAAAGTCATGACCACAGGAAAGAAAAATAACACACTGAAATGTAGTGCACCACAACATGCAAGCAGAAAAGTCATATGATTATATCAATAGATGCAAACAAAGATTTTGACAAGATTTAGCACCAATTCATAATAAAAACTTCATAAAATTGGGACTGAAGGAAGAAACTTCAGCATAATAAGGACCATATAATATAAACCCACAGCCAATAGCCTACTTAATGCTGAAAAACTGAAAACATTTCCTCTAAGATCAGGAACAAGACAAGGTTGTTCACGCTCACCATTGCTACTCAGAATCAAACTGGAGGTCTTAGCAGAGCAATTAAACAAGACGAATAAATACAAGGACTCCAAATTGGCAAGGAGGAAGTAAAATTATGACTATTTGCAGATGGCATGATAATACATGTAGAAAATTGAAAGCACATATCTTAACACAATAAAAGCCACATATGACAAAACTACAGCTAACATCATGCTCAATGGTGAAAAAATGAAAAAATTTCCTCCAAGATATGGAACAACACTAACCACTACTATTCGACATATTTCTGGAATTCCTGGCCTTTGTAACAAGTCAGGAGAAAGCATCAAAAGGATCCAAATTGAAATGTAGAATTAAAATTATCATTATCTATAATTAAATGATATTATACATAGAAAACCAAAAATATACTACAAAAACTGTCAGAAGTAATAGCAAATCTAGTAAAGTAGCAGGTTATAAAATCAATATGCAAAATTTATAACATTTTTATCAGAAAAACTTAACTAGAAGAAAGAGAAATAAAGAAAGAAATTCCATTCATAACCTCATCAAGAAATTAAACTTAACAAAAGAGGTGAAAAGCTTATACACTGAAAACTACAAGGCATTTCCCTAGAAAGAAAGACACAAAGAGATGGAAGACTATCCATGGCCATGAATCGGAAGAATAAGCATAGATAAAATGGCTATCTTACCCAAAGCAATATACAGATTTAATGTAATTCTTGTCAAATTTCTAGGGCTATTTTTCAAGTAAATTGAACTACTATACTGAAGTGCGTTTGAAACCCAAAAAGACTTCAAATGGCCAAAGCTATCCTCAAAAAAGGAGAAGTGCAGTTACCACATTTCAATCGAGGAATTCTGTGCTTTCAAACTAGATTAATAGAGCCACTATCATCAAAACGATATGGTATTGCAACAAAAACAAACCAACCAGTGAGATAAATTGAGATCTCAGAAATCAAACAATATTTATATGTTTCATAACCTATGAAAAAGGAGCCAAGGACATACAATGGAAGAAGGAAAGTCTATTCAGTTAATGGTGCTGGGAAAGCCAGACAGTCACCTGCAAAGAAATGAATATACTCTGTTGGTGTCTAGCAAAAAAATTAAATAAAAAATGGATCAAATAACTGAATGTAAGATCTGAAGCCATAAAATACCTAAAGGAAAATGTGAAAATGCTCCATGACATTAACCTTAGAGATGTCGCTGGAGAAGTTACAACTACAGATAAGGAAACTAAAGTAAAATTAAACTATTGGGACATCAAACTAAAATGTTTCTGTACGGAGACCATTAAAATAAAAAGGCAACCCATAAAATGCAAGAAGGTATTTCCACAACATATATCTGATAAGGACTTAACCTCCAAAATGTACAAAGAACTTACAGGCTTCAGTTGCCAAAAAAGCAAAGCTCCACTCAAAAAATGGGCAGAAGAACTGAATAGACACCTATCTAAAAAAGTCACATAGATGTGCTACAGACACATGAAAAAATGCTCCACACCACTCACTGTCAGAGAAACACAAATAAAATCCACAATGAAATATCACCTGATACCAGTGAGAATGGTCTGCATTGCAAACACAAGGAGCAATGATTGTTGAAGTGGGTGTGGAGAAAAAGGAGCCCTCCGACACTGTTCGAGGGAATGTAATTTAGTGCAAGTGTTTTTTTTTTAAGAAGTACAGAACTTTCTCAAAAAATAGAGATGGATCTACCATTTGATCCACCAAAATTATTTCTAGGCATATATCCAGAAAATACAAAAACTCTGATTAGAAAAAAAATACACCCCTATGTTCATAGCAGCACAACTCACAATAGCCAAGATGTGGAAACAAACTATATGTCCCTCAACAGAAAACTGAATAAAGAAGGTGTAGTCTATGCACTTAATGAATTCTATGCAGTTGTTAAAGAAGATGAAACGGTGTTTTTTAAAAAATTTTGCAATACTCTTGTTGGAAGTTTACATGATTATCCTTAGTGAAATAATTCAGAAAGAAAAAGTAGGGTAGTTTCATTCATAAAATAACAAAACATACTAGTAGATAAATTTCAACAAGACTCAGGTGAGCTGTATGAGTGGGGGAACAAAGGAATGAAGGAAATCACCAGGTGGTGGTAAAGACAAGTCAGACTCCTGGGGTGAGAATAAAGGTGGATAACACACAATAAAGTCTTAATAAATAAAAATAAAAAAACAGATAAATAAAGCAACTACCATATGATTCAGCAGTCCCACTTCTAGTTATACATCCAAAGAATACAAAAACTTAATCAGAAAAAACAACATGTATTTCTGTATTCATAGCAACATAATTCTCAATGGCTAAGACATGGAAAATAACCTAAAGCCCTTTGACAGATGACTGAATATATAAATTGTGATATGATGTAGGATTTTTACGCAGCTGTTAAAAATATGAAATTGTATCTGGATGCAACAAGAGGTATTTATACTAAGCAAAGTAATCCAGAAAGAAAAAGAGAAGTACAGGATGGTTTCACTCATACTGGAGTATAAACAAAATACACAAACTGGAAAACTACAACAAAATTCACAAGAGGCAAGACTGTGGTTACCAGAGGCATTTCAGTGGGGGAGGGAAGCAGGGAATAAACGAGTAAACATGGCGGTGATTACAGGCACTAGGACTGTGAACCTAATTGTGAGGGATGTGCACACAGATTGAGGTGTGAGTTCAATATCCTAAAAATCATGTAGCATTATAAACCAAAGAAATAATTAAACTATAAAATAAAAAAGTCAGAGAAAGGAAATAAAAGAGCAAATCAATGGAATAGAGATGAAAAAAACTATTCCAGGATTCAATGAAAGCAAGAGGTGGTACTTGAAAATATAAAGAAAATAGACAAACCTTTAGCCAGACTCACAAAGAAGAGAGAAAACACAAATAAACAAAGCCATAAATGAAAGCAAAGTTACAACAGGTTATACAAAAATAGAAATTATCATGAGAGTATCTTTAACACAGAGCCAAATGGTTTAACGAGTGAATTCTACTAAACTTTTGAAGAGGCATTAATACCAATCCTTCTCTAACTTTTCCAAAAAAATTTTAAATGAAGACAAACTTTTTATGAAGTCAACATTACCCAGATTTCAAAACAAGACAAGGATATAACCAAAAAAGAAAATTATAACTTTGATGAATATTGATACAAAAATCTTCAACAAAATACTAGCAAAATGAAGTCAACAACTCATTAATAAATCGATGTACAATCAGGTGGGATTTATTATAGGAATTCAAGCTTGGTTCAAAATATGCATATCACACCTGTGATACATCACATCAAGAAAAGGAAAGCTAAAAAATCACCTGATGATCTCAATAGATGCAGAAAAATATTCTATATCAATACTTTTATTTTTACTTGCATATATATAGATGGTGAGATAGGATGATACATACCTTAATGTATATATTGATTCAATATTCTTTCAGTAAATTAAAAAATCAGTATAGACTTAAGATAATATATATTTCCAGTATATAACAAAGAAGATCAATAAAAGAAGTTTTTTTCTTATAAAGATAAGATCGGTGTAGAATAAGCAAAATAGCTGTACAAACACAGTCTTATCTTTCCAGGCATATAGCTCGATAATATTTCTCAGCTTTTTTTGAATGGTTATGGCCCTGTAACTGTATTCTAGTTAATGGAATGGGAGGCCATGAAGTCCTCTCATGTGTGGCCTTCTATCCTCTTTGCAGCATGATGGATACAGGCAAAGCCATCATGGAAACCATGTAGAAAAGATGCCAGAGCCAAATATGGGCAAGGTATGGGCTGCTGAATCATTACTTAAATGAAAGTCACTGCTGACAAAAAACATAAATTTGGAGATTAAACTTCAATAATGTTATGTTTTGGGCTTGGTGCTGTATCAATGTTTTAACTGAAGAAATCAGGAATACCTTCATTAGCATATTCACAGACCTCTGAAAAGATAGGTCAAACAAAAAGTGATATGAGAAATGGAAAGAAGGATCTCACCACATATGTTGCAGACATTAAAAAACATTAACTAGGAAACAGGAAAGATCTCAAATAAACCGTCTTACCATATGCCTTAAGAAACTAGAAAAAGAAACTGAGCCAAAGTCAGCAGTTGGATAAGAGTCGAAATAAATGAAACAGAGATGGGAAAACAATAGAAGAGATTAACAAAACTAACAGTTGGTTCTTTAAAAAGATAAGCAAAATTGATAAGCTCTTAGCTAAACTGAGGAAAAAATGAGAAGACCCAGATAAATTACAAACAGAAAGGAAACATAATTTATATCAAAGAAATATAAGAATTCATAAGAAGATATTTGCAATAAGTATATGCCAACAAATGGGCAGCCTAGAAGAAAAGGAAAAATTCTTAGAAACATACAACTTATCAAGACTGAATTAGGAAGAAAAAATAAACAGGTCAATTACCAGTAAAACTGAATCAATAATCAAAAGTCTCCTAAGAAAGAACAGACCAGAGCCAGATGGTCTTTTAGTTAATTAATTTTGCTGAAATTTTAAAGAATTAACAGTAGTTGTTACACCTTAGCATTACACTTACATAGTGTGTTGACCAATGTTATCTCAAAAATTCATTACAAAATAGAATTAGCACTAAGCCTTCTCAAAGTCTTTCAGCTAATTGTAGAGGGGGAAACACTCCCTAACTCATTTCAAGAGATCAGCATTTCCCTGACACCAATATCATAAAAAGACACTATCAAAAAAGAAAACCACTTGCCAATATCTTTGATGACGATAGTTACAAAAATTCTCAATAAAATACCAGCAAATTAAATTTAACTGCACATTAAATGATAATCAAACTATGATAAAGTGGATTTACTTTTAGAATATAAGTATGATTCAAAACGGCAAATCATCATAGAAACAGAATGAAAGAAAAAAAATCATAGGATCATTTCAATAACTACAGAAAAAGCATATGAAAAAATTAATATATAAATTCATGATAAAAACTTAACGAGCTAGTTATAGAAGGAATGTACTTCAATAGTATAAAGCTTATATAGGACAATTTCACATCTGACATCATACACAATGTGAACGATTGAACGCTTTTCTCTAAAATCAAAAATAAGCCAATGGTGCCCACTTACCACACTGATATAGCATCGTACTGGAAGTCCTAGCCAGAGTAAGCAGGCAAGAAAAAGAAATAAAAGACATCAGAATTGGAAAGGAAGACATTAAATTGTCTCTAGTTGCAATTGACATAATTTTATATAGAGAAAGTTCTAAGACTCCACTAAAAAACTGGTTTGATATAATTAACAAATTCAGTAAGGCTGTAGAATACAAAATTAACAATGATCATAATATAATCAGTTAACAGTAGATAAATTATCTGGAAAAGAAATAAAGAAGTCAAAGCCATTCACAATAGCATCAAAAACAATAAACCACTTAGGAATACATTTAACCAAGGAGGGGGACTATCCCTACATTGAAAAGCATAAGAAATCAAAGAAGACATGAATAAATGAAAAATTATCTTCATGGATTAGAAGAATTAACATTGTTAAAATGTCCACATTAACTGAAGTTCTCTACAGAGTCACTGCAATCCCCAGAAATATTTCAATGGCATTTTTTAAAAGTGGAAAAGAAATTCTAAAATTTATATGGAAACACAAAAGACTCCTGCTGGTCCTGGGAAAGCAGTAACATAGTCCTGGTTAGTTCCTCAACAGTATTTCTCCAGTTCCTCTGGCACTTTTCTGACATTGCTTTGCATTATCTCTCTTTAAATGCATATACAATGGAATATTATTCAACCACAAGAAGAAGAAATGCTGACATTTAATTCTCATTAATACCCTGGAAACAAACCCTATTAGTCCATATTTTACAAATGAGGGATGAGGGACAGAAGCAATTCCCCCAAGGTCATGTATATAACTAGGAGATCGATTTCCTATGGCCTTTAGGAAAACCAATTTGACCACTGTTGTTAGACTCATCGGAGAGGGAGCCCCAACTACATCCCAATTGGGATGTAGTCCCAATTGTTTAGTTTTGCTTTAATTGCTTTTCACATGTGTCACTTCCCCAACACATCTCCAAGGTTGATATTGTGGAGCACTTTTCCTGAGTTTTCCTTTATATATCTTTTGTTTTCAGGTCTTATGTCCAGGTCTTTGATCCATTTTGAGTTAATTTTTATGTATGACACTAACAGATAATCTAGTTTTTCTTTTTTGCAGGTGATTGTCCAGTTTACCCAGTACTGTTCATTGAACAGACTTTCTTTCCTCCATTCTTGCTCTTGGTTCCTTTATCATATATTAACTGACCACATAGGTGTGCTTTTATTATGGGATCTCTGTTTTATTCCACTGGTCTGTTTATCTGTTTTTGTTCCAATGCCAGACTGTTTTGATGGCAAAAACCCTGAATATATTTGGGAAGTTTGATTCCCTCATTCTTTTTTTTTCTGAGCATAGCTTTGACGAAGGTCCTTTTTGTTCCACACACACTTCAGAATTGGTTATTAAATTTGCTTGAAAAATGTTCGTGGAATTTTGATAGGAATTATAAGAGTAAAAATACGGATAGTATCATAGTTCTTTTTTACAACCTTTTGTTTATGTGGTGCATTACATTGACTCATATGCTAAAATATTCTTGCATCCTTGGAAATAATCCTACTTGGTCATGATGCATAATTTATTTTAGTAGCAACATTTAATATTGATTTTGCTCACAATATTAATTTTCGAGATATTGAAATTTTATGTCAGTCTGTATTTCACACCACACCTGCCACCAGAGTCCCAGTGTTCTTTCTTATCACCTTTTCCCATCTTCTACTCTCCTCACCCACCACCACAGTCCTGAGTCCTGCTATTTTTATTGGGCTTTGTATGTTCATTTGGTTCATTTCATTACATCCCATATTTGAGTAAAACCTTACTGTATTTCTCTTTTTTTTCTTATTTCACTTAACATGATTCCCTCCAGTTCCATTCAGATTGTTACAAAGGGAAAATTTTCATTTTTCTTAATAGTGACATAAAATTCCATTAAGTCTACATATGTGTACCATATTTTCTTTATCCAGTCAGCTGTTGATGGACATTTAGGTTGTGTCCATGTCTCAGTTACTTTGAAATGTGCTGCTATGAACAAAGGGGTGCAAGTATTTTTTTCTGATTAGAGATTTTGTATCTTATGGGTTTAAGCCCAGCAGTGGAAATGGTTGATGGAATGCTTCTCCTGCATCTATTGATACTATAATATATCATATGATTTTTGTACCTTTTGCTCATATTGTGTATTACACTGATTGATTTGTCTATGCTGAACTATGCTTGCATCCTGGAAATAGTCCCAGTTGATCATGATCTATAATTTTTTATGTGCTGTTGAATTTGGTTTGCTAGGATTTTGTTGAGAAATTTTGCATCTGTATTCATCAGTGATATTGGCCTATAATTTTATTTTTTGATACTGTTCTTGCTGGGTTTTGAAATCAGGGTAACACAAGCCTTAGAGAATACATTTGGGAGTTTTGCCCCCATATTCTATTTTGTATGAGTTTAAGGAGGCATGGGTATTGGTTCTATTTTGAATGTTTGGTAGAATTAACTAGTGAAGTTGTCCCGTCCTGGGCTCTTCTTTTTTTGGGTGATTTTTGATTGCTGCTTCAATTTCTGCTCCTGTGATTGGTCTGTTAAAGCTATCTATGTGTTCCTGATTCACTTTGGAAGATTTCAGTATTCTAAAAATCTGTCCTGTTTTTTCCAAGTTGGGAAATTTTTTTGCATTGAGGTGTTTGTAATAATCTCTGATGCTCTTTTGTGTTTCTGTAATGTCTGTTGTAATCTCTTTTCTTTCATTTCTGATTCTTTTTATTAGGGTTTTCTCTCTCTTTTTCTTTGTGAGTCTGGTTAAACATCTAACAATTTTGCTTATTTTTCAAAGAACCAACTCAAAAGACCAATGATCCAATCCAAAAATGGTCTGTATAGCTATACACCCTAGAGTATTCACAAAGATGAAAAATGCTCCATATAATGCGCCATAAAATAAATGCAAATAAAAACCACAATGAGATGCTTTTCTTGACCAGTGAGAATGACCATCAAAAAGACTAGAAACAACAAGTTTTGGATAGGATGTGGAGAAAAAGGAATTTCTTTTGCTGTTGAATGGAATATATGTGTGTGTGTGTGTGTGTGTGTGCGTGTGTGTGTGCAAACTTTTTGGATAACAGTCTGGAGATAACTCAAAAAAAGTAAAAGTGGATCTATCAGGTTGTCCAGCAATTGCACACTTAGGTACATACCTAGAGAATCTAAAATACTAATCAGAAAAATTATATGCACCCCTATATTCATAGCAGCACAATTCATAATAGCCAAGACATGGTAACAAATTTAATGCCCATCAATAATTACTGGAAAAAGTAGCTGTGTTACATATACTCAGAAATTCCATGCAGGTATTTAAAAGGATGGAATCATATCCTTTGCAATGATATGGCTGGAACTGGAGTGAATCATGCTAATTAAAATAAGGCAGAAAGTAAAACAGAAATATAAGCTGGTTTCATTTATATGTGGAGTATAAAGAAAAAAATAAACAAGCAGAGAAATCTCAGCAAACTTCACAAGATGTAAGACTGGTTTTTCATGACTGAATAATATTCCATTGTATTCTACCACATTTTCTTTATCCATTCTTTGGTGGATAAGTTTCCATAGCTTGGACACTGTAAATAATGCTTCAGTGAACATGGGGGTTCATATAAATTTCTGAGTTAGTGTTTTCATTTTCTTTGGATAAATACCAGAAGTGGAATTGCTGGATTATATGGCAGTTCTATTTTAATATTTGAGAAACCGCCTTACTATTTTCCACAGTGGCTGCACCAATTTACATTCCCACCAACAATGAATAATTTTCTTTTTTCTATATTGTTGCTTTTCTATTTCTTGTATTTTTGATAATAACCATTTTTTGTTTTGATTTGTATTTCCCTGTGATTAGTGATATTGAGTATCTTTTCATGAACACGTATGTCATTTTTGGAAAAATGTCTATTTTTCTACACAAATTTATTTGGATTGTTTTGTTTTTTATTATATAAGTTCTTTAAATGTTTTAGGTATTAATTCCTTATCAGATACATCATTTACAAATGTTTTCTCCCATTTGAAATGTTGTCTTTTCATTTCGTTGATGGTTTTCTTTGCTGTGCAAAGCCTTTTAATTTGATGTAGTCCTACTGGGTTTTTTGGTTTGTTTTCTTTGCTATTAAATGAAGTCCAATCCAAAAAGTCATTGCAAAAATCAATGTCAAGGAACTTATTACCCATGTTTTCTTTGAGAAGTTTTATGGTTCCAGGCTTTATATTCAAGTTTTTAATAAACTGTTATTTTGTGGGGTATGGTGAAAGGCTGTGGTCCAGTTTCACTGTTTTGAACCTGGCTGTCTAGTTTTATCAACATCATTTATTAAAGAGAGTGTACTTTTCCCACTTTACAGTCTTGGCTCTTTTATAATAAATTAATTAAGCATATATGTGTGGGTTTATTTCTGGGGTATCTATTCTGTTTATTGATATATATATGTCTTCTTTTTATGCCAATATCACTCTTGTGGTTACTAAACCATTGTAATAGAGTTTGAAATCAGGGAGCATGATGTCTCAAGATTTGTTCCTTTTTCTCAAAATTAATTTGAGATTCCTTTACTTTTTATTCAGGGTCTTTTGTGGTTGCATACAAATTTTAGGATTGTTTCATGTCTGTAAAACATGCCATTGGAAATTTGGTAAGAATTACAATGAACTTGTAGATCCACTTTGAGCAGTATGAATATTTTAACATCAATTATTCCTTTCCATGAGCAAAGAGTATCTTTCCATTTAATTATATCTTCTCCTGTTTCTTTCATCAGTGTCTTAGTTTTCAGTGTAGAGGGCTTTCATCTCTTTTGTTAAACTGATTTCTAGGTACTTTATTCTCTTTGATGTGATTGCAAATGAGATTATTTCAATTTGTCTTTCTGAGAATTTGTTATTAATGTAAATAGGCAATAAATATCTGTGTATTGATATCATGTTCTGCAACTTACAAATTTGTTAATTAGGTAAAATAGTATTTATTTGTGAAATCTTTAGGGTTTCATATATCTATAAATATCACACAATAAGCGAATACTGATGATTTTACTTCTTTCTTTATAATTTGGATATCTTTTATTTTTTCCTGCTTAATTGCTCTGCTATGACTTCCAAAACTATGCTGAATAAAAGTGGTGAGAATGGACACCCTTGTACTGTTCCTAATATTAGAAGAAAAGCTTTCAGCATTTCACTGCTGAGTATATGACAACTGTGGGTTTGTCATATAGGACTTATTATGATGAGAAATGTTACTTCTATACCCACTGTATTTCAAATTTTAATGGTGTGGATGATCCTGTATGATTTTTAATATAATTTTGAATTTGATTTGTCAATGTCTTGCTGAGGATTTTTGCACATGTGTTAATCAGGGATATTGGCCTGCAATTTTCTTGTGTTGTCCTTTTTTATTTTGGTATCAGGATAATGCTGACTTTGTTAAATTATGGAAGTGTTACCTTCTCTTCTATTTATGGAGGAGAATTTGAGAATGATTGTAATTCATTTTTCTTAGAATATTTGGCAGAACTCACCTTTTTTTTGTT
This sequence comes from Solenodon paradoxus, assembly GCA_004363575.1. Taxonomy (NCBI): domain Eukaryota; kingdom Metazoa; phylum Chordata; class Mammalia; order Eulipotyphla; family Solenodontidae; genus Solenodon; species Solenodon paradoxus. The sequence goes on from RJWH01000708.1 coordinate 308,413, forward strand.
GTCAGTTTTGATTACTGAGTCAATCTTTTTACTAGCAATTGTTCAGTTCAGGCTTTCTATTTATTCATTATTCATTTTTAGTAGATTTAATATTTTTAGGAATTTTATTCCTCTAGGTTGTCTGTTTTGCTGGTATGTAATTATTGATAGTATCCTCTTATAATCCTTTGCATTTCTATGGTATCAATGATAATTTCTATTTTCTCATTTGTAATTTGTTGATGGGTACTCTATTTTTTCCTTGGTTAGTCTAAGTAAGAGCTTGTTAATTTTGTTTAGTTTTGCAAAAGAATGAGGGCTAAGCATCCTTGGTCTTTCCTTTTGTTGGAATATTAATAAAAGAAGTAGAGATTAAAAGACAAAAAAAGATTGGCCCTCATTCTTTTAAAGATAAAATTGACACTCATAGTTTGCGATGCCACAGAAATATTAGCAAACCAAATTAAAAGTTACATTAACAATCATATTACAAGAGAGCAACATAAAATATCACTGATGACAGATCACTATAACATATAATCACAATGGAAAATCTTGAAGTATTGTGAAAATTATCAAAACATGGCAGGGACATGAAGTCAGCACGTACTATTGCAAAAATAGCAACACTAGACCTGCTCCATGCAGGGTTACCACAAACTTTTGTAAGAAAGGCAGTGTCTGCAAAGTGCAATAAAGTGATATATGGTAAAACAAGGAATGCCTGTGTCAGTTCTTTCAATTAGAATATATTCCTCTGTTTCTCCATTTTGCCTGACTCTCTGTTGGTTTCTGTGCATTAAGTCACACAGCGTTCCCAGTTATGAAGGAGCGGATTTGTGTAGGAGAAAAGCATTATCATTATAAGATTATCATTCAACATTGTCTTAGTTCTTGGTTATCTCTCAAACTTTTGTGATTGTCCAACTAGCCTATTTTATTTTTATTTTTTCCTACTAGTTGAGAATGTGGCAAGACTTATCAATGTTTGAAAGGGGACAATCTCAGTCAGCACTTAGATTCAGGGTGATTGGAAGTCAGATCCTAAGCTAGTAGATTTTAAGATATACAGATATATACAGCCCCGTGGGAGCATAAGAATAAGCCATACTGGGTACCATAGCCAGGCAATTAGAAGGTGTCTACTAAGTCATGGACACAAAATCATGGTTCCAGATTAGTGTATAAGTTCTTTCATGGAAGATACTGGCAAGTTATGTGAATGAAAAGATGGCGGGCTTGGTCTATATTCCCTGAGAACATTTTCTAGGCCCCTAAATATATGCCAAACTAGAAAATTGCTCTTCAGGCTGAAGCTCCTGAATAAGCAAATTGGCCTCTTTCACAGAAAGACTAGAGATATGTTTCAGTCTGGCTTCTGTGAAGTGCACTGTGGGTAGTAATCTCTCCAGAACTGTCTCTCTGATTGTTACAATATGCAAAACCCAGGAATACAAATTTCTGTAACCTCCAGAGCCAGGTAACCCAGGGGTACCTCTGGACAGCAGCTGCAAAAACAAACACAAACAGGGTAAAAGACATCATGATCGGAACTTTCAATGTGTAAGACCTTCTCTCCAGGGGACACTGGAGCTCTGGAGCACGGCAAAGGGAGAGTGAGAAGGCAGTTCCGATCCTGCGGAATGAGTTATGGTTGTCCCCAGGTGTGTGTTCATGAAAAGATTGTTCCTCAGGCTGAAGGTATGATGGTGTCTAAGAGGCCTCTTTCACAGAAAGATTGAACTCCTGGGTCTGCAGCCTCTTGATATGCGGCATAGCTATCTTAGAACTCTCCCTGTTGGTTGTAATATTGTGGAACCTGAAAGCACAATCCTCACTGGCCAGCAGAGCAGGTGATGGCAGCAGTCAAAAATCAGGTGCCAGATAAAGGTATACACTCCTTTCTGGGAGATGCTGAGAAGCTCACGTGAGGCAAAATGGAGAGCACAAAGATTGTGTCCCCCATTTTCCATCCTTTCAGAGCAATTCCGTAGGCCTCTAGAACTGTGCCAAACTAGAAGCTGTCCCATCAGGCTAAAGCTCCTGGACAATCAAGGAGTGTCTCGTGAAAGATAGTCACAAAATTGAGATACGAGACAGAAAAGCCAGACCACCAGACACTTGTAGAAACTTCCTTCTGAGAGATACTGGAGTTCTGCAGTGTAGCTGCAGAAAGCATGAAGATAGCACCTGCCAGCTGGAATGAGGTGAAGGGGGAGAGTAGAGATGGCATTGGCTGGGAAAAAAGTCAGACTAAAAAAATAAGAGTTTAAAGAAAAAGTGGAAAAAAAAAAAAAAAGATCTGTTTTTTTTTTTTTTTAAAAAAAAAAAAAAGCAACTGCCAGACACCAACTGTAGAGAGTATTCTAGTAGACATCTGCTCCTCAGGCAGATGCTTAAAGATCAGTAAGAGACTCTTTCATATAAAGTGCTACTTTTCAAAAGGCTGAGTCTGTGCTGGATCTTGGGGCAAGAGAATCTGTGCACCTGTGCTCCAAGTGTTGTTTCTCAGTTGTTGCAGTCCATGGGCCACAAGCTAGCCCTCTTGGTTTTCAAAGCTAGATGTTTTGGTGGCTCATCTCCCAGGTACAGGTCCTAAAAGTTAGGGTGTTCTATGTGGGGCTCAAATCCTTCAATCCTCAAGGAGAGGCTCGAACTTTTGTGTTCCCTCCTCATTGTGGGACATCATACCAGGGGCTGGGATTATGGCACGAGTATCAGCCATCCCTACCTGCTTCTGTGTGTGTGTGTGTGTGTGTGTGTGTGTGTGTGTGTGTGTGTTCTCATTTTTCCTATGTGAAATCATTACACATGTTTCTTTCCAGCAAAAATTGTTTTGCATATAATTGTAAATTTGGTGTGTCTGTGGGAGATGGTGAGTTCAGGATTTTTCTACATTACCATCTTGAACTGGAACAATATATTCTTAAATAACCAAAGTATAAAAGAAGAAGTCAAATGGGAAATTAACAAATACATTGAAAGAAATAAAAATAAAAACGCAAAATACTAAACCTATGGGAGACAGTGAAAATAGGGTTAAAAGTGGTTCTTCTAGGTATAATTGCATATATTAAAAATAATTATTTCAAGTAAATAACTGAAATTTATACCTCAAAAAAAGCAGATAAAACCTAAACTAGGGTTTAAACCTTAAGGAAGAGATTATTCATATTGTTAAAATAAAAATGAAAATAAGAACACTATTATGGAAGTTATAGACATAAAAAACAGTATAAACATTGAAATACTCTGACAGCTATCTGACATCATTAGGAAAGGCAACATAAGAATAATGGGTATCCTAGAAGGTGAAGAGAAAAAAGGAACAGAGAACAGATTTAGAGAAATTATGGTTGGAAATTTCCCAAATCTGAGCAAGGAAATGAACATAAAAGTCAATGAAGTCAACAGAATGCCTAGTGATCTAAATGCTAAAAGACCTACACCAAAACAAAATCATGAAACTATCAAAAGTCTAAAATAAAAGAAAGAATTTTAAGGTGGCCAGGGTAAAAAAAGCAAGTAACATATAAAGTTACTCCTAACAGGCTATAGTCAGACTTCTCAGAAGAAATCCAACAGATTGGGAGAGAATGGAATGATGTTTTCAAAGTACTACAAAATAAAAACTGCCAGCCAAGAATACTATATCCAGCAAAACTCTGTCTCAGATTTGAGGGAGAAATAAAGGTCTTCCAAAAAACAGTTCAATAAGTACTATAAGTAGTTCAAAAGTACTGTAAGAGAACTCAGCAAAACAAGGGAATTAATTAAAAAAAATTTAAGGAGCAGAAGGCAGAGACTGAAGTTTTACAAAAGACAGTAATAGAGATTCAGGAAGTAAAGAATGAAATAAATGAGATCAAGAGTATCAAAGAAAGCTATGGAAACAGAATTGACTAAATGGAGGAAAGACTCAGCGAGCTGGAGGACAGAAATATAGAAAGGAACTGGTGGAAAATGAAAGCTGAAGTAATTTGCTGCCAGGAGACCTACTTATAAGAAATGTTAAAATAAGCTTTCCTACCTAAATCAAAGAGAAGAAACTTTGCAAAAAACTAAACAAGTTAATAGACAAAACCAGAAAACAGAACTAAAATGGCAGTGCAATTTCTCAAATATCAATAATCACTGTGAATGCAAATAGACTCAACTGACAAATTAAAAGGCACATAATGGCTAGGTGGATGAAGAAATAAAACTGAACTGCATGCTATTTGTAAGAAATTCACTTAAGATCTAGAGACAAAGTAGACTTAAAGTGAAGGGATGAAGAAAGATATTACAAATCAATGATGAATCTCAAAAAACAAGAACTGTTAATACTCATGTCATGTAAAATACTTTCAGCAAAAAAGGTAACAAAAAATAAAGATGGTCATTATATAAGAATAAATGGATGAACACAACAGGAATATATTGCATATATATAAATGTATCCAATAAAGGAGTACCTAAATATATATCGAGCAAATATTAATAGATTTAAATGGAGATATTGGCAGTAAATCAATAGTAGGGGACTTTAACACCTCACTCAATGTAAAACACACATCACCAGATAGAAAATAAAGAAACAAGAACTTTAAACATCAAATTAGACATACATACATATATATACATATAGAGAGAGAGAGAGAAGAGAGAGAGAGAGAGAAGAGAGAGAGAGAGAGAGAGAGAGAGAGAGAGAGAGAGAGAGAGAGAGAGAGAGAGAGAGAGAATTCTACCCTAAAACAATAGACTACACATTCTTTTCAAGAGCCCATGGAACATTCTCAAGCATAGAAATATGTTGGTCTCCTTAAATTTACAAAGATTCAAAAATCGTATCTAGCATCTTTTCAGATCACAATGGTATCAAACTGGAGATCAGCCAAAAGAAGTAGGAGGAAAAAACTTCAAGGAGTGGAGAATAAACAACATGTTACTGAACAACTATTGGATCAATGAGAAAATCAGAAATGAAATTATAAAGTACCTGGACTCAAATGAAAATGAATAAATGGCTTATCAGAATCTGTGGGGTTCAACTAAAGCAATAATAAGAGGAAAATTTATAGTGATACAATCCTACCTCAGCAAGCAAGAAGAATTACAAATAAAAATCTAAATGTTCACCTAAAGGAATGAAAAAGAAAAGAAAAAAGAGTCCAAAATTTAGTAGAAGGAAGCAAATATTAAAACTTAGAGCAGAAATCAATAAAGCAGATATCAAAAATACTATCTAAAATATCTATAAACCAAGAATTGTTTTTAAAATGAATAGACAAAATAGACAAGTCACTTCCTCACAAAGAAGAGGAAAGAGAAAACAAAAATAAATAAAACCAGAAATGAAGGAAGAGTGATTACAACTGATCCAACAGAAATACAGAGCATTGTAAAAGGATAATCTGTACATTTGTATGGCAGCACATTACATAACCTAAAAGAAATGGACAAATTCTTGGGAAAATATAACATTTTAAGACTATATATCTACATCTATATCTGTATTTATTATCTATCTATCTATCTATCTATCTATCTATAGAGAGAGAGAACTACAAAAACTCAAGTAAAAAGCTTCTAGAAATAATAAACACAGTAAAGTGGCAGGCAAAAAATGAATATACAAAAATATGCTGCATTTCTATATGTAAGTAACAAAATAACAGAGAGAGAACTCAGAAAATCAACTCCATTTACAATTCCATCAATACCTTGGAATAAACTTAACCAAATAAATGAAAGACTTACACTCTGAAAACTATAAGTAAGGCATTGTTAAAAGAAATAGAAAATGACACACAGAAATGGAAAGATATTCCATGCTCATGGACTGAAAGAATTAACATGGTTAAAATGGCCATATTATCTAAGGTAATACACAGATTTAATGCCATTCCCATCAAAATCCAAAAGATAATCTTCACAGAAGTAGAACAAAAAGTCGTCATGACATTTATTTGGGACTGTAAGAGACCTCAGATAGCAAAACAATCCTGAGGAAAAAGAACAAAAATGGAGGTTCACACTCCCTGACTTCAAACTCTACTACAAAGCAATAATCAAGCCAGCATGGTATTGGAGTGAAGACAGACATACAAACCAATGGAACAGAATAGAGGAAATATACAGAAGAAAACTGAAAACACTGCTGCTGGCATGCTCTGTGGTCTAGCGGATAAGTCGACCACAGCCGTGTACATGCCAAGATCTGGGTTTGCCTCTCCTGGCCTGAGGGGAGGGAGTGGGGGGCAACCAAGACGAACAGCTAGTGAAACAAATAAAAATGCTTCTCCCCTTTTTCTCTACCTTCTTGCCTGCTTACTTGGTTTCATTACTGTCTATACTTCCTTTTGAAAAACAAAACAAAAAACACTTCTAGACATTAACCAAAGGGATGCCTTTGGGAACTTGACTCCAACAGCATGGGAAATAAAAATCAAAATAAAGGATATTACAGCAAACTGAAAAGCTTCTATGCATTAAAAGAAACTCTCATCAAAACCTAACGGGAGAATATATTTGTACATCACATATATGACAAGGGGTTAATACACAAAATATATAAAGAAATCATACAACTCAACAAAAGCTAATAAACCAATTAAAAAACGCACAGGTAGTCTTAATAGATGCTTCTCTAAAGAAGACATACAAATGGCTAATAGACACATGAAAAGATGTTCTACTTCTCTTGTCATTAGGGAAATGTAAATCAAAACAAAATGAGATATCACCTCACGTTGATGAGAATGATCATTTTAGCATATGGAAATCACTTTTCAGTCTGTACTTGACTCTACACTACCATCACAGTCCTGGTGCCCTTCACCACTGCCTTATTCCTTCCTTTCTTTCCTCCCCTCTCATAAGCCCTCTGGTTGTCACATGTCCTGTGGTCTTGTTGATACTTTCCTGTTTAACATCTTTATATTCCATGTATGAATGAAGCTACCCTGTACTTCTCTTTTTCTTTCTTATTTTGCTTAGTATGATCACCTCCATTTCCATCCAGGTTGGTGCAGAGTATACAATTTTATATTTTTTAGCCGCTGCATAGAATTCCTTTGCATATGTACACCACCGCGTCTTTATCCCGTCATCTGTTGTTTGACATTTAGGTTGTTTCCATGTCTTGGTAATTGTGAATTAAGGTGCTATGAACATAGGAGTGAAGAAATATTTCTGATTAGACATTTAGTCTTCTTGGGGTATATGCCTAGAAGTGGAATTGCGAGATCACATTTTTTTTGAGGAATCTCCATACTATTTTCCAAAGAGGTTGCATTGGTGTACACCCCTCTCAATAGTGCAGAAGTGTTCAGAAAGGAACAACTGATGACAGTATCTTTTTTTGATATACAGACAATTTGGAAGAATTCAGAGAATTATGCTGAGTGAAAAAAAAAATCTAAACCCAAAGTGTTCGGTTCTGTATGAATATACTTATATAATATTCTTGAAATGACAAAATCATAGAAATGGAGACCAGATTAATGGTGGTCAGTGGTTGAAGATGGGTGTGGCTATGAAAGAACAATATGAGATCCTTGTAGTGATAAAGATATTTATGTTATCTTGATAATATCAATGTCACTATCCTAGTTGTGATATTATGCTATAATTTTACAATATATTACCATTGGAGATACTGGGTGAAGATACAAGGCAGCTTTCTGTATTATTTTTTACATCTATATATGAATCCATAAAGAAGTTTAACTTAGTTATTTAAAAAAGTCATATTTCTACCCCCTAGCTAATGAGAATTCTCAGTACACTTTAAGGAAGTTTGAGCAGGTCTTGTCCCCATTTGCCGTGTAAGAAAGTAAAGGCATCCACAGGCAGAGGCAAACTGCACTGAGGAAAACATCAGGCCTGAGTACACGGCCTGGTCATGTCAGAATCATGACTTGAGAGCAGAGTAACAGTCTAGTGCTCTGCTCTGAGCCACGCTGCACCCACTGTGATATCTGTGAGAGATTTCTCACTTCAGGAGAAAATGAGAGGACATACTCTTGTGTTGCCATCCATGGTTTGCTGAGGAAAGAACAGCATAGAACAGTCCATGAGTGCCAGGTGGAATGGAGGTGTTGGTTTTCACAGATAAGGAAATCCCTGAGAGCTTGCTGGTGCTCAATTGTGAGTAAGCTGTTCATTAATTTGTTAAAGAAGAAAACCCAGAACTGATTTATGTTTCCGGGTCATGGTGCCAGAAGGCTAACACAGAGGCAAACAAGAAGCGCAATACCCTTGGAGATTAACCTGGAGAGTCAATTTCAAAATAGCCTCCTGCCTTTATCGCCCCAGGAAATCACCTGTTACCACCAGGGGGCACCAAGGGCTTGAAAACAGTTGTCATTTTACTGCCTTGGCCGTTTTAGGCCTGGAACAAATTTGGTTACCCAGAGAATTTGGGTACTGTCTGGAAATCCAAGACCCCGCAGCCCCGAAGGAATGCTTTTACTCCACTCACACCCCCGTGCCCAGGAGCACTCTATGCAGTTTCTGATATCCCATCGCTTGGGATCTATCTCTTGGATGATGAAAGGCAGCTGGTATGCTAAAAAGAGGAGTGTAAGCGGGGTTAGACATATATCCTAGCTGGGTCAGCCACTAGTAACTAAATATAAAGTTACCAGAGTCGATCTATGAGCCTTATTTTCTTCTTTGCTAACGACGAAGTAGTGATGATCATAACATTTATTGGAAACTTACCCTATGAGATAAGCTTTATATTTCCATTTTACAGATAACCAAAATGAGGTGTGGTGAAATCAAGTAATTTAGTCATGAGCTAGGAAGTGAACTAGCTGGTTAATTTGGCTTGAAATCTATGTGTGCCTGCTCCTCTGGAGACTGAGGTAGACCACAAAAGAAAGTTGGCGCCCACAGTTAGCCTTGGAGTCTTAGGAGCCTTGCAGAGTGCTCGTCAAGCTAACTGAGCACACGTGCGTGTCCACGGGGGCGTCCTTGCGCGCTACAGGCCAGGAAGTGCGCGTGCGCAGTGTAGTCCCGGGATTTCACTCCTCAAAAGCGGGCTACCACTGAGACCCAACTCCGTCCCACACAATCGCACAACAGGTCAGTTGATGAGGTGCTTATACAAGTGGCATTGATGTCCTGGCCCATTCTTTCTCCTCTGCACCTTTGTATCCCCTGGCAACCTCTAATCCCCAAGCAACAGCGAAGTTCTCCCCTCGCTGAGGAGCTGGCAGGACGATAGTCTCCTTTCTGAGTGACTCCTTAGAAAGGCCATTAAGAACTTTGAACAAAAGAACTTGCCTGAAATAAGATTTGTAATTGTACCCAGTAGTCATGGGGAAGGGACACACAATTGATATGACTTAACTCAAAGCAGGAGGCTCAAAGGAAAGCTGGGAATCAGGAGGCGCTAAGCCTGGAGTCATGGTGGCTGACAAGAAGCCGGGGGTGGGGGTGTGGGAAAGTCAGGGCCCCTGTTTCAGGATGAAAGGCCCGAGGGTGCAAAGTCAACAGTGCCAGGTTTTCTGAGACGATCTCAATTTCAGTATTTCACCCTCTATTAATCATATGCTCTTGTTACCTTTTGGGGCAAGTTCTAGATCAGGGAAATGTTAAAAAGCAGGATTTTTGCACTGAGTTCTGTCTGGTGAAGGCTGCATCTCTACAAACACCTTTCCTATTCTCTCTGAAACTTAGGCTCTGGGTTTTGATAACCAGCAGAGGAAAAGAACTTCCTTTTACCAACAAGGTGAATAATTTGAAAAGGCTTGAAATTCTTTTTAGCAAGTAAAGTCTATTCCCTGTAGAGGAAGAGGCCGCAGTTTGCTTCCCTGCTAGATGCATGGCCTACTCCTCTCTCACTGGCATAGCCCTGAGAGGCACCACTGCTCAGTTTCACAAATCTGCTGCTTGTGCTCTGCAGGATCAAGTTCTCCCCTAAGGTGACACAGTTGACTGGCGATGCCCCAAGGTCTAAATCACATTTCACCAGCTCTTATTCCTAGTCTGTTTGTGGATCCTCAGAGGAAAAGATTAACATCAAAGCCAGGGAGATGAGGTCTTACATTTTTCTTGCCCCTGCCTCCCAGCCAACTTGGTGGCTGAACAATAAACTTTGATATTAAAGTTGTTTGATTTTTTAATTAACAAGGAGTTGTAGGATCTTCTCAGGCTCAGGGAAGTAGATCTGAGTTTCCTGGATTGCTGTCATGAAGCATCTCTGGAAGAAGAGTCCACAGGATTTAGAAGACTTCACAAAAGGATGAGAGCCTGGCTGTCAGATAGTGTAAAACGCTTTAAAGTTAAACAGATATTTTTCCTACAGATTCTCTCTAGTTTTTAGTATTTGTGTATTAGTGGTCATTTTAGAAGAAATAAGTTTTAGAAAATCCCTTATCCAAGACCAGTATGGAGTTGGGAGAGTTGACCTATGTCCCAGCTTTCCCACCCACTGGTTGGTTGCCTTACAGACCATGGTTCTTTCATAAGTAAAGTGAAGTGACAGTCATGCAACCATCTCTTCAAAGCCCCTAGACCTCTGATATTCCATGGCTGCAGATATGCTTCTGAGGAGACCATGCTCTTACCTTGTGCTGACTATGGTGCTACTGAGGACCAGGTACTGCCTTCTAAAAGCCACTGTTCTCATCTACAAAATAAGTTACTTTGGTCTAGGAGAGCTGAGGATTAAATAAAAGCATTTATTTAGACATATGATACATAAGTAGTTCCCCAAAAGTTAGTTCTCTCCCTCTCCCTGGGTAAGAGAGCACCTGCTTCTGTCCTGGTTTTAGCCTTGACTGTAACAACTATGAGAGTTTGTTTAATTCCCTGACCCTCACTCACCTCCATGTATACAGTTTTAAGAGGCTTGGTAAAGGATGCAGGAAAATAATGACAATTCGGACACAAACTGGTGTTGTTTTAGAGGAAGGAGGAATGACAGAACACCTTTCCTCTCTGTGTCCTGGAAGCTCATGGCCCTGAGATATGTTCCTTCTGGCTGAGCCAGTCTCTGGAACCTGGAACCAGTCTCTGGAACACTTTGTGTTCATTTCCATCTTGATATGCCCATCTTTCCATCTGAAATGTAGCCCCCTTTGACTACCCAATTCTACCAAAAGTCCTACCCTACTTCAGGGACCAAGTCAAATCTAATGTCTCCCATTAAATTTTGTCCTTGGATCTTTAGCCGTCAGGGCTGGGAGGAAACCACAGAGGGAGAGAAAGCAGCAATATATATGGAAGAAACAGTTACACAGTCCTCTGATCACTTCAGCAGAAGTGTTATTCTATAAAGTCTTTGCATGGGAATGACAGCATAAGATGCATATTGTTCTTAGAGGAGGGGAAAATCTTGATTCTCTTCAGTGGATGTGCCCATAAAGGCAGATAATAGAGCTTTTCAGTTGCTGCCAGGACAAGCTTGAGAGAAAAACAGGTCCCATTTGCCTCGATTGGTTCTAGTGAAGGGGTCTCACCAGCCCCTTCTATGTATGCATGCTGCTAATGTCCGAAAACTTCACAGTTCCCAGTCGAAGCCTCTATCCTCAAGGTTAACAAAAAAAATGACAAAATCACTCTCTTTCCTTTTCTTCCAGGGTTTGATTTGTTAAGAAGTGGACATTCCCCCATAGAGGAAGCACTCTGTTTGCATGCCAGTGCATCAGTCCTGATGCTGCCTAACCTCGCTGGCTTCCTTCCACACCCTTATTTGTCCCTAACTTTAGAGGCCATTATTCCACTAGGCAGCTGCTTTAATGCTCTAGACACACACCTGAGTTATCTACTGTGACTCTGGGGTGTGCCAACAGTGGCTCCAAGCGCTGCCGAGGTACTCAACAGCCCAGGCTAGCTATCACCTCCTTCCTTTCTAGACATATGGACCTAAGTGCTTAGCAGGACTCACTGTTTATCTTATAGGTACCTCAAAGTCAGGTTCCAAACAAAGCTAGTAACTTCACCCTGCTCAGTTCTATACTCATAAAGCACACCAATGTCAACCCAATCAATGAAACTCTGAGTCTTTCTAGATTTCCTCTCCCATTTTCCCATACCCTAGGTACCTCCAAATCCTATGCATTATACCTGATGAGCGCTCGAAACAAATTCCCTCACCTCTGTCTACTCGTTGTACCTTCTCATTATGGGCATAGATGATTTCTGTGGCTTCCAAACTGCTCACCAGGCTTCCAGCCTGCTGTTTTTACTCTGTTGTCAGACAGATCTTTGTAAATCATATACAGTTTATCGCAGCAACCCTCAAATAAAGAATCTGTGAAATACTCTTGCTAATGGCTGAATAATAATCTTCCACCCTAAATGTTCACATCCCAATCTCTAGGATTTGTGAATGTTATCTTTAATGGCAAAAAGGACTTTGGGGATGAGATTAAATTCAGGATATGGTGAAAAGGAGATTCTAGATTATTCAGGTTGATCCAAGGTGATTACTAGGGTCTATCAGAGGATGAGGAAGGAATCAGAATTAGATCATATGATGCTATGACCAGAGAATAAGGATGGAACAGACAATGAACCAAGGATGACAGGCAACCACTAGATTCTGAAAAAGGCAAGGAAATGGATTTTCCCCTTAGAGACTCCAGAAGGAATAATTTCAGAGGATACCCTGATTTTAGAATATTGAAACTATTCTCCAGCATTATAGGAGAATAAATTAAGCTACTAAGTTTGTGGTAATTTGTTATAGCAGTGACAGTAAACTAGCACGCTCTGCATAAAAGTCCCAATGGAATCCACTCTATAATAATATAAAGTCCCACTATCTGACCTGACTTCTGCCCCTGTTCAGTGCTCTTGCTGCTCATATTTCTTTGTATAAAATCCTTTGCTTTTGTTCCCTAAACCTTTCATGAGATTTCAAACCTTTGTACACAGTTGGTTCAGGTATCTAGAATACTTTTCCCCTCCTGCTACATCTAGCCAAGAGACAGCAAAGTCCTAATTCCACTAGGCAACCTTGCCAGCTTCCTCTTATCTGCCACCAGTGCTAATCCCCCAAATTTTGCTGAGTTGCTCTGCCATGTTTCCATTATTCTGGCTTATCTTTACCATGTCTTGAAGAAATTCCTCAGTTAAGATGACATCAGGAAGTTCCAGTTCCAAGTGAGAAGGAGTAAGCATAGTGTACCATATTTCTCACACTAAATGCAGCCGTACAGCCCAGGGAAACTGTATAGAGTCCTAACTGAGGACTCGTTAAGGTAAATAGAAGCAATTGGATAAGGGAGAAAATCAGAATCTGAAATACCACTGAAGTGCATATCTTATTTTATCATCAATATTCCCTGATGATAAAATAAGCATTCCCTCTAGTATTCCCTGAAGGTGGACACCAGGACACAGAGAACCTGCTAGAATAAGACCTTTATAATCGACTTGAGGACGAGCAAAGGGACTTGCAACTCTTGGAAAGAGTGAGGGAAATCTCTTTACTGATTTTTCGTTTCCCCCTTCTTTCTCTGATGCCTCAAGGGAAGTCACCACTGAAATTAGAAAATATTTAAAATGGAATGAAAATGAAAAATATAACACATAGTTATGAAAATAGCCACTATTACTAATGCCATGAACATTGAAAGGATAACAAATGGATAGATTAAACAACTCTGTGTATGCAAATTTGTTATTTTAGATGCAATGAATTAAATCCTTGGAAGACACAGGATAAATCACTTTGTCTACCAATATTCATGGCATTGGAATGTACTAGAATTCACACAAGATGAAGTAGATAATCTGGATTAGGATTATTACAATAAAGGAAAGCTATACACTAATATATCTGTGAATATAGATACGAAAACATTAGTTGAATGCAATAATACATTAATAAGAAGTATATGCCATAACCAGTGGGGATTTATTCTAGGTATTCAAGGCAGCTTCAACATCATATTAATGTAATCCATCCATCAATTGGTTAAAGAAGAAAAACCACATGATCCTATCAATAGATGCAGAAGTAGTATTTGACAAAAATCCAACACCCAATCATGATAAAATTTCCCAGAAAACTAGGAAAAGAGAAAAATTTCTTCACTTGATAAAAGAATATCTATAGAAAACTTACAGTTAACATAATATTTAATGGTGTGAAACTAAATCCTCTTCTGTTAACATTGGGAAAAGGTGAAGAATATCTACTCTCACTACTACTATTCAATATTGAACTGGAAGACCTAGCTAATCCAATAAGACATGAAAAATAAATAGAAGGCAAACAATGAAAAGTATGAAATACATCTGTCTTTGTTCATAGATGACATGATTGTCTATGTACAACATTCCAGGAAATCTACAGAAAATTCTCCTAGAACTAATACATGAATTCAGCAAGTAACAAGATACATGATCAATACTAAAAAACAAAAATCAATCGTCAGAATCATTAGGATGGCTATTAACAAAAATGAAAGAAAATAACGAATGGTAACAAAGATGTAGAAAAATTGGAATTCTTGTTTATTGTTGGTGAAATGTAAAATGGTGCAGCCACTGTGGAAAATAGTATGATGGTTTCTCAAAGAATTAAAAACAAAATAATCGTATGATGCAATAATTCCATTTCTGAGTATATGCCCCAAATAATTGAAAGCAGGGACTCAAGCATATATTTATACATCAGTATTCATGGCAGCCTTATTCATGGTAGCCCCAAAATGGATACAATCCAAATGTCTATCAACAAATGAGTGAATAAATAAACTGTGGTATATACATACAATGGACTATTATTCAGTCTAAAAGGCATGAGGTTATGATACGTGTTACAACACATATGAACCTTAAAGGCATTATGAAAAATTAAATAAGCCAGACACAAAAACACAGATGTTGTATGATTCCACTTATATGAGAAACTTAGGATGGTAAAATTTGTAGACAAAAAAATAGTAGAGTGGCTACCAGAAGTAGGAAGAAGGTAAAATAAGGAGTTATTGTTTAGTGAATACTGAGTTTAAATACAAGATGATGAAAAGTTCTGGTGATGGATAGTGGCCATGGTTTCACAACAGCATAAATGTATTTAATGCTACTGAGCTGTATAGTTATAAATAGTTAGAATGGGAATTTTTATCTTATTTTTCCATATTAAAAAATAAATCATTTGTTTCTCTATACTAGCGTTAAACAATTGAAAAGCAGTACTTTTTTTAAATACTACTTTCAAGAGCTTGAAAAATTACTTATGTATAAATCTTAAATATGTGCAAGATCTTGATGGTAAAAATTGCAATTCTCTAATGAATGAAATCAAAGGATACCTAAATAATGGTGAGACATGCCATGTTCATGGATTGGAAAACTCAACACAGCAAATGTATCAAATGTCCCAAAACTGACTTATAGATTTAGTACAATAACAATCGATATCTCAGTTAAGTCTTTTGTAGTTACAGACAAGAGTATTCTAAAAATTGTACAGAAAGGCACAGGAACTATAATGGTCAAATAAACATGTAAAAAGAATAAGGAAGGACTCGTATCCCCTGATTTAAAGCCTTACTATAAAACAAAAGTAATCTAGATAATGTAGTCTTAGTGAAGGAGAAGGACAAACATACACACACACACACACACACACACACACACACAAACACACACACACACACACAATGAAAGGAGGGAAAATAGGAATTAAAGTTAGTAAACTCCCTCCACCATTTTATGCCACTTCCCATCCCCTTCCCTTCTGGCAACCTTAACTGTGCGATCAAGTGCCAAAGCTTTATTTTAATTTTATTTTATCAGTTCATTTCCACGGTCTCTGTATTCTAAATATAGGTGAAATCACCCAATATTGTCTTTCTCCTTCTAATCCATCTCCATCAGCATATGCTTGAGTTCCTTTCATGTTTGTCATGAATAACAATATTTCACCTTTTTATGGCTAGGTAGTATTCCATTCTGTATATATATCTCTCCATTAATCTATTGGTGGGCACTTAAATTTTTTCAATATCTTGGCTATTGTAAATAGTGCTGCAAAAAAACCACAGGGATGCATACATCTATTGATTAACATTTTCATATTATTTGGTTAGATATCTAGAAGTGGGATTGCTGGATTGTATGGTAGTTCTATTTTTATTTTTTTTGAGAAATATCCATACTGTATTCCATAGTGGTTACACTAGCCTACATTCCCATCGATGGTGTGTAAAAGTTTTCTTTTTTCCCCACCCTCATGCCAAAACTTGCTGTTTCTTGTCTCTTTGATATAGGCAATTATCATCAGTGTATAATGATATCTCATTATGGTTTTGATTTGCATTATCTCTAAAACCCTATGTCAGGCATATGATATGCAAGTATCTCCTCATATTTAGTTGGGTGTATTTTCTGGTGATACTTTCTCCTGAGTACAAACAATATTTTGTTTGATAAAAATTCTATTTCTTTTATTTCACTTGCCATTGGAGTTGAGTCCCCAAAGACTTTCTGAGAATGATATTATGATGTGTCGGACCTACATTTTCTTCTAGCTCTTTTATATTTTCTGGTTTTATATCCAGTTCTCTCATCCATTTTGAATTAATTTTTACTTAAAGTGTTAGAAAGTGCTCCAGCTTCATTATTTTGCATGTGACTGTCCAGTTTTTCCAACCTCACTTGTTAAAATGACTTTCCTTTCTCCATTAACCAGCCTTAATTCTAGCTGCAAAGTCCCTTTTGTCATTTAACATAGGCAGTAGGGAACAAAGGTCTTGGGGGCCAAACATGCTGCTTGTCACTGGCACTTAAAAAAACAACAACATGACTCTAAAACCAGGGATCTGAGAAAATGAAGAATTACGTTCAACCAAAAATATGTACAGTTTCACAATTTCAGTTCATTCCCATTATATAGCCTTCCTTATTTGCATTTTTAAGTTTGCATTCTTAACTCCTCTTACTTCATCTCCTGCCTACCTTCTCCATTGAAAACACTGATATATTCTGTAGAGAATCATCCTCTTAGTCACTGCGCTTCAGTGTTTACCAAACAACAGGCCCCTTCTCTGATGAGGAGGGTTGAGGATTGCTTTCTTTGTGCAGTTCTCATTGGGAAATGCAAGATGGTGTGTTCTGGAATAAAAATGTTGAATGTCAGAATAATGGGAACAAAAGAATTAAAGAGGTATCAAGCCTCTTTTATTTTGCACCATGTAAAGGGACCACCTTTTACTTTTTTTATCACGCAGTTCTTAGGTGGAGAAAGACCATCCTGCTATTACTAGGTCTGAGCCACTTCGATTCCAGACCCTGTCACAGACCAAGTGTTTTTGTTCACTGATAAAAGGGTAATCCTGTTTGGGTCAATGGACCTAATTTGACAGGGATTTTAATCTACAATGGAATGTGGTTTCCAAAAGAGCTGATACCATTTTAGGATGCATCAATTGGCATACATTGTACAGAAGAAGAATGAGGTCCAGTCCTAATCTCCTCTGGGTTGGTCAGACTACTCAGACTTGATCTCAGTTCTGAGACCCAAACTTAAATAAAAGGTTTATAGATTAGATCTCAGAATGGTGATCAAAATAGCAAAGAATCTGAAAATTCTGCTAAATAAAAGATTAAGCAACTTTGTTTAACTTAGGGGAAAAGATGATTTATGTGGCAGAAAAAATAATTATCTTGGATTTTATTATATATCACATGGGGAGAAATTAGACGTATTTAATGTGGATTAAAAGAGAAAAAGGAGAAAATCATGACCATCTTGAAGATAATTTATGGTGGTGGGCAGGTCACTTAATACCTAGTGCCCAGATTTTCTCATCTGGAAAATACAATAATGATGAAGAGTTTAATGATACCATCTAGCCCATGTGGAAAGAATTACTTGAGATACTGTTTCTTAGATTAGGCACAGTTCTGGAAATAATAACTATATTGTAAATGCTAATATTATCGATGAGAAAAATTTACTCAATACCAGGAATGACTTTCCAGCAATTGGATCTACTCAATAGTTCATCAACTGTCTCAGAAGGCACTTGAGGAGGCTGTTTATATGGAAGAAACACTTGAAAAACAATTTGGCTATACTCCTTTATATGCCCACAGTTCTCTAAATCTCCATCAAAGCTTACCTATATTTAAAAACCCAGTGCAGATGTTTCCCTCTTCTGAGATGCCTGTTATGACTACCCTGATCCTCCCTGAATGTATCAAAATCTTAAATTGTGATTGTAAATTTCATAGCTAAACCCTTGCATAAATAACAAACTCCTTCTGTGCGGGAAAAATAAAAGCACTACTTCTGGATCTTACAACACTGTATGAACTTTGCATATGAGGGATGTTAAAGAAGTACAAGCTACTGCCTAGTTCCACTCCCAAAACTTCCCATCTCTGCCACTAAGAGGAAGGTGTAGCTGCCATCACTCATGCTCCTTTAAAAAAAAAAAAAGAGTATTTACATACCATGCGAATTATCTACTTAAAGTAGATAATGTAGTGTTTTTTTATACAATGACAGTTGTGCAAGATTACCACAATGTAATTTTAGAAAGTTTTGTTCCTCCCTGAAGGAAAGAAATTGATACATATTAGCATTCACTTCCCACACCCCATTCCAACACACACCGCTACACCCATCCAATCTATTTTCTATCTCTATGGCCTTATTTTAGATATTTCCTATAAATGGAATCATGCATTATGTTGTATTTTGTGACTGGCTCCTGTCACTCACTGGGCACGTTTATTTTGAGATTTGTCTATGTTGTATCAATAATTCATTCTTTGTTGTTAAGCAGTATTACATTGTATGGATATGTCACAATTTGTTTAACTTCTGATGGGAATTTGAGTTGTTCACAATTCTGGACTATTATAAATAAAGTTGCTTTGAGTATTAATGTACAAGTCTGTGTGAATGCATGCTCTAATTGTTTTTAGATAAATGCATAGGAATACAATTGCTGGGTTGTGTGGCAACTCTATGCTCATCATCTGCAAGAAATGCAAAACTGTTTTCTAAAGTGTTTGTACCATTTTTATAATCCTATCAGGGTTATATTAGGGTTCCAGTTTCTCCATATCCTTACCACTTGTTTTTGTCTATATTTTTTATTATGGTCATGTCAGTGGCTGTTAAGTGCATCTCATTTTGTTTTCTGTTCCACCTTTCATTGTTCTCATTTGCATTTATTTAGTAGATATTTTCTAGAGTTACATTTTGATTCCTTTCATGCTTTCTTTTTAATAATATTTTTGAGGTTTTTTTTAGTGCTTGCTCTATGGCTTATAATATTTAGTTTAGCTTACCAGTATCTACTTAAGATTTATAACTCAATTCCAATAAGATATAAAAAATTTACTCCTATATAGCTCTACTTCTTTCTCCTTTCTCCTTTTTGGGGTTCTATTGATATAACACATGCTGTATTTATAAATTTTACAAACTCATCAACATTTTGTTATAATTGTTATTTGTATAATTTTATGGATTTTCAAAAAACTGAGAGAAGATAATATTTGTAGTTTGTTGCATAAACTTTCTTATTTATTATTTCTGATTCTCTTCATTTTAATCTGTCGATTTGAATTACCATCTGGTAAGCTCAGATACAGCTTTGTTTCCAATCCCCTTTGTTTTGTTATTGTCACATAAATTGCATCTCTATACATCAGAGGTCCACTGATACAATGATTGTTTTCTGCAACTGCTTCTAAACAGTTAAAATAAGAATATAAGCAATTTTATGGTCTTCTATAATTGCCTAGATAATTACTTTTATTGGTATTCTCTGCCTATTTGAGTTATTCTCTGATGTCATCTGCTCTTAGTCTGAAGAATTTGTTCTAGTGTTTCTTGTAAGGCAGATTGGCTAGCAACAAATTTTCTTTTTGTATTCTTGGGAATGACTTAAATCTCTTGTCTTGTAATCCCTTTATGCATATGTTAGTGTACTTAATCATGTTTAACATTTCTTCAAGTTTCTGTTCATTTTTTTCATTCTTTTTCTCTCTTCTGTTCAGATTACATAATCTCTGTTAATCCATCTTCAAGTCCACTAACTGTTCTACCAGCTCAGATCTGTTGAGCCCCTCTAGTGAATTTTTCATTTCAGCTATTATAAGTCTCAACTCCATAATTTCCAGTAATTTTTATATTTTCTATATATTTATTAATATCATGTTTCTATAAGACACCATTATCATACCTTCCTTAAATTATTTACTCACAGTTCCTTTACTTTTTTGAACATGTTTATAATAGCTGCTTTAAACTCTTTGCTGACATCACCATCACACCCTTTAAAGTGTACTTAATGCTTCCTTTGTCCTTTGTGTATGGATCACATTTTCCTATTTCTTTGCATGTCTTATATTTTTTGTTTTATTCTTGTTCCCGATAAAAGCTGGACATTTTAGATAATATAGTATAGCAACTTTGGGGACTCATACATCCCCTGTGAGTTAATGATAGTGTTTGTTTCATCTTTTTGTGGTTATTGGCTTGGTAAAGTGACTAAATTAATCTGAAAAATCTATTTCCCCCACAATGTGAAACCTCTGAGGTTCCTGTTTATATAACCTCCCCCTTTTTTCTTTTAGACAAGGTACCTAAGGGCTATTTCTTGACTATCTAGAGTCACTTATGACCAACAGTTGTTCTTAAGTCTCCATGACTAATTAGATTTTTGCCTATTACCATCATATGTCTGGCTGAGAAACTGCTCTCACAGTTTAGTAAATTTACAGTTTTGTCTAACTTCTGTCAGGTGCTAGTAGTTCCCTCTCAGAAGATGTAGCCCTGTGTAGGTACACAATTTTCCAAAATTTCAGGGTGTGTGTAGTTTAGTTTAAAACCTTGATTTCTAGGATTTTGCCCTGGGCCAGCACAGCTCCTTTTTCAGCCAAGGGTCTTGTTAAATTCCTGTGCCAGTGAGGCTCCTGCCTATGCTGGCAGGTAAGCTGCAGCTTGGGAAATGGTCCCAAGATCTGCCTCTCTCCTGCTCGCATTGTTTCTGCGAGGTTGTAGCCTAGCACATACACACAGCCTTACTGACTCCTGGAGTTCACTGTGATGTCAGGAGGGTTCTTCTCAGTTGTCTCTTTAGTAAACTCTTGACTGTTCTGCCTTTGCTTGTTTCTTGAAGTGAGCTGTAAAGAGCTGACCCAGCAGGCTTGGATTACTCAAACCCTGCACATTCCAAAGAAAAGATCCTTGACTGGTTCCCAGGAGATAATCTCTAAACTCCTGGACTATCCTGCTTATCTAAGGTCCTAGGTCAGGCTATATCAGTTTGACCTCTGGGGACTGCAGTCTTAGTAGCTAAGATTAGTCATATGAACATTTCATGGCCACATAGACACCAATTTTTTTTTATAAAAAAGCTCTGGACATCAAGGCTTGAATGAGTTTTCCTAATTGGTAACACTCCACATATTTTGTCAAACATCTTTGCTGGGAGAGGTCTGCTTTTCTCGGGTGATACTTCCACTCTCCCACTGGTAGCCTCTGGTCTTCTTGTTTGCCCCTCCTGACATACAGCCTGTGTCCTGTGAGTGAGGTGGGGCAGGAAAATATTGTGACCACCATATTCTTTGCCTGCTGTGTCTGGAGCAGGGCTTCCTCCATATAACTGGGACTGTTAATAGGCCAGCACTAGGACAGTCTAGGCATTTGATGGAAAATACTTAATGAGACCACATTTAAAACTTGATCGGGTTCTTCTTGACATTGGCCATTCAAAATCAACTCCCTGGCTAATGTTCTAGACAAAAGAATAGGCAAGTGATTTGGGGGAAGTATATAAAGAAAGTCTTTGACCAGGCTAAGGGGTTCTGACCCACCATATGGTCAGAGCAGGAACAGAGTGGTTAGGGTTGATCTAAAGATGATCTTGCATCTCCATTTACTGGAACATGTGTGAGCATAGACAGGCATGAGGAAGGATGCACCTGTGCAGTAGACTTCGAATCTTCTTCCGAACACCTGACCAATCACCACCTACTTCTTCAACTGAACTCTAAGAAAGCCCCTTGAGCACTCCAGATGTGGTGCTTTATAGATTATCTTGCTGTCTTTTTACTTGTTACTAGTAATAAACCCTTCCTTGTTTACAGGAACTTTGGTTCCTGTCTTTTGGTTGACACCAAGTGAAGAGAGTCATTGGAGTTCGATATAGGACTAGGTGTGGAAAGGTGACCCCGGCTTCTCGACAGTGCCTGCCAGGAATAGAGTTCCTGCAATGGGGATGGGGTAGGGGGAGAGTGCCAGCAATTTGTCTCTCCTGGGAGAAAACCTTAGTCACAACTGGTAGCTGGGGTGCAGGGGAGAGTGGAAGGCCTGACTTCTTGGCTGTACCTGCCCAGTAGAGTTCCTTCAAGGTGTGCCCCACACTGTTTCCTAGGAAGAGTCAGGATGTAACATCTAGGTTTGTGGAGTCTCCTGCCATGTAATAAGTGAGCATGTTTGCCCTTCCTGGCACAGCAGAAACCTCAGGGTGGGAGTTTTAGCCTGTTCCTCTGCAGGTTCCCAAACACCTGGAACAGAGCTTGGCTTGTAGCTTTAATGCTTTAATGTACATATAGCTTGTGTACAGATCTCTATTTTTAATATGAAATTGCCCAACAGTATATTGTGTATATTTTCTCATGTCCTTAAATATTATCTTGATATTATTTTATTAGCCATCTTAATAATTGTTTGTAACAATGTCTCTTTTACTGGACGTGTTTCTTTGCTTCCAAGAAATTTCCTTACACATTAACAAATTTCATTGTCACAATCACCTTATGAAGTGAACAAGACATGGGACATTCCCATTTGATGGATGAGACAACTGGGACTTCAGTCTTAGAGATTTGCCCAGTATTACACAGTATGGTATGGCAAAGCCAGCTGCAGGTATCCTGGTACCTGGGTTCACTCTGCTCATCCTTCAAGATAACGTTGCTATATTTATCTATTGTGACCAATGTCCTTTGCTCATCTTCTGACCCACACCACCTAGTCCCACAGTGCCTGGGATGTTCCCAGGGCTTGTATAGCCTTCCCACCATGGAGGGACATACATAAAAGTGCTGTTCACATGCCTGTCCCTTATATTCTGCTCCACTACTGCTGTAGAGGGTCCGAACATGCCTTGGAAACTGGGAATAGCTTAAGACAAATGAAGAAATTGCTGTTCCTGAGAGGTGATGCTCATGGATACCAGTGAGGAACACGTTCAGCTCACACCTGTCTCAGCAGTTGAATGACACAACAGAGCTCTCATGACTCGCTGTCCTGTCTGCAATCACATTTCCCCATGCATCCTTTGGAATACATGGGTGAAGACTGACCTCTGTGCTTTGCGGACTGGCATGTGGTTGTGTAGTGAAAAGGAGGAAACGTGCCGCATTTGAGGTTTCCTTGAAACCTTGCTTATACTCACTAGATTTGAACAAGTCTGTGAAGTGGCAGCATTGTATAGGTGAGAAGAATGAATTAGACTGGTAATGTGCCCAGAGTAATCCAATTTATGCCCTGGACTTCTGCTGAACTCTTCTTCCCCCTTCACTTGCTATTTTGAATGTTCTGTCATCACAGATTCATTACCAGTCACAGGCATGCTAACATCACAAAGCTTGTGAGCTGGAATGTGGGCTTCTCTCTAGCAGAACCCAGACTGGTCTTGGGATAGTGGTGGGGAGATAAGGGGTCCTTGTGGTATTATGTGAAGCTATCTTAGGTGTAAAGTTCTCAGGAACCCAAGAAACCAGACATACGGCTTATTCCCTGGTGAGCCATGGCTGGTCTTCCCTGACCTGGGAGCAACAGGTAATTGGAAGGCAGCAGTTTCTTCCATGGAACCTGAGAAATTTCTTGGCCAACAGTAGCAGCAGCCCAGGGTAACCAGAGCAGGACAGTGGCTCAGAGCCTCGGTGAATGATAGATTTGCTGACACTGTCCTGGCTCCCGTGGCTTTGCCCTTTGCTACCCAGTTTCTAGGCTCTAAGCGGGGCCCATCAACTCAACCTCTGGTCTTCACAACCCATATGTGACACCACTACTCTGGCTTTCCAGATGTCCAGGCTCAGATCATATGGCCCTGCTTTGTTTCCAGACTCTATTTCACATCTCGGCTCACACCCAGAGTATGAGCATTCACACTCAGCACAGCCTACTGAGCCTGTGCTTTGTGCATGTTGTCCCCACCTGCTTCCCAGGCTATCTCCAGCTTACTGTCCCATGCCCTGCAGGGTCATCTTGTCTATGTAGCCTTTGTGAGATTCTGCAGCAGCATGGTGACGTGACATGCTCCCCTCACTCCTGCGATGATCTGCTCATCTGTTGGCTCCCCAGGAGCTGCTCACTCCAGCACAGGTGTGACCGAGCACTTCCTCTCCTGGGCTCCCCAGCACCGACCCTTCCTGGTTGAATCCCTGACTCCATAGAAGTTGTTGCTTTTGTGGACGTGTTGCTGCTGGTGTTGGCTTCTGTCTCCACCACTAGCTGTACGGGCTCTGAAGGGAGAACATGTCTCAGCCCCTCTAGATCGCAGCCCCAGTACAGGACCTGACACAAAGCAGGTGAATTCCTGAGAGAATGAAATGGTGAAGTTGGGGAGATTTGTCTCTCCTATTATAAAAATAAATGTGAAAAAACAAAAGAGCTGCATATAAAGTGCTCACAATATGTCCTGCAATTTTTTTTTTTATGTAATTTAACTCTAAAATGAGATGGGTTTACTGTCTTTGTTCTGCAGCTATCCTTATAAAGCTCAGGACAACAACATAACCAGTCTACTTGCACAAGTTATAAGTGGTGGCATCTGAATTTGAACCAGAACTTTTTGATCTAACTCTGGGTACACCTGGCATTAACTTAGTGTCTCATTTGAGATTTACAGAAACCCCAGGAGACTGGTACAATGAATATGAATATCCCC
Source organism: Solenodon paradoxus (assembly GCA_004363575.1). Classification (NCBI taxonomy): domain Eukaryota; kingdom Metazoa; phylum Chordata; class Mammalia; order Eulipotyphla; family Solenodontidae; genus Solenodon; species Solenodon paradoxus. The sequence goes on from RJWH01000708.1 coordinate 333,270, forward strand.
ACAGTGTTTCCTGGCTGTGTTTAGCCTTGTGCCCATGCAGGTGATGTCACCTTCCTTCATGTGTGACCCACAAAATGCAGGTCCCACAGCCTGCCCCACTCCCTACCCTTGGGCCAGAGACAGTGTGTAGTCACCCCTCGAAGGCCTGGCATCCGCTCATGTAACTGGCAGAGTGGGTGGGCCTTCCTTCCTTAGCCATGGCCAGGGAGGCTCCCCAAGCCAGAGGAACTGCCCCTGGGATCTGCTAGAGCACATTCTTGCCCACATTTCCTAGTTGCCTATCTCACAGGAAAGAACATGACCTTCTTTTCTCTGCAAAGGCATAGCTGCCTAAGAAACAATTTAATAATGCAAACCAGAAATGGCCCTGGAGACTGCACAGCTCTCCTCCCAACAGCTGAAATAATGAGCTGGCAGACAGACAGAGCTGATAATCAGCCACTGACCTACCCTGATTCCTGTCCTCTCTGCCCTGTATCTCCTAGGTCCCTTTGCTCCCATCCCTCAGCCTACCAGGCAGGGAAGACACACACTGGTTTCTGATCATGGAGAAACTGTCCCATCCCAGCTCCAGTGAGTACTCATCCTTTCCCAAGTGCAAACATGCCTGCAACTCAATAGCTGTCGGGACCCCTGACATTTGATTCATGCTGTACACAGAACACAAAGCTGAAGAGGGTCACCCCAACCTGTCCTTTCCACAGCCCCATGTGGCAGACTCAGCAGGGCACTTGCCCCAGTTGTGCAGCAGGACAGACCTCCTCCAAGGGACTGAGTGAGCTGAGAGAACGAAAGCATGGTGACCGCAAGTCCAGCCCGACCACACTGGGCCTGGAGGCCCCAGATCGCACTGCAGGCTGTGTGGTAGGGTCTACCTGCCCCAAACAGGGATAGAACCTCCTCCCTCTTTCAGCGCCCCACAGAAGCACATGCCTGACATATGACGGCCCTAGAACATCATGATAAAGGGTCTCCTGGAGAGCCTGAATTGCTGGTGGCTACTGGACATGGCAGGAAAGAAGTATTTCAGATGTTGGATCTTGTTTCACCACTTCCTGTGTCACTGCTGTCCTCTCCTGAGAGGACCAGTAACACAGCAACTAAAGGAGGGACAACTGCTTCCCTTCTGCTGCTCTGCTGCTGGTCTCTGCCATCCCACAGTCTGCCCACCACTCTGTGCTTGCTGTGTGACCTGTTGTGTTAGGGTGTAAGCGACGGGGCCAGAGGGAGCGTGTGTCTTCCTAGGAGGGACGCATTGGGCCAGCTGGGTGGGATGTGAAGTTGGAGACCTGAGCCAGAGTCACCTGGATGCTGGTTGTGGGCCAGAGACAAGCTGTGTGTGTGTGTGTGTGTGTGTGTGTGTGTGTGTGTGTGTGCATGCGCACGCGCACGTGCATGTGTGGTAGGATCTAGTTCACTGGGGGAGGGTAGAACGAGCTCCTAGAAAAAGGGACAAGCGATGGCAGTTCTCTGCTAAGACTCAGACCACAGGGGCCACCAGAAGTGGTTGTTCCCTGAGGTGTCCTGAGAGGGGAGTCCCCCTGAATGAAGAGGGACACACTGGACACTCAAAGTAGTGCCTGTCCTGTCTATGAGACATAAAAGCATGTCACAATCACTTCTATAAAGATGTGACCTAGATGGATTTGGGGCTGGGATGAAAGCGTCTAGGTGGATTTTGGGTAATCTGTCCCTTCCTCCCTGGGAAACTCGTCCAGCTACCTTTGCATGTCAATCTGAGGATGTCCTGGCAGTGTGCTGGGGCCAGCAGGGCTGCTGTGCTCACTCTCTACAGCCAGGCACTGGTGCTGTCGGGGTGCCTCTACAAGCAGTAAAGGGGTGACACTCTGTACAGGGTAGACAACTTGTGGACCCCCAGAGTCTCACAGCTCTGCCTGCCTCTGTGACACAAAACTGAGCACTCAAACATGCCAGGGTGTCCTCTCCCCAGAGAGCTAAAGCTTCCCCGGATCCCCAGTGCTCTGCTGCTGCTCTGCTGCTGCTCTGCTGATGCTCTGCTGCTAGCTCTGCTGCTGCTCTGCTGCTGCTCTGCTGCTAGCTCTGCTGCTGCTCTGCTGCTGCTCTGCTGCTGCTCTGCTGTTAACTCTGCTGCTGCTCTGCTGCTGCTCTGCTGCTGCTCTGCTGCTAGCTCTGCTGCTGCTCTGCTGTTAACTCTGCTGCTGCTCTGCTGTTAACTCTGCTGCTGCTCTGCTGCTGCTCTACTGTTAACTCTGCTGCTGCTCTGCTGTTAACTCCGCTGCTGCTCTGCTGCTGCTCTGCTGCTGCTCTGCAGGTACTCCACTGGGCAGACGGCACACTTCAGAGGGAAGCAGACGCTGCACCCTGTGCTGCTCATGGCCACTCTGAATCAGAGGGAGGCCCAGAGGAGCTGCTCAGGGCTGTGGCCACAGAGCTGGAAGCAGGGCACAGCAGGGGAGGCCTCCAGAGAGCTGCCCCCTCCTCTCTGGTTGTGCAGAGGGTGGTGCCTCTGGAGCACAGCACACAGGCAGGAGAGTGGTTCTGCCTCCTCGCACTGCTCTTTCCTGGCTCATCTCCCTCCCTGGTGGCAGTTGGGTGCAGAGTCAGAGGTGTCAGGGGCACAGCCCCCACCTTAACCACTTCCCTCTAGTACCGAGTCTGCCAGGTGCCCCAGACACCAAGACTGTCAACTAGTGCACAGTCACCTCCTCTTGCCATCCAGGAACCTGATCTCCAGGCCCACCAATCCTAGTGCTCCTGAGCCTGGCCCATCCCCTTCGATTAGTGTCGATCCTTGTACCACTGACATGAGCAAACTGTCTGTCCCCTAGTGCCCCGGCCTCAGTTACCTGAAGTGCACAGAGCCTTCTCTTCATGCACAGCTCCACACTGGAGCCTGGAAGGAGGGGAGGAGGTCAGCAAACCTCGGCTTAGTCTCAGCAAGCCTAGGGGCTCTGAGGTAGCAGAAGGTCCGGTCCATGCACACAAAAGTGGGGGTGTTTTCAGTGAGACAGTTCTCAGCCTCTACTGAATTCTCAAAAGGTTGTGAGGAGAGGTCAGAACCACCTATCAGGACACCGGCTGACCTGCTATGTCTTTCTCAGGAATTAGTCTCCCTAGCACAAGGCCCAGCATCGAATGGGACTGGGAATATTCTGTGTGCTGGAATGAATGAACAGGACTTCAGGGTTCAGGTCAGCATAGTGGGCCGGAGTGGAAGATGCTTTAGATTCATTGTGGTTCCCCAGGAGCAGCTTCAGAGGGCAGTTCAGAGACACGGTGGTCAAGGGGCACATCAGGAGAGAGCTAGTCTCTCCTGCAGACACCTCTGCACTGCCTCCAGTGCTCCTCTCCCACCTATGCCGGTGTGCCCCTGTGTTCAGGCTGCCTCTTGGCCCCAGAGTGCCCTGCCCCATGCTCAGTTCAGGCCCCAGTCCTGAGACTCCCAGCTGGACCCAGTTTGCAGAGAGGCTTGGGAAGGACCTTGTAGAGAGAAGAGCCACACAGGCCTGTGTGACAGTCAAGAGAGGCTGGACCTTGGGTAACAACAGGGAAGAGGCACCAGGCAGGTGACCCAGGCATGGGTCATACTGGCTGTTACTTCAGAGCTGCCTTCCCTCTGGCAAGCCTCCAGGTCTTACTCATCAACCTCCAGTTGGAGGCTGTACCTTCTTTCAGCCAATGCTTTCTCCAGTGAATCCTTGCATGACAGTTTGGAAACTGCAGAACTCACACAGAGAGAAGGGACTGGAGTCGACCCAGGAGACGACAGACACTGGGTGTGCTCTTGCCTGGGGGCTTAGCCCTCAGTAGGACCCACACTGCTGAACACTCAAGATCTTCAGGCCAGGCAGTCTGCACTGTGAGTACATTAACTTTCACAACCATCTTGCAAAGAGGGGCCATTATCGCCCCCATTTCACAGATAGGGAGATTGAGGATTTATGATTAAGTCTCATCAAGTTTGTAGTTAAGAGTCCTGTGATGCCCTCAAGTCCACCGGTGACTGACACCTCCTCTGTCTTAGGGCTTCTCCCTCATCAGCTGAGAGCTCACAGGTCTCACTCTGGCTGTTCCGGGTTGAGGCACTCATAGTTTAGGTGAAGAGCAGGTATGGGACAGGGCAGGGCCCTAGCTACTCCTCCTCAGGTTTGACTCAGGCACTGAGGACACGCAGCCAACCTACAATGCTGGTCAGGGCCAGATTCTTGGGTCGGGAGGGGAGAACCTGCCTCTGGAGGATGGAGCTGGGGAGGTGTTAGGCTGGAGGAGGGACATGATCACTGACTCTGCTGGATGCAGCAAGTTAAGCACATGCACAGGGCTCTTTGCCAGGTACACAGCAGAGTCACCCCAAAACTTTTTTCATATTAATTGCCCAGATCCCTCTGGAGAGTTGAGTCGCTTGGGCTGGTGTGGAGGCTGGGGGCTCAGCATTTATTCTGTATTCATGGATAAAGTTCTGGGGCTATGCACAGACGCTCTACTTATCTCCATGAGAAGAAAAACAACAGCAGTTAAAGCATGCAGAAGCTGGTCTGGCATCAGATCTGGGCCCTGGTGTCCTGTAATATCACTCTCAGGCAACGGCACTTGGAAATGATGGAGCAGACAAGAATGAGCCCCCTCTGTGCTCATGACACAGATAGATCACGCACATTGCACAGGCTACAGAGACTGGACAGCCTGTGTGTGACACAGCTGTATGAGTCAGGCAGCTTTACCAATCCCGGATTTAACTTCAAGTCCACTAAGTGGTCCAGTCATAGGTTTGGCCCTGCTTCCTTACAATAGCTCAAGGAAAGCCTAAGCCCGGGGCTGCCTCCTAACCTTGCCCCAAACCTATCTCACTGGATTCATGTCTACTGCAAACTCTTTCTAACACCATCTCATGATGCTGAAGGGGCATCTGAGCAGTCCCAGAACACAGGACCTGAGATGAGCTGACAGGTGTGGAGACCTTGGGCAATGAGGCACTGGAGTGGCAAGGTGCCCAGCACAGGTCACCACTCCTCACAGCAGAGGCCAGAAATGGCACTTCATAGTTCATGCCCAGACATGCTGATCCCTGGGATGCTTGTGCTGAGCACTGTGAGGAAGCCAGAATCAGCTCATCTCTGTTTCGGATGGTGTCTCATCTCACTGATAATCTGCTGTTCACGATCATCCCAGTCTGTGTGCTCGCGGCACCCAGGAAAGGGGTGAAGGAAGAAGGGGATCATTTTAAGAATGAGAGGAGCATTTTGAGAGGCTCTGGCCGAGTCTGGTTTCACCAGAGAGGCAATCCTGGCTCGGTAGGAGTCCTCCCTTGTCTGTGGTTTCACCTTCCAAGGTTCCAGTTATTAGTGGTCAACCAAGGTCTGAAAATAATGCATATTATATTTTGAGACAGAGACTTCATCCCGTATCTTTTAATATAGTATATTGTTACAATGATTCTATTTTATTATTACTTGTGGTTACTGCTTAACTGTGCCTAACTCATAAACTCTGTCATAGGCATGCACATACAGGAAATAACATAGGACATGTAGTGTTCAGTACCACCTGTGGGCACAGGCATTCATGGGCGGGGGAGGGGATGTTGTGGAATGTGTCCCTGTGGATAAGAGGGACTAATCTCAATACTGCATCGATATTCAGTAAATTACACACACGAGGCTGGTTCTTGACGTGTGTGCACAGTGAAATTGAGCACAGTGAGTGTCTCCACCAACTTGTGTCCCTTAGTCATCTCACCCTCATGCCCCCATCTGCCTCGCACTTGCCCCAGACACCATTAATGGGGCTCCTGTCACTATAGATTCATTAGTGTTTTCTAGAGCTTTGAGAAATGCAATCAGGCAGCTTTCTGACTTCTCTTATTTAATATAATTCTCTGAGATGCACTGAGTTTGGGCCATGTGTCAATAGTTTACTTCTTTCTATGGCTGAGTGACGTCCCAAGGTCTTCATGCACAATTTCCCATTATTCTCATAAGGTTCACTCATCAGAGAGAACTTTTTCCCAGCACTCAGCCTTTCCCATCAGCTGTGCCAGCCGCTTTTCTGGTGAGAATGCATGGAACCCTGGCAGGAGCTGCGGGAGCATCTTCGTTCAGTATCGGGAAATGGGCTTCACTTGGCTTCACTGGTTACAAGGACAACACATTTCTCCCAGGAAGAGAGAGATTGGGAGGAGAGGTACAAGGGGATTACTGGTGATTGTGGGGTGCTTACATGGTGCTGAGTGATTTACGTGCTTTCTTCTGCTTGTATGATCTCATTTAACTTCCACAACCTCTGAGATGGGAGAGGTTCACCGAAGGTGTCAGAGCTCTCAGCTCCTGAGAGGGCTGGTCCATGGGCTTCCATGGCCCATCATCACGAAAGGGACTTTGGGAGGAGGAGAGGCCCTGCAGCCTCCGACACAGGCCTTGTTCCAAGAGGACCACTTCTCACGCACAGGAAATCTTTACCTCAACGGCAAAAAGGTATTGAAGAGAGACAAATCAGCCTACTTGGCATAAACATGGCTGATGACCAAAGCATTCTGAGCTGGCCTGGGCATGATGGGCTCCATATTGCCGGGTGCATGCAATTCACAGGGCTGTGCCTACTGGGCAGGGAGCTGGCCCCTCCCCGCAACACAGTAGGGCAGTGTGAAGACTGAAGAGTGCTGTGTGGCCTGATGCCTACTCTCTTGACTCCAGAGGAGCCCTCCAAATGGATCTCTTCTGAGAGGCCTCCAGGCAGTTCCAGGGTCCTCAATGTAGTGTTTCTCAGTTCAGCTCACATGGGCATCATGTGGAAGCCGGGACAGGAGCACTTGCACCCAGTCCTGAGTTCTGAGCTGCTCTCTCTTGGTGCAGCTGGTCACTCTGACTTGTAGCCGCAGCCTTGGACAGTCTGGGTGCAGGGCCCTGTCGCACCGCTCTACGACCGTCAAGGGAACAGTTCATGCTCCTGCCGTTGATGCTTCAGCTATATTTTTGCCATTTGTTTAAGCAAGTTCCACTGAGCATGGCTCCATCCAGGCCTGATGTCAAGATGTATTGGGCAGCCTTCTATTTGCAAGATGTTCCAGGTGTCTAGCCAGGCAAGGGGTAAATCGAATGACTCCTCTCTCCTGCTCTAGCTTTACCCAGCCCACACCTCCCCAGAGATCAAGTGCATAAGAGAAAACAAAGATTTTTCTAATTGTTTCTTTTATTTTATTTCCTGTTTGTGCTGATCAGTTTTAAATTAGGTAATATATGATGCACAAAAGCAAACATATATTTTTATGTGTTCTAAACAAACACCCATGAATCTCCCTCTAAGTGTTGTGTGTCTGAGTTTTTAATGGGTACATTAGTAAGTGCCACAGAAGCAGAATTTTCACTCAGGGATGGAATTTTTATATGACAAGACACAGGATGTGAGATGGTGGCTTGTTTTTTTGTATCATTAGGGAATGTTGCATGTGAGAATATGACAGAAAAGCTAGAAACTTGGGGAGAAAAGAAATTATGTCATCATGAGTTTTTTCAAAAATAGCAAGAAATAGAAATACCAGTCATTAGACCTTTGGTAGAGGTATATTTAAATGGACACTTGCAAATCAGTACATTCAGTGTGCTCCTGTGACCAAAGGAAGACACCCAGCAAAGATGGCATAGATAAGAGGCCTGAGGGAAGGAAAGAGGCAATGAGCACAACACCCTGGAGGCACCACCACTGTGTCCTCAGGGAGAAATGGAGCATGGAGCAGGGAACCTACAAAGGCTGGTGCAAGTCAGGCTGTGAGTGGTCCCAGCCCCAAACTGTGACCTCATGTGAGTCACCAGATGAGGGCCTCAGACCTTACAGGCAGTGCCCCCTTCCAACAGGGCTTGGACTGGGTACCCCAGGAGGATTCAGGAGCCAGGCAATATCATTTATGTCCATAGCCTTGCAACTGGTGAGGAGGAGGATGCCCATTCAGAGATGAGAACTCCCATCACAGGACTCCATAACAGGACTCCCAGCAGAGCACCTCCAGCCAAGGAGCTGGAGTGTAGGGAAGCAGCCCAATCCACCCAGCAGGAGAGGCAGACCAAATACTGGGGTCAGCAAGCCATACACAATGTGAAGGGCGAATTCGAACCCAGCTCCTCCTGGGCATAACAAACAATGGCTGGAGCCTCAGGTTGGCCCATAAGGGCTGAGTCTGGAGAAAGCAGTAGGGTCTGTTGTGACCAGCCTGTGATTGAGGGGAGGTCAGACACACCAAGGTGGGGGAGGGTGGGCCCCTCTGAGCCCGATGAGCAGGTGTGAGGTTTGGTCCAGGTTTGGAGAGAAGGTGCATGTCTCTAAAACCATCAACTCTTGCTGGCTTAAGGGTTGTCAGCTCTTGTGCATTCTAGTTAATTCATTCACAGGATCAAATGCATTTCCCTGGACATACTATGTTCCATTTCTTAGCACATACTACGCTCTAAACTCTGGATCTGTACCTTGGAGCCTATAACCTAGAGGGTGAGAACAAGACCTAGAATATGTAGATGTTTGAAAAATGTGTGTTGACAGGCTGGATGAAGACTTGGTGAGGTTGCTCCCTGAGTTGGTAGAGGGAGTAGAGCAAAGCACAGGCGGGACCATGCCTCAGGGCCTGTACTGTGGCCCCTGGCCAGAAACAGGGTTTGTGAAGATCAGTGCGCAAAGCAAAGGCCCCAGGCCAGGAGGTCATACCAAGCTTCTGAGCAGCTACATGGCCAAGGACGGCAGAGTCTGTGGTGGTGGGGAGATGGCAGTCCCAGGAGGTAGTTGAGAACTTCTTGGCAGTTATCTGACTCCCAGGCCTAGTCTGTCCTGTCCACTCTGGTCTTCCCTTCTCTGTCACCAGGGGGACCAGTCTTTTTAGGATGCAAAAGGATACCTCTCCATGACCTCTCACGGGACAGGTTCTGCGTGGCCTCAGATGCTTCTTTAACCTTTAGCCAAATGAGTTCAAACACATAGCTGACCTCCTAGAAAAATGCCCCAAGACATCTGCTTTGGAGTGTCCTGAGTCCTGTTCCAACAGGGGTGTGCAGCTGCTCCCTCAACCAAGAAGACACCAACAGGGTGTCTCAGAATTCAGTTCCATTCTGACATCATCTACCTGGAGAGAGCATCAGATTCCACGGTCAAGGTCTCAGTTTCCCAAGACTTCCCTTCACTTCGGACACCAGTTGCAACCCAGGTAAGAAGCTACTTGTGCTTCTAACCAACCCATTACACACTGGGGTCCCCACAATCCCCACTATTTACTAGGCCAGTAAACAGAATTCAGGAGAACCCACTTACTCACTAAATTAATTACAAAGGATGCTGAAGAATGTGAACCAACAGCCAGATGACATGCACAGGACAGGTATGAGGAAGGCGAGGGGTACACCTTTCTCCCCAGATCTCCACATGTTCACCAATCCTGAAACCCTCCAAAGCCCCCTCCTCTTAGTTTTTTATGAGACTTATTTCATAGGAGTAACTGATGAACTCATTGACTATTTTGGATTGATTCAACCTCAAGTCCTCTCCTTTCTCCAGAGTTCTGGGGGGACTGAAACTCTGTCCTTCATGTTGGTTTCTTCTTAGATGTGTCCCCCAAAGTAACTGCATTAACATAACAAGAGACACCTTTAATATGCTCATCACTTAGGAAATCCCAAGACTTTGGAGAGCTGTGAGTCGGGAACTGCCCATGAAAACCAAATATATATTATAAGATGACCAAAGATATATTTCTTATGTCATGATGTCTCACACCACCTACCCACAAAGCTGAGAGGCAAATTGAGTCCTCATGGGAATTTTTTTTTCCTTAATTGCATGTCTTGGGGTTTAGGACTGTGGTGGAACACAGCTTTCCTGTCCAGTATCTGCAGAGCCAATCCTGAGTGGTGGTGTGTGGGGGATGGGGGTGGGAACAGGGCAGCAGTCTTGATTATTCCAAGATAATTGAGAAACAGGTCCTTACCACTTGGAAATAAAAAGGGGACAGACAATTTCTCTCCCCACCCTCCAGAGAGCAGCTCAGCTCAGCTCCAGTCAGGACCAAGGATCTTTAGAACAGACCTAAAGGTGTACAAGCAAGTGAGCCGAGTCAGGAGCCTTCCCTGGCCCCATCACCCCAGACAATCTCAGCAGTTGGCTTGCATGCAGGACCTGCTGTGCCCCTCCTCTCTGGATCACTGCTCAAGCTGGGTCCCGTGAATTACCCCACACCCTGCCAAGACAGTGACTTTTATTGCGCTTAGCTGAAATCCCTTTCAGTTTTTTGTAACCAGGAGAGTTCACCAATAAAGAAAGCAAATATCAGAAAATAGACCCTTCAGAAAAGGGGCAGAGGGTTGTGAGATTGGTTATTCCACTTGGTCGTGGCCAAAGTCAGGAAAGTATATTGGGAACTAAATTATGGAGTGCTGACATCTCACTGTATTCAGAGTGAATCCCCGACTAATTTCATGGTGGCCCAGTGTCTGCTAGAGGCTTTGGGAGGAAAATGACTCTTGTTACAAAATCTGAGTGAGAGGCATGAAGAACCCAAGTACTATACAGTGTGAACTTGTCTCCTCTAACTGCTCTGACCAGCTTCAAGAGAGAGAATAACACACCCAAACCCTGAAACTCCCAGGGACTCTCCTTGACTACACATAACTCATCTCCTTTCTCTTGCAGTCACAGAACTGAGACATCCCTGAACCAAAAGTAGTCTGAGTCTACTAATCTTTCGCCTGACAAATTATAAAGTCTGGGGAAGAGACTTGGTCTCTGAGTAAAGGAGTCAGAGCACCATCTAGGAAGGAGTGGCACCCTGGCCGAAGCAATGGGCATCTTCTAGGGAACACACAATATCACTGAACCCCTGATTCTTAATCTGGCTGCATCAAAAGTCTGTTGTCACTTCACCAGTTCTCTCCATGCCCATTTCTGTCCCTTTCTCCTGCCTCCAAAACAAAATGTAGAGGTAGATCTCAGCATGAGCATGGAAACTAATTACAAGGTTAAATTATAGAGGAAATGGTTCATATTTCAGAACATTATCATCTTGAGAGCATGTATGGCAAACACCTGTGGAATAGTGGGAATAGATTCTGAGAGTAGCTGACCAAGGAGCAGTGAGCATCATTCTGTCATCTGCATGCCAGCCTCAACAGCCAGGGTGTGCTCCAGTCGGAGACCGACTGGTTGACTAGAACCTGTTTGATAGTGGTGTCCATAAAATGAAACTGAAAAGCCAGAAATTCCTCCAAGGAATCCCAATATCTGAAGAAAGGGTGTTGGAGTGGATTTATTAAGGACAACCTGCTTATCATCTCTTAACTACATTCCTGGAGAACCAAAAAGACACGCCTACCCCCAAGGCATCAAGAAATACTCTACAGAAGAATGCCAACATCTTGGAAAATTGACATAAGCCGTGATCTTTAACAGTTGGGGATGCTGATAAGCAAAACTACCATTGGTGATAATTCAAATTGGAATTCAAATGGGAATGACAGGACTGGCATGAAAGACTGAGAAGTCTCATTTAAGTGCCAGAAGCCAGAGTGGTATTACTGTCAGATGCCAGGGGCTCTCTGGTATTGAGCAATCAGTCATGGGGCTGCCAACATGGAAAAGGATGAGCAACACCAATGGGGTCCTATTTTCTTGTGTAGTATTTATGAAAATTATAATTTCTTTTTTCTTAAGTAGGACTGGTAGACAGAAGCTTCTATGAGTGCCTAGAACAGTTTCTGGCAAAGTGATGTTAATGAATATTCATTAACCAAACTGCACTGCCCCTTAGCTAATTTCCATACTTGAGTCAATAGCTCCTTGAATGAATGGGAGGCTCATTACTTTCAATAGCATCCTCAGCATAGAATATGACTCTTTTGAAGACTCTTATACATAGAAATATGTATACCTTTCAGAAATTATGAAACACTGGCTCTGAGCTAATTAATTCCTGATGACTCAAGATGTCACTATATCTCACAACCAGGAGTGAGAGCTGACAGGAGGTGGGAGGCATGTCAGGTCACAGATGAAAACTCACCTTGCATCCACAACATGGTAGTTCACAGATCTTCCAAACTCCTGAGTATTCAGTTGGCAATAACATGCCCAGTTCCTGGCAGAAACTCCATCCTAATTCCATCACCAATGATGTGGAGACTTTTGTAGGAAAGCTAAGTGGAAGTCTCCAGAGCAGCTTCTTCCCTCCAAAATAGCAAATACATCCCTGGTGACTAAGAAGCCAACTGCTTAGGGGTGGACACCCCTGTTGTTTCCCTAGCCAACTTCCCAGCTAGACCTCTGCAGGAGGTACAGAAGACGCTGGACTTTGAAGAACCACAGTGGACAGTGGTGGTTTCAGTGGTGCCGTCCCACATGTAATCTCCCACTGGAACAAATCTGTTACTGTCCTTGGTCACTGTTCTGGTGAAACTGTGCCTGTGTACGCCTGTGATTCATGTGCCTGTATGTGCATGTTTGTTTCCTGTCTTAATATTCAGAGGTCAGCAGATGTAGGTTGCTTTTGCCATGACAGGGACAGCAACACATCTTCACCATCCTGCCTCAGGGCTACACCAGCTCACTGCTTCAAAGTCATAATTTAGTTAGAGAGACCTTGACTTTTCCATCCCAAAGGATTTCATGTCGGTCTATTGCCTCATACAGATGGGACTTGGAAAGCAGCAAGTAGCAAAGCACCCTGAAGGAGTCCCCAAAGTGTGGGACATGAATTCAATGAAAAGAGAGGGAACTTTCACTCCGGGGAAGGTTCCAGATAGGTAGCAGATTTCCAGATGTCTGGAATTTGGAGCCCTTCCTCTGAAAGTGAAAGACATGCTATTGAACCTTGACTGCCCCCACATCCTACCCAACCCCCCAGTCCCCACCACCAAAATGGCACACAATATTGGGTGAACTGGGGTTTTGAAGCAATGTATTTTCTCCTTGGCTCTGTTATTCCAATTCGTTTTCTGGGTGATCCCAAAGGCAATGTTCTTCCAGACCAAATAGGCTGCAGGCAGGGCTCCTGGAGGTCCAACCCTCTGTAGTCTGGCTTCCTGCTGCTTTCTTCACAGCTCTCAGAGCCACCAAACTACCCCTGCCTTCCATCAGGTAGGACATTCTCTCCCACCATGGACAGCCCCCTTCTGGCCAGCTCCACCAGTTTCCCTGATTCTTCCAGGCAAGTGTGGGCTCTCATGCACTGCCAATAACTGGGTTTAATGGCTCTTGTGTCCAGAGATACCCCCTGCCCTGGGTGCCCACAGCAAGACTGGTCACTGTGCAGAATCTGCAGCAAGTTCTGACAGAAGTCTGGCCTAGAGTCTGGGGTTTGAGGAACGATCCTTGACCTAGAGCCATGGTGAAGACTAGCTGTCTGTTACCAGTCTGACTGTGGGATCCCAGTGATCTGAGTTTCTTAGGGTGAACCAGGATTTTTGATCCACTAAGTAACCAAGCTAGCACCCATCATCAGATGGTCAATCCAACTCAGGCCCAGGAGGGATTGGGATGTGATTCAAGCAGACAGCTCCCTTAGCCTCCCACACCTGTGGCCTCATAGGGCCTTCCTTAAGACCAGTAACTAAGGTGGCTCTGCCAGATATACCTGCACAGCCAGAACTGGACTGCTGTGGCATTTGGGCCCCTCCCAAGGATGGCTCCAAAGGACAAAAAAAAGGGAGATGGTCTGAGGCACAAAGATTTGCCCCCATGATGTGCATGGAGAGAGGTCAGAGGACCTTCAGGGACTTGAGGGTAGGCACTGAGACTAAAGACAAAGATGGGTGAAAAGGCCTGTCAGACTAGGTCAGGATGCGAGGACAGTGTGTCCTATGAGAATACTTTCCCAAAGGCCCCCAGTGAGTGGGCAGGTAAGGCGGCTACCCTGGGATGACCAGTGACTTCTCTAGTCACATTTGACTGCTCCATGAATTCCTGGGGCCAGCTGAATATCTCAGACTCTGCCCTGCTGCCTCCCTCCAGCTAGGTAACCCTACACCACTGCTGTGGACTGCTGACAGAAAAGGCCAAGGTTTCAGGACATGACTTTATAAACACACATATTTTGTAATAAGATCCTAACATCCAAGCCTGGGAAGTATGGGATTATCACCCACATTTTTTAAATGTGAAAACAAAGACCAAAGTAATTAAGTGATTGTCCCAACTGACAGAACGCAGAAGGGGAGTCCTGTGTGCTCTGAGATGCTGCTCCAGCCAGACTCCCAAGTTCCTCAAGGGCATCTTCTATGTATTTCTAGTGCAAGTTTCCGAAAGGCTCTGCCCCTTTCTCCTGATGTTTACAAAGAAGTGATTACACTTGTTGGTGTGAGCTGATTCAGAAGCTGTTCTTCCAGACCAAATAGTTTGAAGGTAGGGCTCCTGCAGGTCCAACCCTCCACAGTCTGGCTTCCTGCTGCTTTCTTCACAGCTCTCAGAACCACCAAACTACCCCCACCTTCCATCAGGTAGAGCAGTCTCTTCCACCAAGGACAGCCCCCTTCTGGCCAGCTCCCTCACAGTTTCCCTGCTTCCATGCAGTTAGCCTTGTGATCAGAGCCTCCTGTTTCCCTCTCTGCTCCCCGTATTGCTCCCCCGGAGGAACTTGGCAGTCAGCAGTCTGGTCACCCCTCTGACAGTGCCCTGGAGTTTATACAGCTCACTTTGGGGGTCCCTGCAGGGGAGGTAGACGGCCCAAAGGAGTAGGTCCCTGTAGCAGCTTGTAAGTAGTGGGAGAAGTGAGTCTGGGAAGTGTGTACCTCCTATAGACATAGAAATAGAACATTTTCCAGGTTCCTGTTCCTCACTTTCCAGGTAGACACCCCTCCATGACAACGGAGTTCAACGCCCTCCCTAAGTACCTTTGGGTCCCCTCAGCTGGGGTAACAACAATATTGACTATTTATGCTCCTACTAAGCCAAACACAGCCACCCTTCCTGGAACCTGCGGTCCTGGCCGTGGGGCCCAGCTTCCCGCGTGACTGGGGGAGGAAGAGCCAGGGGAGGCTGGTACTGGGCAGCTGCCCTCACCGAGGCTGGCTCGGGGTTGCGATCTGAATCGCCCGGACAAGATACGTCTCCTTCCCTGCGGTCTGGGCGGCCACAATCCGGATCTCCCTATCCTCCTCCTCAACAAAGTTGGGGCAGCAGGCGCGCCCCAGCCGCCGGCACCCACCCAGTTCCCAGCGGTCGCCACCAGTACGCGCGCCATTCTCCTTCCCAGCACGCGCGGCGGGACGCTTGTCACCACCCCGGCGGGGAGCAGTCTCACCTTGAAAAAGCTCCGGAGGAAGTGCAAGATGCCAAGCATGGTGTCCCACGCCACGCGACGTCGGAGCGCGCAGCCAAGAGCCGCGTTGCGGAGCCCCGAGCCCGGCTTCCAATCCCCGGGCCGCTCCTCCCTGGCGCTGCTTGCAGCCGCCGGAACGCCCAGCCTTCCGCGCTCGGCCTCCCCCGGCGGCACGTGCGGGTCCCCGGGCGCGCCCAGGCGCCCGCCCCACCCCGCGCCCGCCGCGCAAGTCAAAAGCTTCGGGGCATACGGAGCGTCCCAGCCCCAGCCGAGCGCCCCACCGCCCGCGAACGCCTGGGAGGACTGGGAGCCTGAGAGTTTTTTCTGAGAAAGAAAGAACAAGTGAAATTCACATTTGGGCCTCACATCTGCACAAACAGGACTCACAGTCACGTATCACTACCTTGCGCGATGCGTCGGTGCGGGTGGGCTCCCCGGGTTTCTACCAGACCCTAGGCCTGCGACTCTGTGTCTCGCTCCACTCTAGCTCTCAGGAAGAGGTGGTCTCTCTGCCTGAGCGCTTTGCTTTAAGAGCTTCCAGAACTTTTAGCGCTGCATTTGCTCGGCACTCTTTTACCAGTTGAGAAAACCAAGTTTCAGAGCTCGAAGACTTGTTTGTACTCATGCATCTGGCGAGAGGCAAGTGTGGACAAGAATCCCAGGATCTAGTTCTTGGTCCAAATCTCAGACTGATTTGCGCAACGCTGCTCAAGCTTGTGTTCTTCACGCAAGTCCTGGTCCTCTTGAAACCTGGGGCTGGGGTGAACCGCCAAGATGAACAACTAAATAAAATCAATAAAATGCTTTTTCCTCCTCTCTTTGCCTGCCTACTCGACTTCATTCCTGTAGCACCTTTTCTTTAAAAAACAAAATCAAAACCCAAAACTATTCCTGGCCAACAGCACATGACCAGTGATGCATGTAGAATACTCCCCCGGGCCTCCCACCAATTATCTCTGCTTCTCCCCAGGCCCTCAGAACATCCAGGCCAGGGCAGAAAGTCTGGGAGGTAAATGTAGGCTGACCATATTTCCTTGATACAAAAATGGGACATTGGGATGGCAGAAACAGGATGGGAGTGACCAAAAAAAAAAAAAAAAGATGGGGTTATGTCCTGGCAAATAAAGGCAGGGGAGGAGGTGGAGCAATCCCATCAGGAGCAGAGCAGTCAGGCCAATAACAAGTGCTATACAGTGCCAATTGGTGATCGCATAGTAACAGATATGTTGTATGGTAGGACTTTATAAAATGATCAGGAGCAGTGTAAGGAATTTTGGCATCTTAGACAAAGACCAAATTTGGCTCTCCTATAAGCTCCACTGTAAATATCCTGCTTAAAATACATATTGCTTTATCCACCCCCATGCTAGAAATGCCAGTAACCCCCACAAAGCCAGAGATAACCCCTTTATTGCCAGAAATAGCCCCCACAGTACTTACCTGACGAGTGACCAGCTGTCCTGCTCTGGTCCCTTTGAAGAAACAGGTGCGCCTGTGTGTGTGGTTTGGGGGCATGGTGGGGGCTGGGAGTCGGGAATCCTCTGCCCACGGGGCTGCTGTTTCCTCACAGGGAGTGGAAACAGCAGTAGCAGCCACAGACCGCTGCAGTCAGTGCAGGCAGGGACCCTCTTTAATGTAGGCAAAAGGGGCAGCTGTTTTTGAACTCCCTTAACAGACTGGCCCTGGGGCAACTCAGCGCTTTAAAGACCTTGCTGGTTTATTAAAAGTGGGTCAAAATTGACATTTATATTAAAACGATGGAATAGTAGAGAAATATTTTTAAAAACATGTTATCCTATTTAAAATGGTATATCTAGGTAAGTACATACCTAGAGTTTGTGGAGTCAGGGAGTAGAGTTGGTGGTGTGAGAGCATATGAAAGTCCAGCATCACTCTCCATCACCCGCAGCGTGTGTGGCCCTTGCTAGGACCATGTGCCTGAGTCCACCTGTGGTGGAAGGAAAGGCAAGAGATTTGCATTTGGACATCCGGCTGTGCTGCTTAGGACTTTGTGCTCTGCTCTAAACCCTTTTCTTTAATGTGCGAGAATACCTGCCTGATGGGGTTGCTGTGGAGATTCAAGTAGAAGTTAAACTTCATTGGTGCTTAGCAAATGTTAATTCCCTCTTCTTTGAAGCCTAGTGCTAAAGCCTGTGAAAATACACAAACCCTAGGCCACAGATTCCACAGTTATCAGGGCTTCTTTATTTGACCAATGGGGGAGACCCTGGACCTCAGATATGACTAGGCATCAGCACCACATGGAGTCGTGTTGGAGCACAGCTGCCAGACCCACTCAGGCTTTCTGGATGGTTGGTCCAGAATGGTGTCAGAGTATTTGCCTTTTAACAACTTCCCAAGTGGCAGTGCTGTTGCTAGTCCTGGGACCACATTAGAAGGACCCCTTCTTTCTCTGGGAAGGGGGCCTGGGTCAGCCTCATAGTTTAACAGGACAGTGGAACCCAGTCCAGAGAATAATCATCATGATGTGCCCAATTACCAAGTACTTACTGTGTCCAACTCTGGTGCTTGCCATAGTTTATGCCACTAAATTTCTCATCAGTCTTGGGGGAAAGGACAACATTGAATGATAAATGGGAAATAAGTCAATGTAATCTTATGTCTGGGTTTTCCTTGTGTAGAACACAGTGTTGGAGGGCTTGACTGCATTGTGGTGTTAAAAGTAATCTCTCTCTTTTTTTATATTAAAATACAAAAGGAAAAAGATCAATCATTACCCGGTAAGGGAGTAAGGGAGGATGACTAGGTGGAGCACAGAAGATTTCTAGGGCAGTGAAAATGCTTTGTGATACTATAATGGTAGACAGCATCATTAAACAACTAGTCACGACCCATAGAATGTACATCACCAAGAGTGAGTCCTAATTAATGGGTGTTGCGGGCAGCAAATGGTAATGATGTGTTGAGGTGGGTCCATTGGTTACAATAAACGCACCACTGAGGTGGTAATATTGATAATGGGGAGACTATGCATTTGTGGAGACAAGGTTAAATGGGAAATCTCTCTATCTTCCTCTCAATTTTGTTGTCAACCTAAAACCTCACTACAAGATGTTTTATAAAATTTAAAAGGCAGTGCTCTTAGATCTGCAGAAGGATTTGCACAACAGAATTTCCAATAAGCCAGATTCATCATGTTGAGTCTGTTTGGAATTAAATATCTTGCAACTCGGGGGTTGGGGATGGTGGTAAATCAAGTGGTCAGAGTGAAAACAACATACTGGATGTCAAGAGACGGGGGTGTTGGAGGAGCCTGGGCGCGGGCCAACAGGCGGGCTTTGGGTTCAGAGTTCTTTGGGCTGGAAAGCCAGGTTGATACCAAATGATGCCCTACTCTGAGGGAGCGTGAAGCGCTAAACTGAGATCCCCAGATGATCCCTGACTTGAGGCAGGTCTGCAGAGAGGCATTTTGGGTAGCCAGGGTGGTACAGACACAACAATACTGGTGCCTTCTCTTGGTAGGGCTGGGACGAAGTGCCCAGGAGAGGGGCTTCCTGCCGCCACCACTCTGACTCTCTTGTGCCCAACTCTGTGAGTTAGAGACTTGGAACATCTGAAATGCTTTTTACAAGAGCTTTCAGACTGAACAGGGATCCTGTAATGGTGGCTTGTGGGGAAGGTAGAAGGGAATTAGGAAAGTTCAGGGAAAACAACTTCAACCTGAGGATCGTCAGGATAAAGGGAACAGGTGTACCCTTCACCCAGTACTTAGAAGTCAGGATGGGAGTGGGGTGGACCCACAATAGCTGGTCAAGAGTGAAAAGTCAAGCAGAGGCCAACACACCCTCGAACTCAGTAAACCACCTGGAGAATCCTGGCGCTTCCTGCCTTACAGGCTCCTCTGTCTTATAGACCCTGGCTCTCTGGGTGCATGTGACTGACTCACAGACACGCTGGGCCCTGGGTCTCCAAGAACAGGCCCTTAGCTTCCTCCTTGAAGCCAGATTTCAGAGAGAAGGAGCAAGACTCAGTCCCCAAGTACATCTCTCCAGTGGTGACATTGAGAACTTGGGGACCACTAGCAGAAGAATATAGCGCTTCAGGAAGGACTTTCCACTACAGCACATCCCACACAGATGGGTCACTGTGCCTCAGGAGAAGCTGAGTTTGAACCCTGCTGTGGACTGTGAGGTGGAGCTCTGGGGAGATGGCCTGGGGTACAGACTCTTGTTTCAGCCCCCCAACCCCCAAGGGCCAGGACTGACTGTAACACAGGCAAAGATAGCTCATTTTGAGCCTCAAGAAATGAAAGATTCGGCACTAATATGACCAGCTCAGCACATTAACAAACAGCCCTCTTCAGTGTCTCCCCTCAAGCCTGAAAGAATCTCAGCTGAGCCTCTGTGCAGCTCCCGGAGGTCATGACTCACGAAGGACAAAGAAAAGTGTCCACAGACTCTGTGATTAACATCACAGATGGTTTATTACAAAGAAAAAGAAACAGAATGGAAGAAAAAGGAAAAAGAATTGCTCAGGCCTGGGTCTTACCCTGGGTCCCCCAGGCTCAGGCTGGGGGGACAATAGGAACCTTCTTTTTCTGTCTTTGCTATTTGAACTCTCAAGCTGGGGACAGAGCAGGCACTTTTCAGAGTCCCAGAACCTCCTTTGAGCCCTGGGCCCTGCCCACAGTGTCCCTCCCCACCCACAATGTCCAGCTCCACGCTGCCCACCATACGCTGCCCACCGTGCACTGCCCACTTGCACTTGGCCCCAGAACGCCATTGCCCTCGGGAAAATCACTGGAGTCAGGACTGTGGACCAGAATGAGGAAGACCCAAAGGGTTGGCCAAGACTTCCAGGGGCTGAGATCAGGAGAAGGGCTGGTGTGATTTCTCAGCATGCTGCTCACTTGGACATACTCCATAGAAAGGAGTAAGGGGAGATAAGGACCTACTGAACTCTGGGTGTGCAGAACCCTCACCCACAATTCCTCCTCCCTGTCCACCTTCTGTGCCTGCCTATCCTTCCATCCTGCACTTCACACCACCCCTCCACGTGCTGGGGTGAGTTTTCCCGTCCTTGTCAGGTTTCTCCAGCTCCATGTGCCCCACACCTACAAGCCTGGAGTAGGCAAAGCTTTTTGGGACACTTGTATCACACTTGGAACCACTTTTTTTTTTTTCCAGTTCAAAGACAGCTAATGTTTAGAAGTGGTGGTGAGGAGACTACAACTGAGGGTAGATGGGATGGGGATGGGACAAGAACAGGCCCATTGGCAAGCGTTTCTAGATTACTTTTAGACCAAACTCTGTACATGATGTCAAAGAGAAACCAGTGACTCCAGAGTTCTGAGGCAGACTCCTGTGGGGGTAGCTCTGGGGGGATTCCTCGGGTGTGGTGTCCCTCAGTTGTGGAAATGAACTGCTTGGAGACATGAAGAAGGCATCTGGGAGTACAGGCTTGGCCCTGAAAGACTTTTGAGGTTTGAGGTTTGAGGTTAGTAACTTGACTCTTCCAGGCCTTTGTTTCTTCATCTGTAAAATGGGCGGTTATTACTCCATCTCCTAGGACGCAGTGAGCCCAACTGAGTAAATTATGTGGAGAGGCAGCACCAGCACTGAGCAAAATAAACACATTCTGCTTGGTTGGGCTCCTCTTCCCAGCACCCAGCAGGGGCTTAGGTGCTGGTGAGAGAAGGGATGAGAGATCGAGTCACCCTGGTCCTGCACTGGTAACAGTGATCACCTTGGGCTGGGCATTTTCCTTTAAACACTTCTGTGTGTTGTGAGTTAATCTCATTATTGCTATGTGATAAATGATGCCAATAGAAGAAAGCAGTGTCTCATGTATGCAAAGCAGGACTCCCCTCCAACAGCGCAGCTCTGGGGCCCCTCCTGGACTTCTTCATCCTGTGGACAATCTCTCAGCTGAGCTCTGTTCATCTGCAGACCAGCGAGAGGTAATGAGAAAAGACTCATGAAACCTGTAGTTTCAGGCATACCAACTGCCTCCTACTGTGGAAGGGAGCCTAGAGTCAGCATGCAGAGCAGCGAGTCACGTCTGGAGTGCGGCGCACAGGGTCACTGTGCGCATCAGCCTCCATGCTGCTGTGTCTCCTGCCACCGAAAGACGCTGCCACTGCGATGGCATTCAAGCAAAGACGGCACGTGGACTGTGGCCCGAGAAGAGGGAATGTGAATGTGCGTTTGGAGCAAGTCTGGGGTGAGGGGGGTTACTTTGGAGGGGCCTGAGCTGGGCTCTGGAAGCATGAAGAGCGGAAGTAGGAGCACAGCTCAGGTGCTATGGACATGGAGACCCCCTTGAGTACCAGCGTGGCCCCGGGGAAGACCAGGGAGCGTAGCATGTTTCTGGTCACAGGGGAGAAGACTGTGTTACTGGGTGGGCAGCAGGCAGACCCGGGCCTGAGAACTCACTCTGGGCTGAGTCAGGTCAGCAAGGGGGCCTGGACTGGGAAGAGGAGGGAGCTGCTTGGGCAGGAAGGCTCCGGTCTCCAGGGTGACGCCACTGCTGCCTGGTCTCAAAGAGAGAGGCCAGAATGGGCTTTTGTGTGCAGAAGATGTTGAGGGGGGGTGGTGGGGTTCCCAGGCCTGATGGGAAAAAGAGGTGGAAGGAGGAGATGATTGCAGAAAAAAAAAGGGAGCCATAAAACACAAGGAAGATGCCTTCCCTGAATGCTCGCTAGGCAATAAGCAGCTTTTATCCCAGCCAGGAGGCCAGGGGCTGCTTTCTCTGAATGCAGGTCTGGCTTCGGGTTCTGAGAGAAGCATCCCATGCAGGGTGTGCCCAGCCCAGCTGGTCTGGAGGGAGCTGTGGTCACTTTTGCAGGCCCGGCAGCGTGGCTCCCACAGCAGGGCATTCTCCCTCTCCATGAGGACCAGGAGGACATCCAGGCTTAATGGGAAGAAAGGTGGATCAGAGACTAAGTTCTCTGAGCTGCAGCCTCACACCTCGTGTCTGCGGTGGGTCTGCCTGGCTGGGAATTTTATTTCCCGTCTGGGCTCAGGAGCAGGCCTGGTCTTGAGGGGAGGCATCAGACTCTAGGGAGTGACTCCAGGCTGCTCTGTGTCATGCCTAGGCCTCACAGTGCCTGAGCTGCAAAGGGAGGCTGTCCAAGGTAAGGATTCGTTTGAAGGTGGGCTGTGTGGGCAGAGTCCTCCTTTGAGGAGTAGTCTGCAATGAGGGGAATCTGCATTATACAGACCTGCTTTCTGGAAGAAGGACTGGTGAGCCCGGGAGCTGGGAAGGAGGATCTTTTGGAAATCTCCAGGGCTGGTCTCAGACCTGCTGCACACCGCGGCTCTCGCCTATCCCGCCTCCCTTGTAGGTGAAGACTGAGCTGACCACCAGATGAGTGCTTCCAGGCAAGGAGTGGCCCAGCCCAGGAGGCCCACGAGGGACCCTCTCACCACAACCTCACTGTCCCTGTTGCATCTGCACTGTAGCGGGCCCCAGGCCCCCTGCTGACTCCATACCAGGACCCATATGCAGGATGGACATTGGGTTCCTGTGCCTTGGATCCAGGCCAAAGCTACTCTCGGCCAGAGGACGCACGGGGAGAAATCTGTTTGTAAATCAGGACATATCTGGCTGCTGGCCACCAAGACTGTGTGTCTATGTGAGACCCCTTTACAGAGGGGCACTGTGTGTGTGTGTGTGTACGTGTGTGTGTGTGTGTGTGTAATTCCTGCTTGCACATGGCACAACGGAACTCTAGCAGAGCACAAAGACTGAATTAAGATCTGTCCCTCTCATTCACCATCAGGGGGGCATTTGAGAGTCTCGGTGACTCATCCTCACATGCAAAGCAGAAGGTGAAGAAGAGAGTCAGAAGTTTCTGCATAGAGTGCACTTGTGTTTCTGTGACTCAGTTCTTTTACAGAAACGATAACTTTGAAAAAAGAATGCTGTTTGTAGAAGTTACGGGTGCGTTCCTAAGAGCCTTTAAGTTTATGATGAAGAAACGACACAGTAGATTCGTGCTGCGCCTTGTTTAGGGTGTCCTGTCTGCTGGGTGAGTGCTGACCCTGAGGGGCTGGGCCACCGAGAAGCAGAACTGAGACAGCCCTGTAGACCTGCTAAGCACTGCTCTCCCTCGTGCCTAGACTCATGCTGAGCAGGCACTTCGTTTACATCAGCAGCCCATTTCACAGACGAGAAAAGGGAGGCCCAGAAATCATGATTGCCTGAGTCATCTTCTCTAATGTGCAAGTGACAGAATAAAAACTCCATCACTGGTCTGCCTGACTTCCTGCTTCTTGAAGAGGATACAGAGGTGTATTCTGAGCCCATGGGCTTGTGAGGGTGTCACTGGGGAGGCAGCCAAGTCACAGGGGCCTGTCAAGGCCTGGGTGTGCTTGTGGTGGGGTGCAGTGGGAACTGAAATGCCAGAGAAAAGGCTGAGGGCAGGTTCCCCCTGGTCTCAGTCCTGGGAAAGCTGCCAAGTGGAGCAGGGGTATCAGGGCTGGGCTATGTGCTTCCAACCCAGAGTCTCTGAACGCCCTGGAGAATTTCCAGTCTCTTTGAGCAACAGGTTGTCACTAGGCTCTGGAGGCACGAGTCTCCCACATGGTCTCAGAAGTTCCTCATTGCTGGGGGCATGAATAAATACACGAGGTACTATACATGAAATTGGGCATGCTGGGTGGCAGGGCCGAAACACTGCCCCTATACTGTGCCCTGGTGGCTTTGTGTGGCTTTGTGTGTGGGGCAGTAGCTGGACCACTGTCTGAGTCCAGTCAGGAAGTGGTAGAGCAGTGTGACCAAGGTGACCAAGCCGTGCCAGAGTGAGACCTGCCTGAGCACTGGAGCCTCTGGGCAGGGCAGGCCAAAGTAGCAGTGTGCTATGGGATACGGTGGTGGCTTTGTCCACAGGTGACGGTAAGTGGCTGTACCTGGCAGAGGATTCTCAGCCCTGCACAGGCAGACTGCAGAGAGCTCAGAGAAAGATGGTTGCAAAAGAGGTTTCTCTAGTCTCTCAACAGCCAGACTCCAACTGTAGGATGACCCAAACGGCCTGCCTGCCCAAAGCTCCAGACTGATTGTTGAGGAGTTCCTGCTAACGTGTCAGCAAGTGTCCAAGGCATCCCTGCACTTCCACCTATCTCCTCCCACTCCTGTCAGAACTGTGGTCTCCAGGTGTAGTCTCCACGCCTTTCCGCAGAGATTCCAGTGAGATTGATGCCAGCAGGAGCCTGTGTGACCAGTCCTTCCTAGCCTCTCCCTGCTTCCCTGACCCTGGAGAGTAAACAACCCTCCTCAATCCCATCCCTGACTCTGCACCCGCTGGCGCCACCCCTGCATTCAGCTGTGCCACCGGTCTCGAGGCACGGGGTGGGGCGGTCCGGGTCCCCATGAGGAGACACTGAGCACGCTCGTCTAGATGGGGAGGGTGCACCAAGGTACTGCATCAGCTGTCTGCCCCCGAAACGACAGGCACTCTCCTGAGGGTAGGCAGGGGCAGCCCTCAGGAGCTGCCTGTGAGTTGACCTGTGGAGGCTGAGGAGGCAGCCAGCAGGAAGGAGGACTCTGGCCTCCATCTGCCCCAGGGACTGGGGCCTGGCACACAGCAGGTGCCTCATCTCCCTCCTCTGAGGAGTGGACACTGGGTAAAGCTGGTCCTCTCTAAGATCCATTCCCTTTCCCAGCGAGGGAGGGTGGGCAGTGTGGTCACTTGCACAGCCAGGCTGGCATCCCTTAATGTGAAATTTTTCCTCCGCTGTCTGAGTGGGGCAGTGAGAGCCAGGCTTCTAGGGTGCAGCAGGGATGAGTATGCGCTTGTGAAGCAGGAAGGAGGTCATGGGCTTTCGGAAAGGCCTGCATTACCACACATGTACAAAGCCAGGATGCTTTTGGAGCACTGTAAACGATCACACTGGGGACCAGGCCTGTGCTGGGAAAACAGGGCCCAGGGCACTCTAATGATCAACCCACCTAGCTCCTTATTAACTCATGGGTAATAGATACTCTCAATAGTCATCTAGGGCATTTCATTTTTGTCTTCCTCCCTCTCCTTTCCCCCTCCCTTCACGTCTGCTTCTCCCATCCCTTTCTTCCTCTTCTCACCTCCTCCTCCTTCATTCTTTCTTTTCCCCTTACACTCTCTCCCTTCCTCTCACTACAGGCAACTGCTCCCACGTTTTGGAGTGTGTCATCAGAGCCAGGTTTGGTTATGTTTTGAAAGGGTACAACACCCTATTTTTGTTAACTGTTCTGCATTCGGCCCTGGCGGTCAGGGATGCTCTAGAGAGCACCGTCTAGGAAAAACACTTGTTTTCCTTTGTTCACAACACTTCTGATACCAAATGTGTAAGTTTTACACACATCCAACAATTCTCTGCAACACAGTCTGGGTGTCTCACAATTTAACTTGATGCTGACACTGTCTACCTATGGACCCCCACCAGTTGATGGGTCAGTCACACACACTGTCCCTTCCATTTCAGATGACAAGGGCAAGCCCAGGTCCCCCCACTACTACCAATCAACTGGCTGTAAATTGGCGCTCCCACATCTCCCTCCTTGGGTTGGATAATGTATTTTGAATGACTCACAGAACTCAGGAAACACTATGCCTATTTGTTTATCGTTATAAAACACATGATAAAGGTGATAAATGAGCAGCCAGAGGCAGAGGAACATTGAGTGAGGTCAGGGGAAGAGACTGTGTAGTCCCTCTGGTAGGGGTGCTCTTCAGCACCCCTACATGTTTACTAACCAGGAAGCTCTGAATCCTGTACTTGGAGGATTTGTATGGAAGCGTGGCTGATGATTAACTCTATTTCCAGCCCCTCTTCCCTCTAGAGAACAAGGGTTTTGACTAGAAGTTCCAAGCTACTAATTATGGTTGGGTCCTTCTGGTGACAACCCCCCAATCAGGAACCCACTCAGAGTCTCCTCACTAGAACAAAACACTCTTGTCATTCAGGAAATTCCAAGGGATTCAGAAGCTTGTTTCAAGAATTGGAGCCAGAGAGGAATATGTACATTTTCTATGATTTCTCCAGCTGCCCATCACATTTCCTTGTCTTTACCAGGAGTGAGTGTCAGGGAAACTGGTTCCTCCCAGGTGAGTGAGGCTGACTCTTCTAGATCATCCTGTTCCGAGCTCCTCCACAGCCTGTGAGGTAGACACCCCTTTCCCAGGCCATGGGGTGTGGCTCTGTGGGCTGCCGTCTGTCATCCTCAGAGCACCCCCTCCCCAACAGATGGTGTGTCCTGTGTTCTCCTCCATGTTACTTCAGGCTGCAGGAGAGACTCCCACTCTATGGCCAAGTGTGTCGTCCTGGCCTGCTTCTACTGAATGCTTCAGCTCCCAGGTGAGAACAGCACAATCTGGGGACTGGTAAAAATTTCCCTCAAAGATGAGCAGCGCATCTGAGAGGGAAGGAGTTGAGCAGAGATATGCAAGGCCTCCCTTCCTCTCTGCTGCCTTGCGAGGAGATCTGCTCTCATTCCTCACATTCTGCACTGGGAACCATAGCCCCTGAAGAGATGATAGCTGTCACTAGTGAGCCCGGTGACTGCTTTCTAACCCCTCCCTTCCCTGCCTCCCTCTGGCCAGCAAAGGGGCCACGGATGAGCTGTAGAAGTCAGGGTAGGAGCACGCAGAGGTGACAAGGTCTGATCCAATTCTCAGGAGATGCTGGAGCGGGTGGGCGGTGGTGGGGCTCCCTTCTGGGTGTGAGGCTGACCCTGAGGGGCTCCCCTTGCACCATGCGGGCATGGAGCTTATGCATCTGTGTGAGGATTCCTGAGAGTTGAGATGCAAGGAGGCCATCGGACTGTGGCTCAGCAGAAGGAGAGTTTTGGTGCCTGAGGGGAGAGGAGACAGTGAGAAAAGTAGCAGGGGGCCTTGACTCTCCCTGGAGTCAGACTCAAGTTCTGATTTTAGCCAAGGGAGGTGGGGTAATCCAAATGGTTTTGGGGAGAGCTGACACAGAGTTGGGATGAAGAGACATGGATGTGGGGAGATGCCACTCGCTTACCTATGTTGTTCGATGTTGACTACCACACGGCACGGCATTCAGCATGAGCAGGGCCACAAGCCATTTGATTTTCATAATCAGAAGAGATTTTGTGTGAGATGTGGGATGTGGGGCAAGTTCAGCAGGCCACCTGCTCCTCCTGGGGCAGCTCTGCCACGGTTTGTGAGCAGTGCAGGTGTGGTTGCGTTCAGCCCAAACCTGCCTCCTCTCCCAGCCTTCACACGCATCTTGTCCAGACCCCTCAAGCATTCCCTTTGCTGATTAAACCTGTGGCTGTTATCACAGGATCCAGACCCTTGGAAACAAATGGTGCTGGGTTTCAGAGCACACACACACACACACACACACACACACGCACACGCACGCACACACACACGCACACACACACGGACAAAAAACCTCCATGATATGGCTCCCAGGCAGTGTCTCCAGTCACAGAGCACACACGGGCAGATGTTTGGAACTTCATCCCATTAGACTTCACCTTGTGGATGAGGCTGCATGTTGCAGACCATTTCACACAGTGGCTCACATCTGAAATCCACTGAGCATTTAATAATCCAATCTGGGTTAAAATCAGGAACTGACTTCAGAGTTTAGCTTAATTAAGAGTCAATTCTTTCCTCCTGATACAGTTGTGAGGTCAGGCATTTCATCTCTCTCCATTTGTTTTATTCCATTTAATTTCACTGGCTGATATTAAGAGTTTGGACTAGAGCTGGGTTGCCAGATGAATCCCAGTTCTAATACATATTTACTGTGTGACCTGGAGGTTCAATTTCTTTACCTGTGAAATAGTGATAAAAGCAGTATCTCCTATATCGGGCTGTTGTGAGCATACAAACAGACAATGGAACAAGACACAAATTCCATATATATGTATGTCAGTTACACTATTACTGAATTTCATGGGATTCAAAGGTCTCTTCCTAAATCCCCAGTAGTGCGGGGCACTGGAAGCTGGGAGAGCGTCCCTCTAGTAACTCACCAGGCAGTCACCAAGGAAGGGCCTGGGACTGAAAATCAGTCTCAGGATGAAAATCAGTGTCAGGAGCTCTGGAGCCTGCTGTCTGCTGTAGAGAGCCTTGTCTGATGCAGGGAGTTAACATCGGAGTTGCTGGAAAAGTCAAGTTGAAGCTCCAGGCAGAAAGGGCTTTGTCTCACATCTAAGTGGTGGCCCCTGGCCAGATTCCTTTTCCTGTTAAGGAAAGTTTGCCTAGAGCTGGGAGTATTTTCTTTCTCTCCCAGCCTGGCCTGTTCATTCTGAAGCTCTTTGGGGAAAACACTGCATTTTCCATGTTGGGCATGCTTTCCTGTGAGTGCATAGGGCTGCCAGCTGCTGGGCAGAAAGGGGAAAGGCAGTCATGACTGGACTTCTCAAGTTTCGCTGTAATTGGAAGGTTTGCTGAAGATTTCAACCAAGCATTCCAGTCTGCCCATGTGTTCCTGCTGCCAGCACCCCAAGGTGCTGCGTGAAGAACAGCTCTATGCACTCACCCTGCAGCATAGCTGAGGGATCAGATCAGAACAAGGGACCCCTAGGCCAACCCCAGTGTAGGGCCAAGCAGTGCTGGCAGGGGCAGATGCCAGGAAATGCCAAGGTCATCTGACCATGCTCATTGTCCCACAAACTTCACTCAGGCTCTGATCTGCATATCTGTGGTGGCAGGGAGCTGTCACATTTCCTCTGCCACAAGCACAGGAAAGTTTGTGGATCAGGGATGATGCCTAGAAGAAGATGGGCTCATGGGGCCACCACCTCCTGCTCTGAATCCTGCTTAGCCTTGCGTTCTTCTGTGACCCTGCAGGCAGTGACCTGTTCATGTAGGGAGATCTTCCTTTCTGCTTGGAGCAGATGCTTCTTTTGTGGGCCTTCCCAGCCCTTAGAAGCTCACTGATGATCATAGGATTGTTTCCCCAAGCCCTGGGGGCAAGTAGTGAAGAATCTTCCAGTTTCTCCTAGCAGGGAATCCAGGAGAGGGTCCCAGGCCTTGTCACACTGACAAAGCTTTCAGAACATGCCAATACAGTAGAGCCCATGAGGACCCAGCAGAACCCAGTCAGGGCAGGTCACAGACAGGGAACCAGAGCCATGCCTGTCACAGCTCCTCAAGAATTCTTCTGATGTAGAATGCAGAAGCTCTGGGTTCCACTTTAGAGGTTAGGTGGCCTCCTGTTCAGTCTAATAGCATGCCTGACTTGTGCACATAACACAAGGGTGGGGTTTCCAAGACTGCAGGGTGGGTGTTCTCTCTCATTCTACTTTCATCATTCTGTACTCCTGGGTACCTTGTTTTAATCTGTATAGGGGTGACAGCATGAGTAATGAAGAAAATGAATAAAGTTTTAAATTTTTCTCTTGTAAGCAGCATAGAATGGTTTTCTCTTATAAAAATCTTAACTGATAGTTAACATCAGTTTTGTCTTTTAATGGGAATGTTTAATTCTCTTATACTTAATGTAGCGTCAGTAATTGTTAGTTTCTTCTATTATGTACATTTTTTTTTTTTTTACCACTAACTGCTACTCTAAAAACTTAACATACATTTTGAATGACCAAAATTAGTATTGAATGGTCATTCTACTCTCCTAGACTATGCAAAAACCTCAGCACTTTAACTCCATTTACTCCCCTGCAACAGTATGCTATTGTCATGTATGCTAATTCTTAATATGTTTTAAATGCCACAGACAGTACTGTTATTGTGTTATGTAGTCCACATTCATTTAGATGGACACACACCATTCTCCCCCCTTTCCTTTCTTTATGTCTGACTTGCTTTCTGCCAGAAATAAACTTTGTGAATTTCTAACTGTGCGACTCTATTGGTGGAGAAAGTTTTTTATTTGACAATGTCTTTCTTTTTTGATGTTTTAGCCTTTCTAGTCTCTTTTAAAGTATTTATTGAGGTAAGTTTGATTTATAAAATAATTTAAATCCATATGTGCAGGTTTCCTGTTCTTCAAATATATGACAACACACTCTGCCCACCACCAAATCACCAAAAGCTTTCACCATTGTCCACAGGACCCCACTGCCACTCCCACCTGCCACCCTGTTCTCTATGGAAACTCAGTTCTGTTGTTAATGCTCAGGGGTTAGCTTTCATTTCGTATTTGTATCTTTACATTCCACATTTTAGTGAGATCATCTGGTATTTTTCTTTCTCCTTCTGACTTACTTCACTTAGCGTAATCCTCTCTAGCTCCATCCATGTCGTCACAAATTGACAGGACTTCTTTTTAAAGACTGCGTGGTCCATTATATACATCACAGCTTCTTTATCTATTCATCTGACAATGGACATTTAGGTAATTTCCAATTCTTGGCTGTTTTAAATAATGCTGCAATAAAGATGAAAATGCATATATCTCTGCAAATTAGTGTTTTTTTGTGTTTTCTGGATAAATACCCAGAAGTAGGATGACATTCTCAATTTTTTGAGGAATCTCATACTGCTTTTCGTGAGGGCTGCACCGATTTGCACTCCCACCAACAGCATAAAAGTGCTCCCCTTTCTCCACAGTCATGCCAGCATTTGTTGCTTCAGACTTTTGAATAATAGCCAGTCACACATCTCACTGGTGTAAGGCAATAGATTGTCTTTATTTTGCTTTCATTTTTAAGGAGTGTTTTCACTGGTAACGGGTAGCTCCATTCTTTCAGTACATTATGACTATCACTCAGCTAACTTCCAGAACTTCTTGTGGCAATTTGTTCTTTTTCTTTTCTCTCCACGTTCTTTTAATATTTTCTTTCTGAAGTTTTACTATGATGGTTCTGGGTATGAATTTCTATTCGTTAAGCTTCCTGAAGCTGAGATTTATATTATTCATGAATTTTGGAATGTTTTCCATTTTTATCTCTTCAAATGTTGCTTCTATTCCATACTTTTTCTTCTTTTGGTCTGCAAATCCAATTAAATGTCCTGTCTTTTCACTATATAACCTTCTATAATTTTCTTGCATCTCTGTGTATCTGTTTGGAAAGTTCTTTTTTCGAATTTTTCTATCTGTATCTTAGAATTTAGTTTTTTTCAGAGTAACTTAATTTTCAGCTGTTTTTTCTTATGTAATTTACTTAAAATTATTAGAAATTTCCTCTTCAATGATTTTGTTATTTCTCACCTTCCCCACTTTTTCTTAAATACTCTTGGTTTATATATAAGCAATTTCATACATTTAAAATATGTTCTTTTTAGGTACAAAGTTGAGGTTTGTATAAATACAGAAACAGTTAAATGATTGGCAAAACGCAACATTGCTCAAAAACACTAATTTAAGTAATATTTTAAAATTTTTCACATAAATTTCCATATTAAGCTATTATTCCAGCATTACAGAAATACAAAGGATCATGAAAGACTGTTATGAGTATCACGTGCCAACAAATTAATCAATCATGAAGAAATGCACAGATTTCTAGAATCCATCAACTTCCCAAAACTTAACCAGAATGGCCTGGATAACATTAGCAGATATATCACAAGCACAGAAATTGAAGCCATAAAATAAAAATATCTTCCAAAAAACAAGAGCCCAGGACCAGATGGCATTATTACTAAATTCTCTATCAAACATTCAAAAGCGAGCTGATCATCATCCTCCTTAAACTCTTCCACAAAACTGAAGAGGAGAGAAAACTCACAAACGCATTCTATGAGGTATTGTTCTAATTCCAAAATTAGACAAAAACAGCACAAAAAAGAAAATGACAGATGAGTACCTCTGATGAAAATAGATGCAAAGATCCTCAACAAAACCTTGGCAAACTGAAAATTGTACATCATGATCAAGTAGGATTATTCCAGGGATGTAAGGATTATTCAGTTTATGCAAGTCAATCAATGTACTATGTCACATCAACAAAGGGAAAATAAAAAATTCATAGGATTGTATTAATAGATGCAGAAAAAACATTTGAGACAATTCAACACTCAGTCATGATAAAAATCCTTGCCAAAAGAGAAATGGGAAGTACTTGTCTCAGCATAATAGGAGCAATATACATTAAACTCATAGTCAACATCATACTCAATGGTGAAAAATTGAAAGCCTTCCACCTAAGATCTGGAACAAGACAGAGATGTCCATTCTCACCACAACTCTTCATATAGTCCTGGAAGTCTTGGACACAGCAATTAGGCAAGAAAAGTACTTCAAAGGAATCCAAAGAGAATAAATAAAACTATCATTATTTGCGGGTGAGATACTATACCTAGAAAATCCTAAAGAAATGATATAAAGTGACAGGATATAAAATCAATACACAAAAGTCAGTAACTTTCCTATTTGCAAACAATGAAGTAGAGGAAAAGCAAATGAAAACCCCACATCAGTCCCTGTGAATAGACTCCTGCTGTCTTTGCCACCTGTCCCTGCTTCAGGAGGACCACATTCTCAGGACCTTAGTTACTGCCACTCCTCAGTGCTCCAGCCTCAGACCAGGCCTCCGAGCACGGAGTTCCACTAGAGCTGCAACCTCACCTCACCCCAACCTCAGGGGCCAGGTCCTAGTGACAGGTGGGCCACTGGAGCTGCTCAGCCCCTGCACCCCAGCCTGTCAGACCAGGACCCAGAGAATGGAGGACCACCAAGCCATGGCGCTGCCGCCACTCTCCTCAGCAACATGGTGAGTGAGGGGGAGAGAGAACCAAGCCACTATGGATGGCTAGATAAAGAAGCTGAATCTGTATACTTGGAATTCTATGCAACTACTAAAAATGATGAAATTGTGTCCTTTGCAGCAACCTGGATGGAACCGGAGAGGGTCAGGTTAAGTAAAATAAGTCAGAAAAATAAAAAGAGAAGTACAAGATGGTTTCACTCACATGTGGAATGTATAGAAGCAAAACAAATGAGCAGACAAATCTCAACAAAATTCACATGATTTAAAACTTCTAGGGAAGTGGGGAGGGAGGGAAGGAGGGAACAAGGTGGCAATAAAGGGCACTAGAATCAGTGGTGGGTGTGGTGGGAAACACTCACAGAGTGAGATGCAATTTCACTATCCTAAATGAATATAAAAATATAGATAAAGAAAAAAATTGTAGAAAAAGACATTATTCAGTTTATTATTTATTTCATGTTACTTTCTATATATTTCCAATAAATAGAACTAATATTCCACTTTTTGGAGTTTTTCATCCCACATATTCTTTTTTTGTTTATTATATAGTGTTTTATATGTATGTTTTATATTTTTATATATTTATTTCACGTTTTTTCCTGCATTCCTACATACAGAGGTGTTGCTGAGCAGATGAAGAAATGTCAACTCTGTTTTTCTCTACATAGGATGTAAGAGAGTGTGTAATGAAGATATCAGGGAGAAGCGTATTCAGGCAGGACAGCTGGTACAAGGATCCTGGTGCTAGGATGTGTCTGGTATGACCAGTTTGCTACCGTAGAGCAAGCCAGGGTGCGTAGTGTGAGATGTCACGATGTGTGGTGACAGATGATGTCAGAAAGCATAAACACTGCAAGGTCCTTGGTTTTTGTCTTAATTGAGACACAAAGACCCTGGGGAGCTTTGAAAGGAGCAGGGACATAATCTAAAAACACACACATATAAGAATGCATATTGTATTATTTATGTATATATATTATATTATTGAGTTTATTTAGTTTCACTAAGATACAATTCACATCCTCACACTGCTTTA
Organism: Solenodon paradoxus; assembly: GCA_004363575.1. NCBI lineage: Eukaryota > Metazoa > Chordata > Mammalia > Eulipotyphla > Solenodontidae > Solenodon > Solenodon paradoxus. Next base: position 367,160 of record RJWH01000708.1, read on the forward strand.
TAAAAGTGTGCAATTGTGGAAGATTCAAGCAGCACTCTTAGTAACCTCACTGACTTTTCACTGAAACATCGGATGTCGTTCATGGCAAGAGAGCTGCTTCCCAAAGAAACTCTGAATTACCATCACCCACTGGGAGCTAGTTCACCATTACAAATGTGTATACATTGAACTTTAAAGGATTTGAGATCCTCCAGCAATTCAAGGGAGGAGTAGGAATCTCTGGACCATAATGATCCTAGAAATTTATTCAAGGTGTGGTTTTGGACAAGTCACTTAAGCTCTCTTAATCTATGAAATGAAATGATGACAATTGCCATTTAAAGTAGTTTATTGTTAGGAGTATTTAATGAGGAAAACAGGCAAAGCATCTAGCAAAGTTTTTAACATGGGTAAGTACTTCTTTTTAAAATAATTTTATTATTTCCTTCATTGACATTGGTATATTCATTTTAAGATATTGAAATTGCACCTCAGTCATTTCAGTGGTATTTTACACCACACCCACCATCAGAGTTCTAGTGCCCTTTACTGACACCTGGTCTCTCTTCCCGCTCCCACAATCCTAGAAACCATAGTTTTAAATCCCGTGGATTTTCTTGAGATTTGTCTGTTAATTTGTTTTGTTTCATTATATTCCACATTAGAGAAACCATCCTAATTCTCTTTTTCTTTTTAATTTATTTCACCTAACAAGATCCCCTCCATTTCCACGCAGATTGTTGCAAAGGACACACACAGATTCATACTTTAGTAGTTGCATAGAATTCCACTGAGTATACAGAACTCAGCCTAATGTTTTCTTTATCCAGTTATCTGACAGGCCTTGGCTATTGTGAATTTTGTTGCTATGAACATATTTATTTTTTCTGATTAAAGACTTTATATCCACTGGGTAAATGCCTAGGAGTGGGATTACTGTATAAAATGGTAGCTCCATTTTCAGTTGTTTGACAAAACTCCATTCTGTTTTCCAAAGAGGTTACAACCAATTTACATTTTCACCAGCAGTGTAGGAGGATTCCCTTTTCTCCATATCCACTCCAACATTTGTTTCTAGTCTTTTTGATATAGAACACTTTTTCATGTGTCTGTAGGTTGACTGTGTGTCTGCTTTAAATAAGTGTCTATTCAGTTCTTCTGCTCAGTTTTTGAGTGGGTCACTTGTTATTTTGTTGTTGAGGCATATGAACTCTTTATATATTTTGGAGATTAAGCTCTTATGCATGTGTGCTGTAAAATACCTTTTCCCATTCCATGGGCTGCCTTTTTGTTTTAGTCTTTTCTTTCACTGTACAGAATTTTTTTTTTTTTTTTTCAATCTTGATGTTATTCCAATTGCTTAATTTTACTTTAGGGTTTTTATTTTTTTTTTACCATAGGTATCACTTCTCCAAAGACATTTTTGGGGTTAATGTCCTGGGGCATTTTCCCTATATTTTCCATTATTTGTATTCGGTTTTGGGTCTTATGTCCACATTTTTGATCCATTTTGAGTTAACTGTTGCTTTTGCTGCTAATGAGGAATCGGGTTCCAATTTGCTTGTTTGTTTATTCATTTATTCATTCTTCCATTTAATAAATAATACTGGCCCACTCCTATACCTTGGGTCTCCTTGGGGTCACACTGAGTTGTGGTTACATCCAAAACATAAACAGAGATGCAACTCCTGAAGCATTTGCATATAATGTGGACTTTACTTATGTTTTAATAGGGAAATAAAGAGTAGATTATATCCACATGAAAAGCAAAATTTGTAGGCATAAATTAAAGAAATACATTTATTTTTAAATATAAAATATCTTGCACTATTTCAGAAGTGTCTTTTGAATGCACAGATGCATTTAGTATCTACCATTATGGAAGAGCAAAAATTATACTTTTATTGTTACTCCCAAATACTAGCAAATTCAAAATAGCTTCTATATTTTTGTTTTTTCATGCCAAGGTAAGGAAGATTGTTTTGTCTTATTATATTTCCAGATGTGTGCCCTTTCTTTGTGGAGAAGCTGGTTCTTTTTATTTTCCAAGGGTTAAGGTTGTTAAATAGCCAGTTTAGTTGTGTCTGTGAGTAGGTGAGTTAGAGATCTTAACAGTTCACCATCTTGGAACTGGATCCTAGTTTGCTTCTTACACGGTAAACATAATATTTTTGCATATTCAAGATGTTTGTACTTATACTTTAAATGTATATACAATAATACCAAAATTAACAATTTACAAACTAACAATTTACAAAATGTTTTACTTAAAATTAAACTTGATGCAAGTTATAGAAAGTCAATTTGCTGAGCAATTTCTTCAACCATAAGTTGCTACAGAATTTCCTATTTGATAGATACTATTCAATAATACAATGGAACTGTTCATTTTTGAAACTGCAGATCTAATCTCTTTGAATGCTGGCCTTCTTAGCTCTTGTCAGATTTCTAATGTTCTTAAATTTGTGTTCACATTTCTAATGCTATAGATTTTTAAAAGTTGCCATATTGAAAAAAAATAGAGAATAATATACTCCTGCTGATATGCTGTTGCATACTTTTATAAGATAGAGAATAACTTGGCTAAAAATATTCTACTGAGACCTTGAACTTGCTCCCTGACTGGGGAGATGCAGAAGAAGAGAAACAGGTTCCACTCCATAATAAGAAGATATTTCAAAACCTATGCTTAGTAGAGCACAGGGGGCCTGTCTGGGAGAATCCAGACACTGGAGATCAGTGGAGAGGGAGACCCATCTCCCCCAAATCTTTATGGGAGCACACAGAAACTGAAGACAATCTTTATCCCTGGCCAAGTAGCTGAGGGAGCAAAAACTGACCAAAGAACCTATAGTTACAGTGCATGGGAGTACACAGAAGACCTATCTGTGAGCCCCCTGCCCCATGTACTGGAGAGCTCTGGGTTCCATGGAACTCACAAGGTCTGCTTGTTTACTTGATCCTTGGATTAGAGAACTTTCTATCAGTGGTGTGCAAGAAAATAATTTCCCACCATCCCCACAAAAGCCAGTGGACACCGCTTAAACAGTACTTACGGCCCATCAAAAGAGCATTTTAGAGAGGGGAACAGTTACCACCCTCCATGGAAACCAAGTAGCTGGTACTGGCCACAACAGACCCAATAAAACAACTCAGGAAGAACTCTAACATAAAAAAGAAGAAGATAGAAAGTCACAGTGTTAAAGCTAATACTGAGAAGAAAGCCATGTCCAAATCAAAGTCACCTAAAAAAGTGTGAATAACCCAAGGATAGGAAGATGTCAGAACCTCCCTAGAGAAGAACACCATTGGCATTGAATGGAACAACATAACAGAGAAAGGGTTGCAAGCAATAGCAATTAAAAAAGCTGCATGAAATGCAGGAGGCACACACAGTCATACAAAGGCAATAGGAAAACCTCAAAAAAGAAGGAACAGATCAAAGGGTGTACATCACTACGTAGATTGAGACCATGAAGAAAGACTTAGAAAAATTCTAGAGATAAAAGACACAGCTGAGGAATTGAAAATAAACATGGAATAAACAGACTCCATAAACAGACTCAATCATGAAGAGTAATAAATCTCAGAAACTGAAGAAAAAGATCACAGAGGAGAACTCATCGAATTGGAGAGAGAAACAAGACTGAAGAAAAACGAAGAAATACTGTAAGAAATACCAGACACCATGAGAAAAATATACATATGAATCATAGGTATCCCAAAAGGAGTGGAAAGAGAAAGAGGCACAGAAAACCTATTCGAAGTGGTAATACCAGAAGACTTCTGACATCTATCACAAAAACATAAGGTCCGAGAAGCAGATCGAATACCAAAATTTCTAAACATAAAGAGACATATCATAGTAAAACTAACAAATGCCAATGACAAAGAAAATAACTGAATGTTGCTAGAGAAAAAAGAAACATAACCTACAAAAGTAGACCCATTAGGCTATTATCAGACTTCTCAGGGCAAACACTACAGACCAGGACAGAGTGGAATGACATATTAAATACTGAATGACAAAACTACAGGTCAAGATTATTTAACCCTGTAAAAAATTTAAATATGATGAAAATAAAAGATGTTCAATGATAAACAAAGGTTAGTTGATCTTTCCAGCACCAAACCTGCCATTCAGAAAACCTGAAAGGGATCTACAATGGGCAAAAAGAAAAAGATCCACCAATCCCTAAGAATGGTGATAATCAGGAAAGCAAATGCAGAAAGAAAGGAGGCATAGGAGAGAAAACCACCAATTGGAGGAAATTAAATCATGGAATCTGTATGAACATATAAACATATTTTGAGTGCTCATAAAAAAACTATCACAGTGATGTAAAGACAGTGATAATCCTGTTGATATGATAGACACAGGAAATTTTATAGACACACAAGTGCACATCAAAAACTAAGAAAGAGTTCAAATTAAATCCTTAACCTGAAGAAACTAGAAAGGGAAGAACAATTTAAAAAATCAGCCGAAAAAAGGAAATAATAAAAATTAGAGCACAAATAAATGAAACAGAAAACAAAAGAATCATCCAAAAGATCGATAAAACCAAGCTGGTTCTTCGAAAAAATAAGCTAAGTTGATAGACCCCTCCCACAAGCCTAGTTAGACTCACAAAGGAGAACAGAGAGCAAACACTAGTAAGAATAAAAAATGAAAGAGGTGAGATTACAACTGACAGCATAGAAATACAAAGGCTCATGAGCAACAATTATGAGCAATTATATGCCATCAAATCTGTCATTCATGAAGAAATACACAGATTCCTAGAATCCTATAACTTCCCAAAACTGAACCAGGAAAACATGAACAGACCAATTGGTCTTGAACAGACCAATCACAAGCACAGAAACTGAAACAGTAATAAAAGAAATCCGCCCCCCCCAATATAGGAGTCCAGGTCTAGACAACTTCATTAGTGAATTTTACCAAACATTCAAAGAGGAGCTAATCCTCATACTCCTTAAATTCATCCACAAAATTTAAGAGGGAAAACTCCCAGATATATCCACATTACCCTGATATCTAAATCAAAGATGGCAACAAGAAAAGAAAAACATTGAGCAATATGGCTGATGAATATAGATGCAAAAATCCTCAGCAAAATCCTGCCAAACCGAATTCAAAAACACATTAAAATATATACCATGATCAAGTGGGATTTATTCCCAGGATCCAAAGATAGTTCAATATACACAAATCAATCAATGTGATATATCACATCAACAAAGAGAAAATAAAACTACTATGATCATATCAATCGATGCAGAAAAAGCCTTAGACAAGATCCAACACCCATACATATAAAACTGTCACCGAGATAGCAACTGAAGGAACATACTTCAACATTATAAAAGCATTATACAACAAGCCCATAGGCAACACAATATTCAATGGTGAAAAATTGAAAGCCTTTACCCTAAGATCTAGAACACAAAACGGTTGCCCCCTCTCACTACTACTCTTCAACATAGTACTAGAATTTGTGACCAGAGCAATAAAGCAAATAAATGAATCCAAATCAGAAAAGAAGTAATGAAACTATTGTTATTTTCAGGGTACATATTATAATAGCGCAGTCCTAAAGACTTCACAAAAAACTGTTGAAAGCAATGCATGAGTACAGTCAAATGGCAGGATGGATGAACCGGAGGGGAACATGTTAAGTGAAATAAGTTAGAAAGAGAGAAATACCAGATGGTTTGACTAATATGTGGAAAATAATGAAATGAAACAAACAGATAAACCCCAGAAAAAACTCAGAGGACATTAAATGACAGCTGTCATGGGGTGGAACGGGGAGGGAAGAGAAAGGGGATGATGTGGAAGTAAAGGACACTGGAACTTTGGTGGAGGGTATAGTGTGTATACAAACAGACTGAGAAGTGAATTCAGTATCTTAAAGTGAATATGGTTTTGTAAATAAAAGAACTAATAACAAAATAATTATATTAAGAAAAAGGAAGCACTCAAGTGACTTATATTTACACTGTCTGATAACCATTTCCTCATGCGATTTTTCCATATTTCCTTGCCTGCTTCCCTTACTTTTAAGTTTTTAAATGTTAGATAAGTGGTATTTGACTTAGTCAACTATTTTTATTTGCTTATTTCTGGTGGTAACATTCAGTGAAAAGTAAAGCTTAAACTAATGGAAGGGAATAATAATAAATACATCTCCCTTTCTTTCATGGAAACAGAAAAATTTTACCATTTATATCTCTTACTGAATGACTTACTTTAATCAAAATGACAAAAAAAAATCACAAAATCATCATGCATGTCAGTTAGTGATAAAAGATTTTCTTTTTATACATATAGAATTCTTTTAAAAGTAAACTTGTTAATTCTATTTTTATATTTCCTTTTTTCAGCATTGTGTTTTCATTATTTCTAATTTGTAAAAGTTATAATGACAGTAATCTGTTACTCTGTGTGAACTGTATCAACTGATACAGAAGTAGTATGCTATGAAATGCTTATTGTGTGAAGGTATTGTATGTGTCTTGCCCTTTGCATTTGGGAATAATTTTGGAAATTAATATGAATGATTTATTTTTAATTTTTTCAGTATAGCATAAATGCCAAAATGCATTGCATTTATGCCTACAGACAGCTGAATGTGGAGATGATGCAAAAAGTGGAACACTGCACTGCTGTAGTAACTGAAATATAAAAAAAAAAACTACAAAGTAATAGGAATGAAGAGCTTGTAATGGTAAGCCTCATCAAAGGTAATTGTCATAATTCACTCAGTTCACAAGTATATACTGTACATACTATTTTCCATTAGTCTCCCAAAAGGACTAATGACAACCTGACATAGTCACCAATTTTGCAATGAAGTCCACAAAGATGCTGAATTTCTAGATGATACTACAATAAAACTCTTGACAATGAAATCAGAATTCATATTTAAGTCTCATGTAAAGATAGAATAAGCAAAGTATCAAACAAAATTTTGCTAGCACACAGGTATGTCCTCTAGATATGCAGCATTTTGAATATTGAACTATATCTTGAAGAGGAAATAACATACTATGTTGATGGTGTCGTATTTTTCTGATCAGTTTTAAAGAAATAGAGATTTGATTTTAAAAGTGTGCACTTGCATTGCAGTTCATATTAATGTTTACACTTGAGTTGTATTCTTCCTGTAGTTCTTATAATAACAGCATACAGTAGAAAATGTGAGTTTTGCCTGTGTTTATAGTATGAGAAAGCTGACAAACGATTCTTAAGATAAACATTCTAGAGAAATAGGTTATTGACAAAGTTTACAACTTGAACAGAATTCATGTCTTTGACAGGAGAAGATGCTCTGAGCTTTTGTTTACTCAACTGGTTCTCTCTCTCATTATTGTGTTATCTAACGAAACAGCCCTGGCCTGGCCACTCTCTCCTTCTCCAGAGTCAACCAAGCTATAATCAACATATTTTTTTCACATTCCCATTTGTAACCATCTTCACCATTTAAAAATGGACAGTTGATAAGTGTTAGCTATATTCACATTGCCATTCAAAGGTGTTTTGCTGCTTTTTTTCAGTCTTGTGATCTTCTGCACTGTTGTATTATCCAAAAAGGGCCTACATCCACCTTCACAGGCTGGATTTTGAATGAGTACAGGCATCTTCCTTTTCTTGAACCTTCTGGAGATATTCCTTTCATCCTTCAATGTGCAGGTGCCTTTGGCTATTTTTCAGTTTATTACAGAGGGATTTCCCCATATTTAGTTGTAGATTTGTTGTGTCTTTGGGAGAGGTGAGGTCTAGCTCTTTCTATACTGCCATTTTGAACTCACCATTATAAACACTATTTTTTAATAAATTTCACTCTCTCCCACATTATTTCCCACCTCTTCTCTCTCTCCATAGTCCTCCTTTCCTTGCCTCCTCCATGTTCCAATGCTTCCAGTCTCTGTGATCTTACTATTCACACCCCATTCCTATTAAGCATCTTTATTGAGATATAATTAGCACACAACTCACCTTTCAAATGTATAATACAATGGTTTATTGTATATTCATAGCATTGCATAGCCATCACCATAATTTAACTCTGGAATATTTTTACACCCTCCAAATACCAACAATCTCTCAATACTTTTTAGCAGTCAGTCTAAGTTCTGCCCCCATGACCCCTAGAAAATCAGCATTCCACTTTCCGCCCTGTGGATTTGCCTGTTCTGGACATTTGATATAAATAGAATCGCATAACTTGTAGTCTTTAAATGATTTTTAATCATGGTAAAAAAAACCTATAAAATGTAATTGTAACCATCTTAACCATTTAAAAATGGACAGTTGATAAATGTTAACTATATTCACATTGCCATTCAACAAATTTCTAGAAATTTTTAATCATGCAAAACTGAAACCCTTTGCTCATGGAATAACAAATTCTAATTTCTTCCTGTTTTCTGCCCCTTGCCAACACCATTCTACTTTCTATGAGATGACTTCTCTAGGTACTTTATGTAAACAGATATCTATTGTATTTGCCCTTTAGCAGCTGGTTTATTTCACTTATCTTAATATCCTCAAGGTTCTTTTGTATTGTAGTGTGTGACAATATTTCCTTCCTTTTTAAGGTTGAATAATATTACATTACATGTATATACCACATTTAAAAAATCTGTTTGCTGTTGATGGGTACTAGGTTCTACTTCGAACCTATTTTGAGTACTACTGTAGTAAACATGCATGTGCAAGTATTTCTTTGAGATTTTGCTTATAATTTTTATGGGTGTACACCCTGAAGTTGAATTGCTGGAGGATATGACCATTCTATATTTTTTGAGGAAATTCTATACTGATTTACACCCTGGCTTGACTACTTTACATTCTTACCAACAGTGTACAGGGTTCCAATTTCTCTATAGTCTCACCAACACTTGTCTTTTTCTTTTCTTTTTTAAAGCGACCACCCTAATGTGTGTGGGATGATATCATTGTGGTTTGGTTTGCATTTCCCTGATGATTAGTGATGTCGAACACTTTTTCCTGTGTCTGCTTATTTTCTTTGGAAAAATGTATATTTGGTTCATTTATTTAAAAATCCGATTGTCTTATTGCTGCTAGGTTGTATGAGTTCTTTATGTATTCTGGATATTAGTCCCTTACAGATACATAATTTGCAAATATGTTCTGTCATTGTATAGGCTGCCCTTCCATTCTGTTGCTTATTTTCATGCAAGTGCATTTTAATATTTGATGTAACTTTGTCTATTTTTCCTGTTGTTATCTGTACTTTTTTTGTCATAGCCAAGAAATCACTGCCAAAGCTAATTTCACAAAGATTTTCCCTTAAGTTTCCTTCTAAGAGCTTTATAGCTTTAGACTTAAGTTTAGATAGTAAATCCACTTTGTTTTACTTTTTGCATATGATGTAAGGTAAGGATCCCACTTCATTCTTTTGCAGATTCCATTTGTAGTAGCATCACTTGTTGAAGAGACTCTCCTCAGTGAGTTGTCTTGGCACTCTTCAAAGATCACTTGACCCTAGATGTGAAGATTTATTTATGAGCTCTCTATTCTGTTGCACTGGCCTGTCTGTTTTATTCATGTACCATACTACTTGATTTCTGTAGCTTTACACATTTTGAAATCAGTAAATGTGAGGTGGGCTTCAAATTTGTTCTTTTTTTGAAGATTGTTTTGGCTATTGAGACTATATATGAATTTGGAATTTTTTTTCTATTTATGTATGAATGTAATTGGGATTTTTGAGGGGGATTACATTGTATCTGTAGATCACTTTGGGTAGGGTAGACACTTTAACAGTGTTAATTCTACCAGTATGTGAACACACAATGTCTTTCCATTTACTTGTGTCTTTAATTTCTTTTGTAAATATTTTGTGAATTTTAATGTACAAGTCTTTCACCTCCTTGGTAAAATTTATTCCTATTTTCGTATTCTTTTGGTGTTGTTGTTAATGGAATTGCTTTCTTAATTTCCTCAAGATTAATTTATTCCTATTTACGTATTCTTTTGGTGTTGTTGTTAATGGAATTGCTTTCTTAATTTCCTCAAGATTATTCATTATTACTGTATAGAAATGCAATGGATATTTTAGGTGTTCACTTTGTACTCTGTTACTTAGTTGAATTTGTTCAGTTTTGACAGTTTTGGTGTAGAATCTTCAGTGTTTTATACATACACGTGTGAAAAGAGATCATTTTACTTCTTCCTTTACAAAATGAGTGACGTTTATTTACTTTTCTTGCCTAATTGCTCTAGTTAAGACTTTTGTATTAGTTTGAATGTAAGTGATAAGAGTGAGTGTCCTTGCCTTGTTCCTGATCTTAGAGGAAAAGGTATCAGTTTTTCATTGGTGAATATGATGTTAGCTGTCAACTTTTCATATATGGCCTTCACTATGTTGAGGTAACTTCTTACTATTCCTAGTTTGTTGATTTTTTTTTTTATCAAGAAAGAATATTGGAATTTGTCATGTGTTGAGATAATCATACTATTTTGTTGTCCTTTATGTAAATATGGCATGTAGTATATGGCCTTATTTTCATATGTTGAATGATTCTTGCAATTAGGAATACATTTAATTGGTCACGGTATATAATCCTTTCAACATGCTGTTGAATTCAGTTTACTAGTAATTTGTTGAGAATTTTTGCATCTCTGCTCATAAGAGATATTAATTGGTAGTTTTCTTTTTCTTGTTTTTTGTATTATCAAGGAGTGTTAACCTCACAGAATAAATTTGTAAGTAGATTTTTCTTTTCAACTTTTGAAAAATTTTGAAGAGGGGTGGTGTTAATTTTCTTCAATGAAGTTTTCTGGTCCTGAGTTTTTGTTTGTTGAGAGTTTGTTGGCTATTGATTCAATCTCCTTACTAGTCATTGGTCTAGTCAAGTTTTCCATTTCTTCATGAGGCAGTCTTAACAAATTGTTTATTTCTAGGATTTTATTCATTTCTTCTATGTTACCCAATTTTTGTAACAATAGTTGTCTAGTATAATCCTTTTCATTTCTATCATATCACTTTCAGTGTCCCTTTTCCATGGCTAATTTTAGTTGCTTAAGTCTTCTTCCTATTTTTTAGTTTATCTACCATTTTGTCAGTTTTATTGATTTTTAAGACCAATTTTTAGTCTACATTGAGTTTTTGCTCTATTATTTACACTTTATTTCATTTATTTCTGCTCTAATTTTTACTTTCTTCCTTTTATCTTAGGGTTTTTCTTCCATTTCCAGTTCCTTGAGGTGTAAAAGTGATTGTAGAGTTAAGATTTTTCTTCTTAATCTAAGCATTTAACACTTAAACTTTCCTCTTAGTATTGCTTTTGTTGCATCTCATGTGTTTCGATATAATATATTTTTGTTTCATTTGCTTCCAGATATTTTCTAATTTCTCTTGTGATTTTTTTCTCTGACTTGAGCAGGATTACAAAGCAATTGGCTGTTTAATAGTTTTTAAAATTTCTACATATTTGTGAATTTTCCGGTTTTTATTTTTACTATGATTTCTAGAGTCAGTGCATTGTGGTTAGAAAAGATATTTGGTATGATTTCAGTCTTCTTAAATTAGTATTTTTTTGTGACCTAACATTCAGTTTTTGTTACAGAAAGTTCCATGTCTGTTTGGAAAGAATGTATACTCTGCTATAGTTAGGTGGAATGTTCTGTGATATTTATTATGTTCATTTTTCCATAGATTAGTTCGTCTACTTTTTTTAAAAGATCTTTTATCTTTTGTTCTTCCAATTATTAAAAGTGGGCCATAAAAGTCCCCTACTAGTTTCTGTTTGTTTCTCCTATCATTTCTATAAATATTTGCCACACTTTTTCAGAGCTCTGATATTTAATGCATATATATGTTTTATGTATCTTAGTGAAATGAATTTTATCATGATAGTGTCATTTTTGTCTCTTACAATTGTTCTGATTGCACATCTGTTGCGGGCAGAGAGTAGAGCACGGACAAAGTGGGAGCTAGCAGAATATCAAGGACACCAGACCTGGAGCACCGGGCCTGGGTCACTGTGTGAAAACACTGGGACAGCGTGTCTGTGACTGTTCATCTGCCAAAATAAGATAGATATAGTTATGAAGTTAGAGAGCAAAGGCTGTGTAAGTGATTCAATGTAGCTATAAACTTGCTTGCGTAAGCTGCTTGAAGCAATGCTGTGTATGAACCCAATAAACAGGTGGAGAGCAGAATGGTCGGTGCTCTCAGTTCTAATACTGTTGGCCCCCAGATCCCCCACCTTTTCTATCCTCTCCCTCTCTCTTGAGTTTCTCTTCTCGGTCTCCTGCAGCATCCCCTTGCTGGCCAATACTGTTCCAAGGATGTGTCCTGGGACACATCTATTTTGTGTGACGAAAGTATGACCTCTCTCATAGCTTTTGATTATAATTTGCATGGAATGTCTTTTTTGACCCTTTCTCCTCTTAGTCTATGTGCAATTCAGATCTAAAGTGAGTCTCTTAGAGAACATAGAGTTGGATTTTTTTTCTTTCAAATCCTTTCTCCCACTTTCATCTTTTTAACGGGGTGCTTAATCCATTCACATTTAAATAACTTGCTAATAAGGAAGGACCCAACTATTGCCAGTTTGTTGTTTTCTGTATATCTTGAAGCTATTTGGTAACTCATTTCCTCTCACTGCTTTTTTTTGTGTTTTGTTGATTTTACTATAGTGGCATGTTGGATTCTTTGCTCATTCCTTTTTGTATACAAGTTTTTCTTTGTGGTATCAGGAGATTAAATAAAACATCTTGAAATTACAACAATCTATTTTAAACTGATAACTTTAATTGTATGTAAGATTTCTACTCATTTATATCTTTGAGTCTCATTTTATGTTATTGATAGTATAAATTACATTTTTATATTATGCATCCATTGACAGAAACATAGTTATTTTTGTTTTGTTTTTTTAAATTCTATACTAGAATTAATAGTGATCTACACAGTGACATTATATAGTACTGCTGTATTTAGTAGTATTACTAACTAACCTCAATATTTTTCTGTATATTTAGCATTATCAGAGAGCTTTACATTCTCATATGTTTTTGTATTATTGTCTAGCATATTTTCATTTCAACTTAAGGGAATCACACTAACATTTCTTGTAGGACAGGTCTAGTGGCGATGATCTACCTCAGCTTTTTTTCCCTCCAGTAATAAAAGTCTTAATTTCTCTTTCATTTGTTGGATCACACTGTGCTTTGAAATATTTTCTCTCATTCTTTGGGTTGTCCTTTCACTGTCTTGATGGTATCTTTTGAAGCATAGAGGCTTTTAATTGAGATGCAGTCTGATTTATTCTCTGTTTTTTGGTCCCTTTAACTTTGTTGTTATATTTAAGAAGCCATTGTTTAACCCTAGGTCACAAAAAATTTTATGCTTTCTTTTAAGACTTTTATGTTTAAATCTATTGTTCATTTAGAGTTAATTTTATATATAGCATATGAAAGAGTTCATGTGGATATTCTGTTTGTTGAAATGACTGCTCTTTTCCCCACTGAATTGTCTTGGTATTTTGTTCATTGATTGACCATAAATGTAAGACTTCAGTTCTAGGTTTTGAATTCAATTCCTCTGATACATTTTATACACACACACACACACACACACACACACACACACACACAATGTCTATCCTGATTCCAGGGCCATGTTGTCTTTGTTGTTGCAGCTTCGTATTAAAATTTAAGAGCAGGAAGTGTGAATTCTTTAAATTTGTTCATCATTTTCAAAATCATTTTGACTATTCTGGATCTTCTCTCATTTGTGGAAGAATTCCTGAAAAATTAGTATTAATTTTTTTAATGTTTGGCAAAACTTACCACTGAAGCCACCTGAGCCTGAATTTTAATTTGTGCAACATTTTCATTATCAGTATAGGTCTATTCAAAATTTTGACTTCATCTTGATTTAGCTTTACTTATTTGTGTCCTTCTAGAATTACAGCTACCTAATTGGCTGACTTCCTCACTCCAGCAAACTGGGTGTGGTGGGTTCTGCCACTCTCCATGGGCCAACACAAGGTAGAAATTAGGAGTGATACAGTTCTAGCTCAGATGCCACTCCCTCTGACTTCTTATTGCAGTTCCGGTAGATTTTGTTATTAAATGTTATTAAATATGTTGTAAGCCCTTTGCTCAATTTTCAGATACTTAAAATATTATATTATCTTAAAATTTATTTTGTTTGCATTACTTTATGCTTTTTAGGATATTGTATTCATACCTCAGTCTATGTACATTTCATACTACATTCACCACCAGAGTTATAGTGCCCTTCAACACAACTGTTCTCTCCTTTCTCTAGTTCCCTCCCTGCTCCTCCTAGTCCTCAGCCACCCTGTGTGTCCTGTGAATTTTGTTATGATTTCTCTGTTTAGTTTTATATTCTACATATGAATGAAGCCATCCTGTATGTCTCTTTTTATTCTGCCTTATTTTACTTTGCATAATGAGCTGTAGTTCCATCTAGGTTGTTGCAAAGGTACAATATCATCTTTCAAAATAGCTACATAGAATTCCATTCTTTATCAGACTCTTTATCCAGTCATCTGTGAATGGGCATTTAGGTTGTTTCCATGTCTTGACTGCTGTGAATTGCACTGCTAAGAACACAGGGATGCAGGTATTTTTTTTATTAGATTTTTTATGTTCTCTCTCCAAATTCTTTGAATGATGCCTTAACCAATTTTGACCAGATTAATAGATAGCTCTTAGAGGAGGAGATTGTCCTGAGCTCTTTACATTACCATTCTGGAGGTCCCTTTCCTATTCTTTCTGCAGAAAATGTATCCCTCTTAGATTCTTCAGCATGCATGTTAACCTGTTATCCAACTTAGCAAAACAAATGATTTTCTGTAACTCCAGCCTTCTTAGTGGGTAGAAAAGAGAAGAAAATTCCAAGCAATAAATTGCTTTTCCTGTCACATGAAAAACCCTGGACGTATATCTACCCAGATAAAATCTGGCTGTCATTTGAGTTACTTCCTTAGCAAGGATTCCTTGAGTTGCAATCAGAAAATTAAAAGGCACAAGTTTAGCAATTTGGATCCATGGAGAATAATTTTCTAGAGCAGTACAGACCTAAGACTCATACACTAGTCTCTTTTGAAGTCAGAGAGACCTGGGCTTAGAATCAACTTTTAATGGTCGTGTGCTGTCATGTAGCTAGCTGTTTGAACTTCAGTCTCTCCAGCTGTCAAATGGGTTTGACACAATATTCTGTAAAGACTCTCATGAGGGTGAAATGAGATTAAGCATGTAAAGTGGCTGCTTCCTCGCATGCTGTGTAAATGCTGGTGCTGTTAACGGTGATGATGACCATGGTCCTGAGTCCAATGCAAGGGTCTCTCTTGATGCTTCAATTTGTGACTAAGAATTTGAGTAGTTTTGAATTTGACTTTAAAAATGGCAGACTAGAACCAAATTTCCATATGCCCTGAGTTTTGTTCCTGGGTCAACACAACTGTGACAAGTTAGAGCTGCTGTGGGAAATGAGGTTCCAGAAAGACTAGACAGTAAAGGCAATCTGTGTGCTTCCTCACCAGGGTAGTGGGAAGGTAAAAGCCATCACTTTCCTGGCCTCCTTCCCCCAGGGTAGTACCAGGACCAGGTTTATCCAGGCTATGTTGTGAGAATATTTTGTGCTGCACAATTGCAGGCATGTGCAGTCCCCTGTGGGCCAGCTCTGTGGATCTGTGGGCAGGAGTTCTTCAGACTTCCTTGTTCTGCATCATGCTCACCCAGGATGGCCCCGGAGGCTGCCCAAATCCCAGGGCTCTGTTCTGTGTTGAACCTGCTCTCCCAGTCTCTGTGCTGAAGACTGCAAGCTGGTCAGCCCTGGCTGCTGTCTCACTCACTTTGGGGTACAGCCTTCTCCTTTCTTGTTCTTGGGAAAGCTGGAGGAGGAGGGGTTGTCTAGGAGGGAGGTCACTGACAAGCATCATTATGCACACAGGATCGGGAGGGGTGGGGGTCTTCTGTTCTTGCCTGCAGATTCCAGAATTACTGGATCCTGGTCGTCCCACTATCAATGTGACTCACTCGCAGAGGGACCTGTTGCAAGCCACGTAGATTCCAGAAAATAAAAGAACACATAAGTTCCTGTATTATCCAGCTAGGACTCCCCCACCCCTGGGGCTAGAACGGAGAAGTGAGTTCAACAAGGACAATAACCAGGAGGTTGATCTGGCCTCCACGCACCCCGTCGCCACTCCGCGCTCCATCAGTGAGTGGTCTCCTTTCACGCTGCTGGACCACATCACCCTCTCGTGGCTCGAAATTGAATAACACCTCATCTCCTGTGACAGGCAATTTTTTTAAATTGATTTTATTGAAGGGGTATTGCTTTATAACATTAGTTTTAAGGAGTTACACCATAGCAGATAAACATCTGTATACAATACTATAAATTCACCGCCATATCAGTGTTTCCTTCACCTTAAAATTAATCCTCTCCACTCCGTTTGCCTACATTTCCTTTCCACAATCTTTGATTAGTTTTATTTTTTAAAGTCTATTTTTGTTTAATTTAGTTCATTTGTTTGTTTGCTCTCTCCATCTCATATGAGTGATATCATAAGATGTCTGTCTTTATCCTTCTGGCTTATCTCACTAATCATTACCTCCAGGTCCATCCGTGTTGCTATGAATGGCAGGATTTCACCCTTTTTGAGTATCATGTATATATACACACACACACACATATATATATATATATATATATATATGCATCACATCATTTTTATCCACTCATCTGTTGATGGGCATTTAGGTTGTTTCAGCTCTTGGCTTTAGCTAAAAATGCTGCAATGAATATGGGGATACATATACCTCTGTGAGTAAGTGTTGTGTTTTTAGGACAGATACCCAGTAGAGGAATAATTGGGTCATATGAGATTTCGATTCTCATTTTTTTTGAGGAATTTCTAAACTGTTTCCCATTATACTTATATTCCCACCAACAGTGTATGAGTTCCCTTTTCTCCACAGCCTCTCCAGCCTGGTTTCCATTCTTTTGGATGATAGCTATTCTTGTAAGTTTAAGGTGGCATCTCATTGTTGTTTCAATTTGTAATTTCCCTACTCTTAAGAGACTTAGAATATCTTTTCATGTACCTGTGGGCCATCTGCATGTGTTCTTTAGAGAAATGTTTATTAAGGTTTTGTACCCATTTTTAATCTTTTAATTTAATTTAATGAGTTCTTTATATATTTTAGTTATTAACCTCTTGTCATATGTATGATACGCAAATATCTTCTTCCATTCAGAAGAATGTCTTTGTTTTTTTTATGAGTTGCTTTTGCTCTGCAGAAGCTTTTTAGTTTGATGTAATCCCACTTGTTTATTTTAATTTTTATTACCCTTGCTATTGGAGTGAAGTTCCCAAAGATATCTCTTAGGTTAATGTCTTGTAGTGTTTTACCTATGTTTTCTTCTACGTATGTTATGGCTTCTAGTTTTATATCTTAGTCTTTAATCCACTTTGAATTAATTTTTTTTTGTGTGGTGTTAGGTAATGATCTAGTTTCAACCTTTTTTGCCTGTAGCTGTCCAGTGTTCTCAGTACCGTCCAAGACTAGACTTTCTTTGCTCCATTGTAAGTCTTTGACTCTTTTGTCAAAGATTAATTGTCACGTATGTATGAATTTATTTCTGGGCTCTCTACTCTGTTCCATTGATCTGTATACCTGTTTTTTTTCCAATACCAAGAGACTGCCTCGCATTGGAGTTTGAAGTCAGGAAGTGTGACACTCCATTATTGTTCTTATTCCTCAGTAATTGTTTTTTCATTTCATCATTTTTTGTTTTATTTCTGTGAAGAATATCTTTGGGATTTTAATGGGAATAACATTAAATTTGGATATTGCTTTAGGTAATATGGTCATTTTAATTAGGCTAATTCTGTTAATCAATGAGCATGGAATGCCTTTTCATTTCTTTGTGTCATCTTCTATTTCTTTCAAAAATGTCTTAGAGTTTTCAGTGTTATCAGTCTTTCACTTCTTTGGTTAAATTTATTGTGAGGTATTTCGTTCTTTTGGATGCAATTGCAAATGGGATTTTTTTTTTTTGAGTTCTCTTTCTGCATTCTTATAACTTTCATATAGAAAAGCAACAGATTTTTGAATATTTATTTTGTAGCCTGCATTTATTATTTCTAGCAGCTTTTTATAGGAGTCTTTGGGGTTCTCGATATAGTATCATGACATCTACTAATAGTGATAGTTTTACTTCTTCCTTTCTAATTTGCATTTTCTGGTCTGATTGCACTAGCCAAGACTTCTAACACTATATTGAATAGTAGTGGTGTTCCTCATCTTAGAAGAATGCTTTTTGCTTTTCTCCAGTTAGTATTATGTTAGCTGTGGGTTTGTCATATATAACTTTTATTATGTTGAAGTTTATTCTATCTATATTCATTGTCTAGAGAATTTTTAACAAAAAATGGAGTTGAATATTGACAAATGCTCTTTCTGCATCTATTGAGATAACCATGTGGTTTTGTCTTTCTTTTGATTGATGTAGTATATCACATTTATTGACTTACATGTGTTAAACCATCCTTGCATACTTCGAATAAATTCCACTTGATCATGGCATATGATTTGTTTAATGCGTTGTTGGATTTGGTTTGCTAGTATTTTGTTGAGGATTTCTGCATCAACAGTTATCAAGGATTTGAACCTGTGATTTTGTTTTTTTGTGACACCTTTATCGGGTTTTGGAATCAGGGTAATGTTGGTTTCATAAAATATCTTTAGAAGATTGTCTTCTTCAATTTTTTGGAACAACTTGAGAAGTATTGGTACAGCTTCTTCTCTGAGCAGCTGGTAGAATTCACCAGTGAAACAATCTGGTCCCAGACTTTTGTTTGGGGGAAGATGTTTAATTATTATTTCAATTTCCTTACTTCATTTGGTTCAAGGTTTCTATTTCTGCAAGGTTTAGTTTTGGAATATTATATTTTCAAGATGTGTCCATTTCTTCTAGGTTATCTAATTTGTTGACATGTGTGTATAGATAGTATTCTCTAATAATCGTTTATATTTCTCTCTATTTTGTTTATCTGTTCAAAAGAACTCTTGGTTTCATTGATTTTTGAATAGTCTTTTTTATTTCTATTTCATTGGTTTCTGCTTCAAGTTTTGTTACTTTTTTTTTCTTCACCTAGATTTTGGATTCATTTTCCCTTCTTTTCTATTTCCTTTAGCCGAAGATCTAGATTCTTTATTTGTAGTTCTTGTTTCCTGAGGTGTGATTTTATCTGTAAATTTCCCTCTTAATACTGCTTTTGCTGCATCCCAAAGATTCTGATAGGTCATATCTTCATTTTTATTACAAGGTATTATTTTAATTTCAACTTTGACCCAAAAGTTGTTTAATAACTTGTTTATTGCCCATTCCTTTGCAGTTGTGACTCCTTTCTTTTGGCTGATTTCTAGTGTGATGGCATTGTGATTTGAAAGGTGCTAGATGTGATTTTAATCTTTGTAAATTTGTTGAATTGTGTCCCAGTATATGTTCTGTCTTTAAGAATGTTCCATGGACACTTGAAAAGAATGTATAGTCTATTGTTTTATAGTGAAAAACTCTATATTTGTCTGTTAAGTCCATCTCTTCTAATTTATTGTTTAATGTTATTATTTATTTTTTGTCTAGATGATGTCTTTTATTATAAGTTGGGCATTAAAGTCTCTGACTGGTAGTGTGTTACTGTTTATATCTTCTTCTAGATTTGTTAATATGTGCTTAATATATTTGGATGCTGTTTTACTGGGTGCATATATATTAATAGTGGTATGTATTCTTGTTGTATTGATATTTAACATTATATAATGGCCATATTTATCTTTTGTTACTTTTTTGATGAAAGTTTATTTTGTTTGTGATTAGTATAGCAGTTCCTGATTTTTAGTTTTACCATTGACTTCTAGTGCTTTTCTCCATCCTTTAAGTCTGTTTGTCTCTGGATCTTAAGTGACTGTCTTGCAAACAACATATAGTTGGGTTTTGTTTCCTAATCCAACTAACCACTCAGTGCCTTCTAATTGGCGAATTCAGTCCATTTGCATTCATAGTGATTACTGAAATTTGAGGAATTACTGCTATTACTACCAAAATTACTACCATTTTGTCTCATTTTTTGGTTTTGTCTATCTAGCTATTCCCTGTTTAGTTTGTTATAGACTTCCTACTTTTTGATTTAGGTAGAAGAGCCTCTTTCAGCAATTCATGTAAGAGAGATCGTGTGGTAATAAATTCATTCAACTTTTGCTTGCCATAGAATATCCTTATTTCTCTCTCTTAATTGAGAAAGAATTTTGCTGGATATAGTACTTGACTGACAGTTTTTTTTATGGAGTATTATTAAAACATTATTCCATTCTCTTCTGGCCTAATGGCTCTCTGCTCAGAAATATCTTGATAATTTGGTGGGTGTACCTTTATATGTTACTTACTTTTTCCCCCCTTGGCCACCATTGAAATTCTTCGTCTTGGACTTTTGATAGTTTCATAATTATATGTCTTGGTGTAGGTCTTTTTGCATTTAGATAATTGAGTGTTCTGTTGATTTCACTTATTTGTGTTTTCATTTTCCTCCCTAGGTTTGGGAAGTTTCTAGCAATTATTTCTTTGAATATTATCTCTGCTCCCTTCTTTTCCTCTTCACCTTCTAGATGCCCATTGTTCTTATATTGCCTTTTCTAAATGAGTTGGAGAGTTCTTGGAATTTTTTTTTTTTTTTACATTTTATGTCTATATCTAATGTTTTCTTCCACATGGGTTATTTCGACAGATTTATTCTCCAGATCATTATTCTATCCTATCTCTATTTGTTCAATTCTGTCTCCATAACTTTCTGTGGTGGTCTTGATCTTGCTTTATCACAATCTTTATATTCTGAGTCTGTATTATTTCCGTATGTAAACCTTCAACTTTCTGTCTTCTGTTTCTAAATTGTGTTTTGTTTTGTTTTTTTAGCTCATTGATTTGTTGAGTTCTCTTGTTCTTTTTTTTTTAAAGCTTTTTTCTTATATCTGAGTCTGTAATTGCATCTTTGAATTCCTTATCTGTTAGAAAGAAACATAATCTATGTTTCCCAAACTGGTCTCTGATGGGATGTCTTCATGTGTTTCCATGGTTTCTTGAGATTTCAGGATTTTTCTTCTCCCCATGTGATAGTTTCTTCTTGGTGAGTTGTTATTCCCTCCTTGCCAACAGGTGGCACTGTAGCTTTGTTTAATACTTTTGTCTATTGCAAGCTTTGTTCTGTTGAGGTGTGGTTGGGGAGGGTTGTGTGGGCTGTTTGGAAAGAGATGCTGCTGTGTTCAGGTGGGCCTGGGTGAACCTGAATCTGTTGGCGGTGACTGGATAAGCCCTCTTACCTAAACCTGAAGAATTGGCTTCAACAGTCCACACACTGTGGTATTAGAATTCCTCTCCTTGGGAGCTGGGTCCTGAGGGATCTTGGTGGGAGAAGGAGAGTGCTGTTCTCTGTAGTGCTCCAGCCATAGTGAGGTTGAGATTTCAGGTCCAGCGCTCTCTATTTGGGCTTTCCCTCAGCCCAGCGATACATCTCCAGCTATCTTCTCCCTTTTTGGGTGTTCCAGCTGGGTTCTAACTCATTGGCGGGTAAGTCCCCAATGCCAGAGAATATCCAACACTGAAGCCCCACTATTCTGCTTCACCAACCACTCCCCCTGCCAGGGCTGCTATTCATGCGCACCCACTCACCTCTGCTCAGAGGTATTTGTACTCTCTTCTAGAAGTGCACCTCTAAATGCTGTCAAGTCATTCCAAAGTTACTGGGGCTCTGAAAAAACTCCCTTCCTGTGTGTTTGCTGGAAAGAAATCTGGCTTTGTCTTCCTGGTTCAGATTGTGGATGTATTTCCATCATTATCTCTTGCAGGATTCAACATCTTGGCTGTTTTTCTGATTCTGCTTCCAAGGGTGACTTCCCAGGGCAGATGGTGTGGTGTGTTCCCCCAGAGGCTGCATATTTAGACTCACAATTGGTGCTTCCTGTTTGCTAAAGTGGGGGGCATTTGGGCCACCTGGGAATGACAGTGCATTACTGAGAGAGCCTGCCAGGGAATGCCTTGAATGACAGGGTGCAGGCCTGCGGGCCTGAGTATCTTGTCCACTAGGCCCACCCTCTCCATCATCCCTGAAAGGCAGGTTCCAGTCCTTAATGTGATCAGAAATCCTAATGGAGAAAACTTGTGTATTTTTCTGGCAGGCTTATGACCACTGAATTCAAGTCCTGGTCATTTGTACAATGGAGATGGCAGGGGCTGGGCATGGGCTGGGCATAGGCTGTCAAGTTGTGAGTCTGGGCTCTGTGAGACTGGGGAGGAAAGGTAGAAACCACAGTGCCCCCACCAGTCAGGGGCACATGGGTGTGGTTGCTGCTGAAGTTAAGGGAAGACATTATTATAAGCTAGCTTCAAAAGTCTAAAGTTTATTATATAACTTCCATGAAGGAAGACAACAGTCTTCTTCCCATGCATGGGTCGTGACCTTGGGGACAGGAGCAGAGGGATCCTTCCTAGGTCTGCATGCCCTGTGTTCCTGAGAGGTGTGACAGAGGCTGGCCACCCTGTTGTGGACAAGTTCTTGACTCTGTCCAACCCAGGGGCATGGGGTTCAGAGATGTTGTAATGAAAGGTGGTGGGGCAACAGGGAAAGGATTGTTCTCCTCAGGTCTTGATAAGCACCCAGATGGTGAGTCCTGCCCGGCTTTTGACCCACCAAACACTGAGCAGATACTGGACCTTGGCCACTGCTGCAGCTCTGGGCTTTTAGAATAATGCAAGGGCTGCTTAGAGGACAGGGAACAGTGGAGGTCTTGGAAAGGAGTGTGGTCAGTCTGCTACCTCCACACCAGCTTATAGGTTACTCCGAGACTGTGGCCCTACATCCGTTCAAGGAGTGCTGTCTCTCACAGCTGCCATGCTCTATCCTCTATCAGGCCTTTGGGCTTTGAGACTTATCACAGAGTCCCCTATCCCTTCCTTCCTTCCCTTTACCAGGTCTGCTCACTGAGGGTGGCACTAATTAAAAATGCTTAAAAGAATAAGTCCTTTTCAGGGATGATGGTCAATAATTCATTGAGGGAACTGCCAGGACACCAAACCATCACAACGGACACTCAATCCACTGGCTGCTCCATGAGGGGGACCCCAGATACAGTGGTCTTACCCTGGACTGGACAGGCCTGCTGGAGGGTATTGGTAGAAGCCTGCCATGTGTGGGCAGAATTCCAGGTGAGAATGGTGCCGAGAGACTGGTAGATGAGTCCAGAATGAGACTTTGGTCTCAGGCAGCCTGGCTCTACCAAAACTGGGGTGGGGCTGATGTGATGTAACAAGGCCTCCATTGGACTCTACAGCATTAATTGTTGAATCACTGCTGAGGTCATGGGTTGCAAACTTCCCGCAAAGGACTAGAAAGTAAATATTTTAGGCTTTAAGGGTCACATCTAACCTCTGTCACGTATTCTTCTGATTCAGTTGATTGTTAAAATATGAGAAACATTGGCCTAGAAATGGGCCTGGATTCTATGAGGTCTTGGGAGAGAAAGGTAGACCAGCCCCAGGGCTGAGAGAGTGAAGAGTCAGTGACTCCACCAGAAAGTCATGCTACAGCTCCCGGAGGGCTTCACTGGGATGTGTTCGCCCTGAATCTGCCTGTCCTCAGGTTTCCTTCATTATCATCTTGGTGTGGGACTTTCACAGTTCTATCTGCTACCCATGAGCTGGCACACTTCTAGAGAGCAGGGTTGTGCAGGGCTGGCTTCATAGCAGGAGACCTAGGCAGTCACAACGGGGCTCATTTTACAAAACTTTGTGCAAATTTCATAGCCAGTATTGAAGACCCATCTTGTTTAGTTCATGTTTCTTGTAGGGACATCAGATAGTCCTGAAATATACCAGTTTAGCACAAAAAGTCCTGTGCTTGGGAAGCCAGGACACTGGGTGACCGTTGTCCTCTGTGCATAAAAGGTAAGAACCTCTGCTCCAACTCTCCTCAGGTAGCGTTCCACCTGAATGACTCTGATCACACTGTCTGGAACCTGTCCAGTTGCTGGTAATCTCTGACTTTTGTTTATGGTTTAGCACCTGCGGGTGCCTGGATGATATAGTCCTCATGCTGAGTCAGTGACTCAAAGGAAGTTTAATCAGTCCCAGCTCAGAGAAGTAAACAGCCAGACAGTTCTGAGGGTGCCCTGGTTGCTGAGCAGGTAAAGAGGGTTGACAGCTGGGACAGAGGGGTGCTTGGCCCTGTGGGCTCCCAATTGGAGGGAGGCAGATGGGCCCAGTGCATACACTGAATGAAATACCCCAGAAACAAAGCTTGGAATATGTATTAAAATATTTGTTTATAATAACAACAAGACACATAAGGTCCCTATAAAAGAAAAGCTAAATGAATTCACTCTCCAATAGAGATTTTGAAACTTTTGGAAAGCTACTCAAGACAATTGAAATAAATGGAATAATACATGTGAAAAAAGTCAATTCTCAAATCATGCAGACTCATTGAAATGTTAATAAAATCTGAGCAGCTCTTTGGGGTGGGACGTGTGAAACTTCTAAAATTTATGTGGAAGAGCAATGAACTGAGGCAATTATGAAAAAAAGGATGTGAGAAAATATGCTCAGCAGATCTTTAAGGCATGATAAAACTGCAATAATTAAGGCAAGATGGTACCAGTTACGAGAAACACAAACTGATCATGGAATCAAATAGCACATACACTAGCCTCTTCCATGGCTGGAAAATGTGGCTTATGACACAGCCTGCAGATGAGTGGGCAAAGAATGAGCCAAGAAACCAATCTTCTGAATAAATTGTTGGCCATATGGAAAATAAAATAAGTTAGGTCTTTACTGTCAACTATTAAAAAAATAAACCACAGATGAGTTAAAAATCTACATATAGTCAACCATTTAAAACTGTTAGAAAAACATGCAAGAGATTATGTTTATGTGTTTGCTATAATTTTGTCATAAACGACACAAAAGCACAATCAATGAACATTGGACCACATCATAAAATCAGTAATAAAAACAAAAAGAAAAACAGAAGACAAGAAGAAAATAGGTTAATGTTCAAAATATATAATGAATTTACACAAATCAGAAGTAAAATATAGAAAAATGAATAAAAAGACATGAGAAGGCGTTTTATAGAAGAGAACGTGTTTCTCAGAAACACATGAGAAGACACTTCATCATTAGTTACAAATAAAATCACAAAAATTATTATTTAAAACCCATCAGATGGCTCCAAATCCAAGATTCTAACAATATAGGAGGAAGTCCTGAACCATGAATCTAGTATAGTGATTCTAAGTCAGCATTTAGAAATGAAATGGAATAGAATTAAAAATATCAAGTGCACACTGCAAGTAGTTAGAATAAGAATTATTTCATAGAACTCTTAGAAATCTGTGTCCTGAGTTACAACAGAAAATCTGTTTTCCCTGCAAATCCCAATAGAAGACTGAAAATCTCTTGTCTAGAGAAATGTCTGTACAACAGGGGATAAAGTAAAGGTTATTCATTGCAGTGCTTGGAATGTAAGATTGCAAGTAACATAATAAACCCATAAATAGGAGAACAGATCATGGGATATTCTAAAAATGGGACATTACACAGGGAAGAGATAGACACTAGAATTCCCTAATAATGTGGATGCGTATCAGAGACTTAAAGTTGAGTGAGAAGAGCCATATGCACAGGAATCCTTACAGAATGCTGTCATAGGTGCTAAATATATAAAACACAAGCCACAAGTACCTTTTGTAGTTTAGGTGTTAATCTATATTTAAGAGTATGAAGGAGGCATGAAGCTAATAATAAGTACCAAATTCAGGACAGTGGTTACTTCTGGATAGAAGGAGGTGTAGACAGGGAGAGGCATATGGGAGCAGTATTTTTTCTTAAGCTAGTAGTGAGCATATTAATATCTGTTGTGTGATATTTATATGTTTTTGTATTTTAAAATTATAGCAAATAAACAAAATTCTCCTTTTTAAAAAGGAATTCCACCTCATGGGAAGTCTTACCAGTTTTTCACACTATAGTGTGAACAGCTGGTTAATTTTCTGTCCCTGGAGGAGGTTTGAAGGAACTTGCAGATGCCACCTCCTCAGGTGAACAGGATGGAGCTCTCTACAGAGGTACGGAAAACAGGGCCTCTCACCTCAATGCTGCCCTTAACCCCAGAGGCCTCTACACACAGCTCCAAGTCTCTTGTGATTTATTCCTTCCCCCGCAACCACCCCCTCCCTGAGGCTCTTTTATTTTTAATTCACGTGGCATTGGTTTGCAATATTATATACATTTCAGGTTGTAGCATTATAATTTGATTTATGTATACACCATATTGTGATCAATACCCAAAGTCTAGATTCCATCTGTCACCATATAATTGACCCTTTTGACCAATTTCCCAACTCCAACCCCTTTTTCCTTTACTAACACCATGTTTTCTGTATCTATGGATATTTTTGTTTGTTCATATTTTAAATTCCACATATGAGCAAAATAATTTATCTGTTTCTCATTCTGACTTATTCCACTTAGCACCACACCCTCAGGGGCCATCCAAGCTTCCATAAATTGCAAGATTTCAATATTTTTTCAATGGCAGAAGTATTCCATCATGTATGTATAACACATCTTTATCCACCCATCTGCCAAACAGAGCTTAGGCTGTTTTCATATCATGGCTATCATGACTAATGCTGTGACAAAAATAGAGTGGCATATATCTTTTTCAATGAGTGTTTTCTTTTTGTATTCTTTGGATAAACACTAGAAGTGGAGCACCTGGATCATATGGTAGTAAATTGTTAATTTTTGAGCTATTTCATACTGTTTTCCATAACATATGGGGGTTCCCTTTTCTCTATATCTTTGTCAACACATCATTTCTTCTCCTTTTGATAACAGTCATTCTAATGGGTTTGTGGTAATATTTCAATGTGGCTGTGATTTTTATTTCCTTAATTGGTAATGTTGAACATCATTTTATGTGCCTGTTGATTATCTGTGTTTTTGTTGGAGAAATGTCTCTTCAGATTCTCTTCTTATTTTAAACCAGGTTCCTTGTGAAGTCTTAACCCTGCCTGCTATGCCTACCCCCTGCTCCATGCTTCTGCTGATGAACTCCCTTCCTGCACTATTCTTATCCTTAAAGATGCAGTTTGGACCTCCCGGAGTCTCCTGAAGGGTAGCACCAACAGTGCCTTTCTGGGGATCCGGGACTCCTGTGTGCATTCCTCTATCAACTCACTCTCCTTCTTGTATGTCACTCTGTGCAGTAGTTGAGCCCCTTGGGTGGCTGTCTAGAAGTCACTTGCTATGTCTTTTGATTCCTGGCACAGATGAGCACTTAGTATATACCAGATGATGAAGAAGTGGAGTTAAAAATGCTCTTAAAAACATCAAACCACGATTAATGTCAGTCACATTGCAGGATGAATGAGTTCTGTCTCCTGACTTGAGAGTAAGGTGGTAACCAGATGGCAGAGAACACAGGCACCAGCCCCACTCTCTGGAGTGGGGAGTGATGTGGGAAGGATGAGGGCAGAGACAAGAGACAAGCTGCGAGTCTAGAATTCAGCTATGACTTGCCTGCATCATGAAACTCCAATGAAGACCCTAGAAACTGTGGGGGTAAAAGTCCTGCTCACAGCTTCCAGCAGCCATGAAGCAAAGTCATAAAAATGTCCTGTGACCTGAGCTTGCTGAAATGTTGCCAGCAGACAAAGAACTTCCCGTACTTGAAACCCCCTCCCCTAATTTAAATCCCTCTCTTCCTGCACTTCCTCTAACCTACGTGTGTCCTAACTGGAAGCCTGCGCTCAGCCTTCGTGTAGGAAAGAATCCTGCTGAGCCCACGTATAATAAATCTGCCTAAAATACTTCCAAAAGAGTGCCCATTTGGTTTATCCCAGAGAGTTGTAACAAAATGAATGCACTCCCCTCTTATAATTTGGTTTCTGAGAATCATTTTGTCTCTATATATTTCTGTTTCTTAAAAATCAGCTCCCCAGCACAAGAAAACAGTAATAGATTTAACAAAAGAAGTACAAGAGTGTGCACTGACAATTACAGAACATCGTTTAAAGAAATTAAAGAAAAAATGGAAATATATAAATAAATGGAAAGTGATCCTATGTTTATGAATTGGAACAATTAGTATTTTTAAGATGGCAAATACAGATTCATCACAATCCCTATCAAAATCTTACCTAGATATTTTTGTCACAGAACTGACTCAGAGGAATCAAAACAACCTTGAAAGAGAATTTGGAGAACTCACATTGCTTGACTCTGAAACCTATTACAAAACTACATAAACAAGATGGTATGTTACTGGTATAGGGAGAGATACATAAGCAACTGGAACTGGACTGAGACCAAAAATAAACCCATACTTTATTGATCAATTGATTTTTGACAAGTATGACAAGATAATCCAATGGGGATAAAATAAGTTTTGTTTTGTTTTTAACAAATGATGCTGGGTCAACTAGATATGCAAAAGAATGAAATTGGACCCCCACCTCTTATAATATCACATATCATCTCTAAATATGTTAAAAACATAACTGCAAGAACCAAAACTAGAAAACTCCTAAAAAAGAATAACAGTAAATCTTCATGAACGTGGATTAGGCAATATTTTTTAATATATGACAACAGAAGTACAATGATAGAATAAAAAAATAGGTACATTGGACTTCATCAAAATGACAAACTTTTGTGCTTTAAAGAATGGTGTTGGCACACCCTGGTGGAGTAGTGCAGGTCAGTCGCCTCCAAAGGAGCAAACCACATGCCCCTGGGTTCAAGACCTGGGTCTGGGATGAAAAAACAGTGTGAATAAGTAAATAAAATGAAGATGCTTCTTCTTCCTCCTCTCCCTTCCTGACTGCTTGTCTACTCACTTTCATTTCTGCATTCATCTTTCCTTAAAACAAAAAAGAGTGGTGTCAACAAATTTATATATATATATATATATATATATATATATATATATATATATATATACACTCTAGTGGCCAATAAGCACATGAAAAGAGGTTTAATATTATTAGCCAACAGGAAAATGTAAAACAAAAGTGTAATGAGATACCATTTTATACCCACTAGACTGGCTACAATAAGGAGTGTAGACAAAGTTGTGGAGAAATCGGAACTTTCATACATTGCTAGTGAGAATGATGTACAATAGTCTAGCTGTTTTGGAAAACAGTTGGGCAGTTCCTCAAAATGTTAAACCTAGATTTGTCATGTAGTCTAGAAATTTCACTCCTAATTTTATGTACCCATGAAAAATCGAAACCTACATAAAATCTTGTATATAAATATTCTCACATTATTTATAACAGCGAAAAAGGAAATAATTCAAATGTTTTTCAACTTATGAATAGATAATAAAATGTTGTATGTCTATAGAGTAGACTATTTAGTCACAAAAAAGGAATAAAACACTGGTGCATGCAACATCATCTATGAACCTTGAAAATATTATGCGAAGTGTGCAGGTTGTTCACAAAAAGTCATATATTGCAAGATTCTATTGATATGAAATGTCCATGATAGGAAAACATGTAGAATCATAAAATAGGGGTTTAAGAGAAGAGAGGATGGGAAGTGATTGCTTGTTTAGGGCTTCTTTTAGAATGTATGAAAATATAAAATTAGAAAAACTAACTCTCTGAGTTTGTGCAGCTCTGTGAATATACTAAAACTCTTGGTATTATCTGCTTTAAAGGTATGAATTTTATACTCTATAAATCATATCTCAATAAAGCTATTACAAAAAAAAATAGCAGCTTGTACAGGATGGCATGGGGCGGGGCAGGTGTCCAGGAGGTCTGGTGACTGACTCAATTGCCTGCGTTTCCACCTCTCCTGAGCCAAGCAATCTCCCTGGGCAGCCCAGATGTCAGCAGGTTCATCTCAAGTCTAAGTAACAATTGGACAATCAGTCCCTCCTTGGCAACATTTGCTTCACAGCCCCATTTAAGTAAATAAGCTCATATATTGGAGGTGACTGCTAAAGAATGCAAATGGCAGTGAAGAGACTCTCATTGCCAAGTCCAGGACATGGGAAATTCCCAAACAGGAGCCATTGGCTTGATTAATGGTGAGAATTAACCAGGTGGTTGCCCAGCATGGTTCTGTCCATGGTCTTGGCTTCTTGTAGCTTCGACTTCTGTGCACAATCTGCTAGCTTTTAGCCAAGAGAGGTCAAGTTCCATCTGTCCTCACAATAAATGTGTCATATTGGGCAGTGACACTGGGAAACACACCAGTTTCCATGAGTTCTGCTGCTTCTCCATCAGAGCAATAGAGGCTGTGAGGAGCCAGCACACCACAAATTCGCCTCCTCAGTACTCCAGATGGTGGTCATGGACTCCTGTGAGGACTTGTTCTTCTGGGTTTCCTACGGTCAGGCATGATTGGATCCAAACCTCCACCTGATCCCTGGTGGTACTGGAACCAAACCCTGGCCATGGGTGGACAACCAGCTGGTGTACTTTTCAGACACCGACCAAGGAATGTCAGGTGTGAGAGCATGCCTCTGAGCAGGGTCATTCAGAATATTTAGGTTCAAAATGGATATAAGCATGGCTACCCTGCAAGGGTGTTGTTATGAGCAGAAATGTTTTGGATCAGACACATGAGTAGGACACAAGTGTGGGAGGTAGTTATTTTTATTCCATAAAAACATAGATCCTAAGCCTTATCTTTATTCTCACACACCATCATCTTTGCCCTCAGATCAAGCATACTATGTGGAGGAAATTGGAGAAGGTTGTCCCTGTTCCATAGCTTCAAAGGACTGCTTGAACCAGCACTGCAAAGTCTCTTGCTCTTGAACTTCTGGCTGGAAAGCGCCTGTCCCAGAGCCCATAGTTGCTCTCTTCTCTCCTTCAGCATCAGTTTCTTTGCATTTTGTTTCTGTCTGATCCTTGATTGTTTGTCTCTGGACTGTGACTCACACAGCAGTGGGCATTGGTAATCAGATTTAATTTATATCCCAAGAGTTTGAGGAAGCTGTGTGGAAAGGCAGATAGCAATGTATGGAATTAATTTGTTCCTATGTCATCTTCTGTCACCCTGGTCCTGAATCCTCACCATTACTATCATTATCTAGCAGCCTGAAGATGACAGGAATTGGAGATTTTTTAGAGTAGTTTGAGGCTCATTCCCATCTCACTGATGGAAAAAAGATGTGTGAGTAAAGTGCAGGAATTTTTCTCAAGGATTGGACGGGATCTTCCAGGTGTGCTTCTGGTGGAGAAAAGAAAGTCTTCTCAGCAGGTGGTGTAGGGAAAATTAAACAGTCACCTATGGAGACTAGTTTATTCTTTAACATCATACACAAAAATTCATTAAAAATGGATCAAATACTTGTGTGTAAGACCCAAAACCATAAAAAACATAAAATAAAACAGGAAATATACTCCATGACATCAACTTCAGAGAGATCATCCAGGAAATGACATCAATCACAAATTAAACAGAAGCAAAAATATTATAGTTTGACTACATCGAACACAAAAGTTTCAAACAACAAAATAAATCACCAAAAGAATGAAAATGCTATTTACTTACTGGAAGAAGATATTTACACAACATATGTTGGAAAAGAGGTTAATGTCCAATATATATATAAAACAAATATATACCTCAATAACAAAAAAAAGCAAATAACTCAATTTAAAAAATAGAAGCTCTTCATAAACAGTTCTTTGGAGAAGATACACAGATGAGCTAGAGGCGTATGAAAAATTTTTAACATTAGTTATCACTAGAGAAATGCGAAACAAAAGCACAGTGAGATATCGCTAAGAATGGCCTATAATGAAAAGACTAGAAACAAATGTTGGTGAGGGTATGAAGAAAAGAAACCCTCTTACATTGTTGGTTGGAATGTAAATTAGTCCACCTCTATGGAAAATAGTATAACCATCTCTCAAAAAATAAAAATGGAATTTCCATTGATCTAGCAATTCTATTATTATGTATGTAGCTGAGCACTAATACATACACTAATTAGAAAAGACATTAGCACCCCTGTGTTCATAGAAGCTCAATTCATAATAGCCAGGGCATGTAATCAACCTAAATGCTCATTGACAAAGGACTGAATAAAAAAGATGTGATATTTATATCAATGGAACTCTTCTCAACTGTTAAAAAATTGAAATCTTGCATTTCGCAACAACTTGGATGTAACCTGAGGTTGCTATGCTAAGTGAAATGTCAGAAAGAAAAATTAAAATACTGTTTAGTTTAGCTCATATGTGGAATTAAGATAAACAAAATGAAAAACCAGCAAAACATACCAATAGTCTCAAGACTCAAAACAAAGGGTGGCTACCAGAAGAGAGGAGTGAGGAGGCAGGAGGGAATCTGGGATTGAAAGAGTAAAAATGGTAAGTTTTGACTAGCATTGGAATTGTGGAACTGTGGTGTGGTGGTGGGTTCTGAGTGATAGACACATTATTAGAAGTATGAAGCTATTCTCCTGGACCTTATATAGTATTGCAAATTAATGAAACATTAACTTACAAAATCTTGGATACTAACTCATCAGATGTATGACGCGACTTATCTCACTCATCACAAACACCTCCAGTTCCATCCAGACTGATGCAAAGGGCACAAATGCATCTTTTTAACAGCTGCATAGAAATATATCACATTTTCTTTATCCATTCATCTGTTGACAGGCATTTAGTTTGTTTCCATATCTTGGCTATTGTGAACTGTGCTTCTATGAACATATGGGTGTATATATTTTTCTGATTAGTGTTTTTTGTATTCTCTGGGTATATGCATATTGGTGGATGGCTGGATTGAAAAGTAGATCCATCTTTATTTTTTCTGTATAATCATTTTTTTCTGTAGTAATTATTCTACACATTAAAATAATTACGTATGTGTTTCCTATTCCTTAGATATATTTCAACACAGCATGCCATCCACCACATTACCAAGTGTTCTTCACAATTGTCTAATGGACTCTACCACCATTTGCCCCAACTCACCCTATTTCCTTTTGGTAACCTCAGTTCTGTTGCAAATATTCAAGGGTTGTTTTGTTTCATCTGTTCCTTTGTTTTGTCTATTCACATTCTGCCTATAGATGAGGTCATTTGGTATCTATCTTTCTTATTTTGACATTTCACTTGGCATAATCCCCTTTAGTTCCACATATGTTGATTCAAATGACAGGATTCAATCTCTTCTAAAGACTGTATAGTAATCCATTGTATATATGTAGCACATCTTCTTTATCCATTCATCTGATGTTGGGCACTTAGGTAATTTCCAGTTCTTAGCTATTGTGAATAGGGCTGCAACAAACATGGGGATGCAGACATCTCTGCGGATGGTACTTTTGTATCTTTTGGGTAGATGCCCAGAAGTGGAATGATGGGATAATATGGGACTTCCCTTTTCTTTACATCCTCACCAGCATTTGTTATTTCCAGACATATGGATAATAGCCATTCTTTCAGGTGTAAGGTGATATCTCAATGTTGTTTTAATTTGCTTTTCCCTGTTAGCCAGCAACTAGGAGCATATTTTCATGTACTTGTTGGCTATCTGTATTTCCTCTTTAGAAAAATGTCTCTTCAATTCTTCCTTCCATTTTTTGACTGAATTGCCTGTTGCTCTGGTGTTGAGTTTTATGAGTTTCTTTCTATATTTTAGATGTTAATCCTTTGCCATAAATATCGAATGCAAATATCTTCTCCAGGTTAGTAGCTATCCCTTTGGTTTAGGTGATTGTGTGTGTGTGTGTGTGTGTGTGTGTGTGTGTGTGTGTGTGTGTGTGTGAAGAAGCTCCTGAGTTTGATGGTAGTCCCAGTTGTTATTTCTGCTTTAGTTTCCCTTGATGGTGGAGTCGAGTCCCCAAAGGCCTCTCTACAACTGATGTCATGGAAAATCCTTCCTATTGTGTCTTCTAAGAGCTTTATGGTTTTTGGTATGTACAAGTCTCTTGTCCATTTTGAGTCAATTTTTGCTAATGGTGTTAGAGAATGGTCTAGTTTCATTCTTTTGCATGTGACTGTCCAGTTTTCCCAACACCATTTTTTGAAGACACTTTTTTTCCATTGTATGCTTTTGGCTCCTTTGTCATAGATTGACTGTATGTGAGTGGGTCTGTTTCTGGTGATTCAGTTCTATTCCACTGATTTGTGCCTCTGTTATTATGCCAGTACCATACCATTTTGATCACTATTGCTTTGTAATATAGTTCAAAGTCTGAAAGTGTAATCACTCCAGATTCATTCTTTTTTTCTAATCATTGCTTTGACTATTTGGGGTCTTTCGTTTTTCCATACAAATTATAAGACTCGTTGCTCTGTTTCCTGGAAATAAACCCATCAGATTTTAATGGGGATTGCATTAAGTCTATTGCTTTGAGTAATATAATCATTTTAATGATATTGATTCCTCCCAGTCATGAGCAGAGGATGTCTTTCCATTTCTCTGTGTCTTTCCCTATTTCTTTTAAGAAGGACTTGTAGTTTTCATTGTATAGGTCTTTTACTTCTTTCTATTTTAAATGGTGTGATTTTCATGATTTCATTTTCTTGTAGCTTGTTGTTTGCATATAAAAGTGCAACAGAATTTTGTGTATTGATTTTGTAGCCTGCCACTTTATTCGCTGATAAGTTCTAGAAGACTTTGACAGAGTTTCTGGAATTTTCGATATATAATCATATCATCTTCAAATAATGAGAATTTTTCTTCCTCCTTTCTAATTTGGAGTCCCTTTATTTACTTTTCTTGCCTAATTGTTCTGCCTAAGACTTCCAGTACATTGCTAAGTAACAGTGGTGACAGTGGAAACCCTTTCCTAGTTCCTGATTTAAGAGGAAATACTTTCAATTTTTCACTATTGACTATCATATTGGCTGTGGGTTTTTCATACATGGCCTTTATTATGCTGAGGTCTATACCTCTTATTCCCATTTTATGAAGGGTTTATCACAAAGGGGTGTTGAATCTTGTCAAAAGCTTTCTCTGAATCTATTGATATGACCATCTGGTTTTTCTCTTTGTTCTTGTTGATAGTTGATATATGGCATTAATAGATTTACGTATGCTGAACCAACCTTTGTATCCCTGGGATAAATCTCATTTGGTCATGATGAAAGATCTTTTTAATGCATTGTTGGATTTGGTTTGCTGATATTTTGTTGAGAACTTTTGCATTTATGTTCATTGGAGATATTGGTCTGCAATTTCTTTCTTGGTGACATTTCTGTCAGTTTTTGGTATCAGTATAATGTTAGCCTCCCAAAAATTATTTGGGAGAGCTCCCTGTTCTACAATAATTTGAAAGCGCTTGAGAAGAGTAAATGTTAATTCTTTTCCGAATGCTGGGTGGAACTCATTAAATAAGCCATCTGGTCCCGGACTTTTATTTTTAGGGAGACCCTTGATTACTTCTTCAATTTCTTTCCTTGTGATTATTCTGTTCACATTTTCCATTTCTTCCAGGTAAGTCTTGGTAGACTATACTTTTCTAAAAATCTGCCCATGTCCTCAAAGTTATCCATTTTGTTGGCATAGAGTGGTTCATAGTAGTTCCTTATGATGTTTTGAACTTCTGTGGCATCTATTGTAATTTCTTTCCTTTCAATTATGATTCTAATTATGAGAGTTTCCTCCCTTTTTTGCTTTGTGAGTCTAGCCAATGTTTTGTCAACTTTGTTTATTTTTTCCAAGAACCAACTTTTGGTTTCATTAATCTTCTGGATTGTCTTTTTGCTTTCTATTTCATTTATTTCTGCTCAAATTTTGATTATTTCCTTTATTTTGCTGATTTTTTTACTTTAATTTTTCTTCTTTCTTAGTTGTTTGAAATGTAGATTTAAGTTGCTTTTTTGCATTTTTTCTTGTTCTTTGAGATAGGTCTGGATTGCGATGAACTTTCCTCTTAGTACTGCTTTTTCTGCATCCCACAGATTCTAGTAGTTCGTGTCTTCATTCTCAGTTGTCTCTAAGTATTTTTTAAGTTCCTCTTTGATTTCCTCTTCTACCCAAGCATCACTCAGAAGCTTATTGTTAAGTTTCTAATTAGTTTGGAGTCTTCCAGATTCTTTTTGTGGTTGATATCCAGTTTAAGGCCATTGTGGTCAGAGAAGATGCTTGGTATGACTTCAATCTTTGCAACTTTGTTGAGAGGTGTTTTGTGTCCCAGCATATGATTTATCCTTGAGAATGTTCCATGGGCTCTTGAGAAGAAAATTAAATCTGTAGACATTGGGTAAGTGCTCAGTATATATCTATTAGACCTCTCTGTTCCAGATGGTCATTTAAAGTGGCTGTTTTCCTGTTAATTTTCTGCCTAGTTGGTCTGTCCATTGTTGTAAGTGGGGTATTGAAGTCCCTCACTATCATTGTGTTGCTGTTAATGTCTCTCCTCAACTCTAATAATACTTCATATATTTTGATGCTCCTTCATTTTGTGTACGCTAATAAGCTTTATGTCTTCCTGCTGGATTGACCCTTTATTCATTATATGGTGTCCATCTCTGTCTTTTGTTATGCTTTTTAGATGGAAGTCTGTTTTATTTGATATAAGTATAGCTGTTCCTGCTCTTTTGTGGTTGCCATTTTACTGTAGGATTGTTTTCCAGCCATTGGCTTTGAGTCTTTGTTTTATCTTTTGAAGGAAAGTGTGTTTCCTGAATGTAGCAGAATGTTGGGTTATGCATTTTAATAAATTCAGGCACTCTGTGTCTTTTGATTGGTGAATTCAGTCCATCAACGTTTAGTGTGATTATTGATATACAGCTGCTTAGTGTCATTTTATAATTCATCTTTTGTGTGTTGCTCCAGATGATGCCTTTGCTCTCTTTCTCTTCTTAGGTCAGATGGATGCAGCTATGTTTTGATTGATTTCTCTTTTTGTTTTCTTCTCTCTTTTCCCCTGGAGATATATTTTGAGGTTACCCTGAATTTACCACAGTTCTATGTTTGCTTCCTAATTTTATTTGAAATCTTGTTAGTCTTCCACTCATTCTAACTATTGACATTTTTGTTCTTTTCCTCTCCACTTTTAATATTTTCTGTCTTACTGTTTTTCTGTGGGGTTGCTTTATGCTTTAGAGAGCATCCTTTAATATTTTTGCAAAACTGGTTTTGTGGTGTGAATTCCTTTAACTTTTGCTTATCAGAAAAGTTTTTTTTTTAAATCATTCCTTCAGTTCTGAATGATAATCTTGCCGAATATAGTATCTTAGATTGAAAATTCTTTTCTTTCAGCACTTGGAATATATTATGCTCTTCCCTTCTGGCCTGTAGAGTTTCACTTGAGAAATTCACTGACAGTCTTATGCAGGCTCCTCTGTATTTGGCATGTTTTTCTCTGGCTGCTTTTAGGATTCTTTCTTTATCATGTTGTTTTGAAATTTTGTCTAGGTATATTTCTGTTTGGGTTTCTTTTTATTAGGAACTCTGAGCTTCCTAGACCTAGAGACTTGCTCATTTTTCATATTGGGGAAGTTCTCATCCATTATTTCTTCAAATATGGTTTCTGTCTCCTAGTCTCTCTCTTCTTCTGGGACCCCTATGATGTGAATGTTGTTCCTTTTGATGTTATCACAGAGGTCTCAAATGCTGTCTTCATTTCTTTGTATTTTTTTAAATCTCTTTGTGGGTTTGCTTGATTGAGTTCCTCTGTCTTATCTTTCATATCACTTGTTCTATTGGAAGTTTCATCCATGCTATTGTTGAGTCCCTCTATTGAGTTCTTTAATTTAGCCATCATACTTTTCCTCTTTGATGTCTTGCTTCATTTCTTCTCTTTGCTTACTGATGTTCTCTTTTACTTCCTCTACTATTTTCTGGATTCCCATGAGTATGTTAGTCACTGTTACCCTAAATTTATCTTCAGGTAATTTATACATCTGTTGTATTCAGTTTTCCCCCTGGGTTTTTGATTGGATCCATCATTTCCTGTATATTTCTCTGTGCCTTTGCTCTACTCAGCATTCTGTTTATATTTCTGAGAGTTTGGTTTCCCTGCAATAATGGTGTTGTGTAGGTGTGATCACCTTATACTTGCCCAGGATTGGCAATCAGGCTGCAGTTCTGCCTCTACCCACAGAGTGATGCTATAGTTGAAGTTTGGTCCTTCAAGGGAGACTACTGTCTTACTGTAATCCTGGAGGTGGGATATGTGTTGGGCAGGATATCTGCTGGTTGGACCCCGAGTTTCTGGTGTGAAATGGTTGTGAGAAGGGTTAGGGATGTGAATTTCTTTGATTTCTGTTTATGGCAGCGCCCAGTACAAATTCACCACACATGCTCCAGCTCAACTCCCAGTGCCCTGGCTTTTCTTCCACCTGCATCAAGTCTGTCTTCTTTGGCTCCGCATTCCAACCCCACTGGGCATGCTCCTCATTGCCTCTGCAACCAGTCCTCTGGCCCCTAGCCTTCTCCCTGGGATCCAACCCACCACACCTCAGAGACTCTTATGCTGAGTCCCAAATCTTCAGCTTAGCTGAGCAACACAACAGATGTCCTCACCCACCATTAGTCATCGCCATGTCCATTCCCTCTCCAGCTTAAACATCAGCCTGGAAAACAGGTGATTTTTTTCGGTGCCTGTGGGGAGCCACATGAAACTGCTTACTATCAGGCCGCCATCCAGAGGTCCTCTCTCCCATCTTTATTTTTTGAGGCATCTCCACATTGTTTTTCCAAAGAGATTACACCAATTTACATTAACACCATCAGTGTAAGAGGATTCCTTTTTCTCCACATCCCTTCCAACAGTTTCTTTCTAGTTTTTTGATATAGCCATTTTCACTGGCATGAGATGTTTTATTGTGGTTTTATTTGATTTATATGATGTAGGCTCATGTATCTCTGTGTCTTCCCTGGAAAAGTGTCTTTTCAGAGCTTCTGCCATATTTTTTAATAGATCATTTCCTTTTTAGTTGTTGGGGTATATGAGTTATTTATATATATGGAAATTAAACTCATATTTGATCAATTCCTGGTGGAGCTAAATTGGTGACTGGGGTGTAGATTACATAAAGATAAAAGACCTGGGTTTACAACCTGGGGCCTGGGAGATAAAAAAAAAATCAACAAATGCATTTCCCTCTCCTTTCCTGTTCTTCTTCCTCCTTTCCCTTCCTTCCCCCATGATGCCTGGCTGCCTTCCTCTAAGAAACAAGCAAAATGCTTGTCTGATACATGTACAAATACTTTTTCCCATTCAGTGGGTTGTTTTTTTGTTTTAGTGTTGGTTTCTATTGCCCCATAGAAACCTTTTAGTTGATATAGTCCCAATTTTTTAGTTTTCTTTTCTTTTCTTTTGTCATAATTGTTCTTTCCCAAAAAACATCTTTGGAGTTGATGTTATGGAGCATATTCCTCATGGATTTTATGTTTTTAGGTCTTATGCCCATGTGTTTGTCCTTTATGAATTAATTTTCACCTGTGGCACTAATGAATAATATGCTTTCTTTCTTTCTCTATTTCTCTTTTCCCTAGAATTATTTTATCTATTTAAGATCTTTTGTAGATACATACAAATTCTAGTATTATTTGCTCCATTACTTGAAAGGGAAAATGGAATTGTTTTCTTAACTTCTTTTATTTCTAACTCATTTGCGACACAAATTTGACAGATTTTTGTAAATGAATTTTATCATGGTCATTTTATTATGCTTTAAAGATACAGGCAGGAATGAAGGTGGTTAGGCAAGCAAGCAGGAAGAGAGAGGAGGAAGAAACATTTTAATTTGTTTTTATTTAGTTTGTCATCTTGGTTGTTTGCCTCCCCACCCTTCTGGGACATAAGCCTTGTCCTTGGCATATGTATAGATTGCATTTAACCAAAAGTGGTAGACCTAACCACTACTTCATTGGGGGGGCCCCTTCCAATAGTTTTTATGAAGTCTTTTGAGATATTTTATGCATATTATCATGCCATTTTCAAATAGTGATAGTTGCAATTTTTATCATTTTAATTTCTTTTCTTTTCCCTAATTACTCTGGTTAAGACTGCCAATACTATATTAAATAATAAAGATGAGATTGAGCAGCCTTGGCTTGTTTCTGATTTGGGGGGACACTTTAAATTTTTCATCACTGAGTATGTATTTTGGGCTTATATTATAAGGCCTTTATTATGTTAAGGCAAGTTCCGTCTCTGTTCTATTGAGGGCTTTATAATGAGTGGGTGCAGGATCTTATTAACTTGCTTTTTCTGCATCTATTGTGATTACATGAATTTTGTCATTTATTTTGTTGGTTAAGTTTACTGTAATAATCATTTACATATCTATGGGATAAATCCCATTTGGTCATGATATATGATCTTTTTTAAGGCATTGTTGAATTCAATTTGCTTGTATTTTGTTGAGGAATTTTGCATCTGTTCTCATCAAATATATTGGTTTGTGGTTTTTAAAAATTTTGTGTAATATCCTTAACAGCTTTTGATATTAAAGCAGTACTAGCTTTACAGAACGTGTTTGGAAATATTTCTTCTAGTTCAATGTTTTGAAAAAGTTTAGGAAGAATAGGTATTAAATCTTCTTTAAAGGGGTGGTAAACTCATTAAGAAATACATTTGGTCCTGGGTTTTTCTTTTTTGGAAGACTTTTGATTACTGTTTCAATTTCATTACCTCTATTTAAGTATGCTATTTCTTCCTATTTCTGTCTTATGAGGTTATGTAATTCTAGTAACTTGAACATTTCTTATAAATTATCTAACTTATTGGCATATAGATGATTGTGTTAGTCTCTCACAATCCTATTTCAGTCATATCAATTATGTTTCCTCTTTCATGCTTCTATTTATTAGAGCCTTCCTTTTTTTCTTTATTTTTCATTCTTTTTATAGTAATGTTTCTTATGTCTTTTGTTCACAATGCTATATTCATTTTAGGATATTGAAATTGCATCAGTCTGTATTTCACACCACACCCACCAACAGAGTTCCAGTGTCCTTTATCACTGTTCCCTTTCCTTTTCTTCACCCTCCTAACCCCTGGCAACCATCATCTCATGTCCTGTGAGTTTTTGCTGAGGGTTACCTGTTTGCTTGTTTCATTTCATTATATTCTACATATGAGTTAAACCATTATTTCTCTTTTTCTTTCTGACTTATTTCACGTAACATGATCCCTTCCAGTTTCCTCCAGATTGTTACAAAGGACACATTTTTGTGTTTTGTTTTGTTTTCATAGCTGCATAGAATTTCACTGAACATATATACAACAGCTTCTTTATTCAGTCATCTATTGATGGGCATTTAGGCTGTTTCCATTTCATGACTATTGTGAACTGTGCTGTATGAACATAGGGTGAAGATAATTTTTTTCAGATTAGAGATTTTATATCCTCTGGGTACATGCCTAGGAGTGGGATTGCTGCATCAAATGGAAGCTCCATCTGTATTTTTATGAGAAATCTCTATATTGTTTTCTAGAGAGGTTGTGGTAGTTAACATTCCCACCAACAGTATGGGAAGGTTCCTTTTTTTTCCCCACACCCTCTCTGACACCTGCTATTTCTAGTCTTTTTTGATATAGGCCATTCTCAATGTTATGAGGTGGTATCTCATTGTAGTTTTTATTTACATTTATCTGATGATGAGTGATATAGAAAAAAATTTC
Source organism: Solenodon paradoxus (assembly GCA_004363575.1). Taxonomy (NCBI): domain Eukaryota; kingdom Metazoa; phylum Chordata; class Mammalia; order Eulipotyphla; family Solenodontidae; genus Solenodon; species Solenodon paradoxus. The sequence continues at coordinate 408,854 of RJWH01000708.1, forward strand.
TGGTGCCTGTAGGCCTTTTGTATGTCTTCTTTTGATAGGTGTCTATTCAGCAATTTTGTCCATTTTTAAGTGGGTCACTTGACTTTTTACTGTTGAGTCATGTGAGCTCCTTATATTTTTGGATATTAAGTTCTTATCTGATATTTGTTGTATGAATATCTTCTCCAGTTCCATAGTGTTATGCAAGTGTTCAAGTTCAGGCAGAGTAATGCCCTGCCTAGTAGAAAGTTTGAGGAAATGATGAGAAGACACAGGAGGTAGCAACATGGACTTTACTGTGCTCATGACAGGGTGTTCTGATGGCAGCTGGTTGGGCATGTTTCTGGAAAGTTACCATTGTCAGCAAGGAGGGGGCCACTTTTAAAGGGGAGAACAGCAGAGGGGCAGTCATGAGTGGGCAAGAACAACTGAGTGGGCAAAAACAGAGAACAGCTGAGTAGGCAAGGGCAGCAGAATTCCCGGGCAGGACGTCTTGGGTACAGTCAGTGTGGGCAGAGGCAGTTGTCATTCCAGAAAGTCCATCTGCTACATTTACATCCATGCTCAATGCTGGCCAAATGCTGAGCACACTTTCAAGGTTGGGCATGAGTCATGTTCTCACACTACCCCACAATCCACCCCAATACTACCCATGCCACTTTACAATCTACATGCCATCCTTCCAGTAGGTGACCTGTGGTTAGCACATTTGCTGTATTATATATATATATATATATATATATATATATATATATATATATATATATATATATATATATATTTATTTGTGCTGCAATTATCAGTACAGACTGCAAATCGGGGAGGTCATAATTAGACATTTGGTTATGCCCAGGAAAGTGCATCCTTAGCAGGACCAGATGGAGGACCACAAGTAGAGAAGGGGTTGTCCCCAAGATGAAAATCATGAGGATCTCCTTACACATGGCCTGTATGGCAAAAGCAATGCTGTAAGAGGCATTAAGAGTATAGGTGCAGTGTTTGGGACCAATCAGCAAACAAGTTCCTCCTTGAGTCACTGTAAACATGTTTAAGGCCATTCTGTTCTGCAACATAAATTTCAATTCTTGGTCAAGAAGTCTCACTGCAAGCTCATTTGGTTTTTATGGTGCAGGCAGTGTGGTTAGCTAAGGAAGTTATTGCAGGTTGCTATATCTGCTAACTGTTAGAGGGTATAAGATTATCTGGGTAATACTACCAGGGTGTGCTACTGGCAGGGTATAGTCAGCACATGTTCTGGAGATGTATGGTCATCCAGGGGTCATTTTCTGTTACCTTACTTATGCTGTGGCCTAAAGGGCCCAGGATGTAGTCCACTACATGGATGCCAGTCTCCTGCTTGGTGCAATGGGTGGAAGACCCTTGCAGTTATAACTGCAGAGCATGAGCCATGCCAGACTATCCCACACAGTGTAGCTCACCAAGGAGGCCACCAGGGAACATTATCTAGATTCAAACTGAGCTCTCTAAAGCCAGGTGAGGGTACTTTGCTCAGGCAGTATGTCTTCAGGGACTGGCAAAAGCATTTAATTTTGGGACCTGATGCTGGGTTGCAAGGTTTGGTTGTTTCTGTGTACCTGCAGCTGCATGAGGGCTGCCCAGGGTTGGGTCCAGAGGTTCCTGGTGGAATGGCCCCAGGACCTAGGAATCCATTTAAGCATCTTAAAGTCTCATGTGACTGAGAAGTCCAGTATCAGTGGGTTCAGTCCATCCCATGTATGTGTGGGTTACATTTGTCAGGGTATTTTTCAGGAGGCCTTTTTATCTTTCAGTGGAGTCAGCTCCTGTTAAGTTGTAAGGCAGGTGGAACTAAATTGATGTGACAACTGTTGGCCTATTGTTCCACTTATTGTCTGACATGTCTCATTTTTTGGTGAAGCTGCAGGGCCATACCCTCAGTTGGGAGCCTCCTCCAACCACTGGATGCAAGTCAATGCATCTGTTTTTTCAGTGCTGAGTCATTGCTCTACTTGGTCACCATGGATGTTTGTGTCATTGAGCTCCTGGGCTGTGCAGTCATGTCTTGAATCCACTCTGTGAAAGGGGACATCATCCTTAATGACACAGCTGCCAGTCCAGTTAAAAATCTCTGTGGCCCACAAGAGTTTGTATGCTGTATTTACTTGTTGCTCAATGAGACTGCAATTGGTCTAAACTCCTTTCCACAGTTGAGACCAAAACCTGATGGGCACAATTGTGCATCCTAGCCATTGCCAGAGCCTCCAGGCATAACAGTCCTGGGTCATATGAGCATCTAGTTCACAGGACTGGCTCTAAACCATGATCCCCAATACTTGTATAGTTTGTATGGCACATTTGGTGGCCTTGAGACCATGTCCTATTCTTCTACCCAATTCCAGGTGCCTTCTTTTGGGGGCTAATTTATACAAGGGTTGTACATTTTGAGCCAGGTGTGAAGTGAATGCCTTCCAATACTCTCATAGACCCCATAATTCCTATAAATACACAGGGGCAATAGATAAGAACAAGCTTATATGTTATTTACAACTGTGACTAGTAACACCATCTCATTAAACTAGATAACTCCCAAAACATGAAAATCCTAGATCCTTGTAATTTGTTTTGATTTGCTATCATTCCCTTCTGTATATGTTGCATAAGGAGGTTGGGGTGGGAGGGTACATTCTCCCAAATCTGTAAGTGAATCAGAGCAACACACACCATCTACACAACGAAACATTGCAATGGAAGTTAGCCTTCCTATTTCTAATTTGATTGTCTTTGCTACCCGCAGTTGGCAAAGACTTTTAAAATAATCATTTTTAAGAATGTATTTATAATCTAATTACCAATTTAACATGGATCTTTCTTTAATTTTGTGACATATGACACTTTAGAATAATAACCAGAATAGCAAATACAATATCAGAACCTATTAGACTCTAGGAACTTTATATAACTTTAGAACGCACACATTAATTGTTACATTCCCATATAAACAAACGCTGAGATGGCCAAGTACTTATCCTGTATGTTGATAATGCTTCCTGTAAGAGTTTATTATACCAATCAAGTCCAAATTTCTTAAATAATTATTCTTTCATAGAGAGAGACTTTTTTCAGTGGGATAGCTCAAGAGTTCTCTAAAATTTTCCATTTTTTTTTCAAGATAGAAGTTATTTAAAATTTGATATTAAGAAGTTTGGAAAGACTTACTAATACACTGGAAAGGATTTTAATATCATATATACAGAATGATATTTGAACAATTTTCCACATGTTAATAAGTTGTAAGACAAAACAAAGAAAAATAAACATGCATTCCATTCTCAGTCTCAGTATTTTTTCAAAATACCTCTGCTGCAAACATTTTGTCACTGGCACAGATCTCCCTACCAATTGCCAAAAATCATTTTAATTCATTTTTGAATAATCAGTTTGCTTAAATATAAAATTGCTTCCTTTAATATTGTCTTACTAAAATAAACCCATGTTCTCCATATTTTTCTTGTTTAAAAAACACTTTCATTCTGCTTTTACTCTTCTCCATCCTGCCTACTTAGCATGTACATGAATTTTCCTGTTTTCCTTTAGTGTATGAGGTCCTTAAAAGAAAGTTAAGAAACAAGGTAAATTTTTAAGCTCAGAGTACTCACAATCAATGTATGCTTTTTCACAGTATAATTTCCTCAGGTGGTATAAGACATGTCTGTGTAAGTAAAGCCAGTGAATTTAACTAGTTTTTATTTAGTTTATCACTATATTTTGATTTCAATAATAATTTATGAAACTACTTCCCATGAGCCAATCAGATATAAATTAAATCCAGCAAGGCCATTTATGACTTATGACACCCACACAGACAGACATACACATAGAAACAGTGGAAGATCTCTTAGTTTTACTCCTGAAATTGAGGTAGGAGACTTGGAGACTGGAGTTTTATTTTTATTTTCTGTGCATAAGTCTTGTGTCTTTTTATTTTTAGTCATCCTGCTTAAAAGAAAACTAAAGGCATGCCCTGGTGACCTAATAGTCTAGTATATCCCATGAGTAGTCCCACATACATCCCAAGGTCTCGGGTTCAAGACATGATACCGAGGGGAGCAACAATGTGAACAACTAAATAAAAATAAGTAAAGTGCTTTTTCCTCCTCTCTTCCTGCCTACTCACCTTCATTTCTACCTGCACCTTTCTTTTAAAAAAGGAGAGAAATAAAGTTCATGTGTGTTTTTAAAAAAAGACCAAGAGCTTGAAAAGTGGTTTGTAATTTAAAAAGTGTTCTTTACTTTCCTTTTTTAAAAATATTTTTCCTTTAACCCCAATCATTACATTTCAAAAGCAGTTGCAAAAAGAAAGTTGTTATTTTTAGGAACATTGCACTCAGGCCAGTTTATATTACTGCTATCTTGGTGAAAAACATATCAAGGCAATTTTCCCTTCCTTTTGAATTCACATAGGTTAAATTTTGTTTCAGTTTTTCTTTTGTCCCAGTTTTATGGTTAATGACATTTTTAGGAACACCATCATTGTCAAAAAGTGAAGGCCAGTCTTTGAAAGAATACCAGGGTCAGCTAGTTTTAAGTTTAACCCACTGACTTCATGCTATGCCAAGTAGAGAATCAAACAAATTTTGGAGCTGAAGATTATAATGACTGAACTGAAGAATTTATTGTATAAATTATCTCAATAAATCTCAGGAAAGAAATAATTGTTGGTAACAACTTGAAAAAAAGAAAAATAAAACAAAAATAAAATAAAACTTAAAGGAGGAAAAAAAAAATCACTGTGAGCCATACAAAAATGACCTGAAATACAGACTCTTCTTAAATTCAGAATGCTCTGGGTCCTCCTGCCTCAATTTCTGAAGTGTCATGTGAGCTTGAGTCATCTTGACTACTAATCAGCTCCCCAAGGATTCCAGTGTAGTTAGCCCAGTGCTGAGCATTAGGAACCGGTGTGGCTGGTACTAGAGGATCATGAAAAGTTCTAGTCAGGGAAGTACATCACTGAGGAAATTTCCCAAACTGAAGTGTGGAGGGTAAACTAAGAGATGCTGAATGGGATGTTAGCAGGGGGCCAGAGCTAGAGTCCAGGGACAACAGGAATCTTGAAGCATAGCCATGTTGGAAAGACCAGCAGTGTGGGGTGCTAGGGTGGGAGGACAACGTGAGAGGACAATGGATACAATGACAGAACTTATGTGGATATGACAACTTGGACTGATGGGAAGGTCCAGAATGACTCACGAGATTAGGGAGATGGAAATGGTGGGAAGGCAGGTTTAAAGTGAAGCTTACCTTAGGTTGAGGTATGTGATAATAGAGGTAGCTGTGGGATAGCCTATGGTCAGAGGTCTTGAAAGCCCTGATGAAAAACTGAGGTTTATACTAGGGAGCCATTTAAAGTTCTTGATCTAGGGAAGTAACATGAAGAATTTACAGTTTAAGGGCTGCACTTGGATATGGTTCCTAGGCTAGAAGTCAAATGCTTAGTGGATAATTTGCTGGCCCAGGTAGGAAGTGATGAGGGCCCACACTGTGAAATAGAAGACTTCAGCTATCACTAAGGAAGACTATGAACAGCATTTATGAGATTCTGATGTGCGAAAGAGTACTTAATTCATCTGGTCCATCTTTTCACACTTGTGTCCATCATTCATACTTGTGTGACTGACCAGGACAGGACAGACAGGGATCACGCCCACTGGTTCCATTTTTCATCTTCTGGAAGCTGGTCAAGAGATTGAGTTGTTTTCTGGCAGATTCTGCATTTATTTACTTTTTTGTTCAATTATTTATTTATTATAATATAAAACATATACCAAAAACACTCAAAACATATGTATGAGTTATGGAACTATTATTATAAGGCATGAACCTTTGCAAACAACACTCAAGTCCAGAAATGGAAAACTGTCAATGATCCTTGAAGATCTTCCACACAACCCCCCACCAATCACAGCTCCCAAGGTTGTCACTATCTATACTTTCAGAGTGAAGTCACTGCTTTGTGTGTGTGTTTTTTTTTAAATAATTTTATCACACATGAACGTCTTCTTAGACACTGTAGTCATGTTAACTTTTTTTTGGCTTCTGTAACTTTATTGAAGAAAATAGTTAATTACTAGCAGAGTTTTAGTTATTAGTTGATCTCTCATTCATCGACAACTTGCATTTAATTCAGTGCTATATTAAATAACTATTGGAAGATAGATTAACTAATAGTTCCAAACTTTCTAACAATTTAAATGAAAATTTAAAAATGTTCGAGACCTTGTTTTGGGATAGAAGAGAGTTTGACTTCTAATTTCCATTCTCTGTAGAACAAGAACAGGTCATTCCTTTATCGACATGCATAAAATACATCTCTTCTGCTGATGTTTTAAATTCAATACCAATTCTATAGCCACATCAGCTCTGAGCATAAAGTGTATATGTCACCCCAAATCTCTGAAGGCTTGAAAAAGAATGAATGCTGCTAGAATAATGCTATTTCCTTTGATGTGACAAATGAGCATCCATCTTCTTCCCCTTGGATGACTCCTTCAGCATGTTAGAGCAGCAAAGAATGTTTAGCCTCATAGCCAAGTTAGAGTAAAGACATTGGCCTCAGAATACACATGGTCCATTTTAAAAAAATAATTCTGAATCTTGAGCAACTGTTCCCTAGTAGCTACTTTACAGTTTCTAAAAGCAGTTATTTTCCAGAGCTGGAAGAACTTAAATCTTCTCAGATGAGAGTGTCAATGAGCAGAGGGAGGTGAACAAAAAATAAAATTAAAAATGTTGAGGTCTAATAGGGAAGTAGCTGGATGATGATGATGACGATAAAGGAACAGTCATTTACAGCGTGTTCCAGCTATAATTAAGTCAGCAGGTATTCTGACTTTAAGGTGTCATGAAATAGCATACTTCTGAGGCCATTCCTCAGTTACTCTGCTGCACTTATCTCTGTTTTATAGGTACTGTAAATAGGTACTGTTTTATAGGTACTACACAGGGGGTGCCTGGATTTGGATCACACGGCAGTGAACAAACGGATAAAATAACTTTAGAAATAAAGCAGGAGACCACTGTGATCTTAGAATATCAAGACAAATGCTGTCATTACTGTTAATATCTGGGTGATCAATTCGTGTTGCAAACGCAACTGTAGGTGATTTGAAGATGTGTGTGCAGGAAAATGAACTGTCAAAAAAGACACCGCCTTGACATGGGCGGTCATTAAGTCGCATAATCGTGGTTTGTCAGTGAAACAGCATCCCGATGACCTGCAGAGCATCGTCTGGAGGGTCATGGGCCAATCACTAAACCCGCGTTGAACCGTTTCAACGCCATCGTGGTGTCCCTTCGCGCGGCTTCCGTCCCGGGTGCGAGCCAACGTCCGGCTCACTCTGGTTCTGCGCGGGTCCGCATGTGAAGCCTTCTCAGTGCCGAGAGCGGTGTAGGGTAGAGGGCGGCGGAACCTTGGACTCAGAGAAGCATCCACATTAACACTTAAAATGTTTCTTATATGCTTATTTTAATCCGTACATTCCCACTTCATGATTTTCTTTTTGTTACAATTTATCTGTTGAATGACCCAAAGCATTTGGCAAAATCCATAGTCTGGATTTTGCTGAGTGCAAACTCATCGTGCAGATCAGTATATTCTACCACTCTCTGGTTCCTGCAAAATGGCAGCAAGGTCCGAAGGCTTTATCAGACTCAGGTTTATCCGTTTGGCACAATTATAGGCAGTATTGTGTTCTTTCGTCAGAGGGGGTATGACCGACAGTTTTCTCCTCTTGTAATGTTGGCCGTCACTGATGCTTTAGATTTATAAATTTATTGGGGATTTAAGTGATTCTATTATAATTCTTTTATTTCTTTTCCACTATTTCATTGCCCAACACACATTTCTTATTGGAAAGGCAGAGTATATACTTGTTTTTCCCAGTTTTCAAGGTAAGTTGATTTCATATGATAAGTCAAATGCAACCAATTAAAAAGTTTGAAATAACTTTATGAATTGATGAGCTTAAATTTCATCTATGGGAGTTAACCCATATCCTTACTGAAGTTCAAATTGTGCCATCCTTGGTCAGTGGAAGACTTAAAGTTGACTCCCAAGTCATTTCGTTAATAACTTAGTTAAAGATAGATGCTGAAATTTTCAACTCTGATTATAGAATTGTCCATTTATGCCTTTAATTCTGTCAACTTCTACTTAATGTGTTTTAAAATACTTTTAGGAGGTACATAAACTTCTATTATTTTGTAGCTTCTCTTGAATCGACCCTCTATTATTCTGAAAAGTACTCTTTAGTGATCAGTGAGTATAGCTATTAAACTGTTAAAGAAACAGAAAATTAACAGCCCCCAACACTATGATTTTACCTTGATCAAAATTATAGTTAAAACCACCCAGCACCATTGCAGTAATATTTAATGAGAAAATCTGAGAAAGTGAAAAAAAGATTGATAACTTTTGTGTTTTTGGTAATCCTGTCTGCCAGGCTGCCATAATAAACCCCACAGGCCTAAACAACTGAAATTGCATCCCTGATGAGCGGGGTCCAGGGGACAGGTGTCCCCAGGATTGGCATCACATTTTCCTAGTTTGCCTCTTTCTCTTATCAAAAGGGCACCTGTCATAGGGCTAGAGCTCACTTTACCATTTTTATCTTAGCATTTTACCTTAATCACCTCTTTATAGACCCTATCTTCAAATACAATTATAATTGAAGTAAGAGCTTCAACATGTGAATTTTGGGGGTGTTCATAATTTGATGCATGACACCAGACCTTTGAAATAGAATAAGAAGTCTGTGGAATACTTGTTACAGTCGGCATAAGGGATAAATGCTTGTACTTTAAATATTTTGTTTTATTATTTACCTTATTTAATAAATGCTAACACAGTAGTTATAAGTCAGGCACTGTTTCAAAATTTACAAATATTAATTCATAGGGTGAAGGACCTAGGTAAGGTCAATTTTAGTGTTTTAATATTTAATGATATCCTGACTGGATGGTTTGCTACAAAGGTTAAGGGAGTTCTTGGTAATAATGATCACACCACCATACATTGATTTGGATTTTTTTTTTCTTATAGTTAGACAGGGTTGTGGGTTTTTTCAAAGGAAGACCACAGATGTAAAGTGCTTTTCTCAGTATATCATATCAAATGTATGGGTTTATACATGACTTATCTTTGATCACACAGATGAAATATTTGCCAGGTTTATCTACTATAAACTTACTCTTCATAGTCTTTCTCCACTGTACAATAGAAGCACAGCCCATTTTTTTGTGCTATAACACAATACCACATTATTTGATTTGTTGTTCAAATTGTTTCAGACTTGAGTTTTAGGGGCCCTTTTGATTGTCTCCTATGTCCCCTTGACATAACCCCACATTGTGTCCATGTCTGTGTGTACGTGTTTACATACTTTCTTATTTTCTTGTGCTGCAAGCCAATCTTGTTTATCATCTCCCCAGTCCTAGAATAAGTCATTTATCCAAAGAGAAATAGTTCTTTTTATTGGGGAATAGTGTTAGAAATTGAGTTCCAAACACTCATATGTTCATTGATTACTGACGTGTCATTGCTTCTAAACCTCCTTCAGAAGACAGAGCAGGGATAACTATATGTATTGACTTATCTTTTAACTTTATCAGTCAGTATCTAATTAAGCTAAATATGAGTTCTTACTGATATCTGACTCTAATCCATTACCATATACTTCATTTTAGCCTCCTTTTTTTGCTTATCTGTAGCCCTCAACTCCCAATAGTGAGAACTTTTGGCTCACCATCTACTTATTTGTTCAAGCCTACTCTATGTGTACAGTGGGTTCTGCATTGTTAGCTTGTGCTACCGTGGGCACACACTTTGTATGAGAACTATACTTTTTTAGCGTAGCTGCATTTCATGGCATAGACGTACTTTATTTTTGTGAATGTTTTTGAGAAAAATGTATGTTCTTCTGTAATTTGAATGTTCCATGAATTTGAATAAGATTAAGTTGATTAAGTGCTATTCAGGTCATCCTGACTGATTTTCTGCCTGTTTGATTTCTCAGTACCTGGCAAAAGGAATGTTGACATCTTCAACTATAGAAGCTTCTCTATTTCTGTTTTTAATATCAACAGTTTTGCTTTGATCTGTTAAGTGCTTATCATAGAATTGCTATGTATTCTTCAAGAGTTAACTCCTTTATCCTTTTATATATTGGTCCTTTTTGTTTCTGTTAATCTTGTTCTAAAGTCAGCTCTGTCTGGAATTTATAAGCTACTTCCACTTTCTTTCAATTATGGGATCAAAATGGTATATCTTTCTCCACACTTTTATTTCTAACTTATTTATATCATTATATTTAAAGTGAATTTCTAATAGATTGTAGGTGGGTCTTTTTGTTTTTTATCTGATATCATTACTTTATCTGACATTCACATTTAAAGTGATTGTTAAAATAGTTGGAGTAAAATCTACCATTTTGGATTTGTTCTCTGTAACTTCCCTCCACTTTTTTTTTTACCCTCCCTGTGTTTTTATTTTGTTTCAAAGCAAAGGTACAGGCAGGAATGAAGATGAGTAGTCAGGTAGGCAGGAAGAGAGAGATGAAGAAACACCTTATTTATTTTGTGTATTTGCTCATCATGGCTGTTCCCCCAACCTAGAACACAAGCCCAGTCCTTGGGATGTGTTATGCGGATTGCACTGCCAAAGGCAGCGACCTAGCCACTACTCTATCAGAGCTTTCCGCCTTCTCTGGTTTTAAGTGTCTTATATGATTCCCTTTATATCCATCTTAACATAATTCATACACATTTTAAAAATGTGTTTTGTAGTTGCCCTTGAGTTTACATATGCATTTTAAAATAATTTAAGTTCACCTTGAAATCATGTTATACAGTTTCATGTGGGCTTGCAGTAACCTCAAAATAGTTTGCTTAATTATCCCCTTCTGTGCCTTGTGACTTTACTGTTATTCATGTCACTTATCCATATGACTTAAACACCAAATATATAACTACTATTTTTGCTTTAAGCAGGCAGTAATCATTTTACCTCCACTTATTCCTTTTCTGATGTTCAATCTTTATATAGATCCAAGGAATTGACCTATATAATTTACAGTATAAGGAACTTATTTTGACATTTCTTTCATGGTTTCTAATGAGTTTACTGCAATTCTTATTTTTCATTCTTTGCAATTAAGGTGTTACCTCTATCATCCCTCATTTTCTTTAACATTTTATTTTTGTCTTTGGCTTCTGAAATTTTCATATATGTTTGTGTGTGTGTGTGTGTGTATATGTCCATGTGTGTGTTTGTTTGTGGGTGATATTTATCATGTGGAATATTCTGTGAGCTTCTCACATGTGGGGTGTGGTATGGTGTCTGTCATTAAGTTGAAAAGTTCTCAGTCATTATTTCTTCAATATTTTTTATGTGCCATTCTTTTTCTGTTCCTTCTGGTATTCCAAGTATGTATACAATACTATTCGATATGTCTCAGTTCTTAGATGTTCTATTCTCTTTTTTTTTTGCCCCCAGTTGATATTCTCTTTGTATTTCATATAGGGAAGTTTCAATTATTTATCTTCAAATTCGTGACTTTTCTTTTTGCTTTCTTTTATTGTGGCAAAATATACATAACACGATTTATGTTTATAATTTACCATTTTAGTCATTTTTAGTATACAATTGAGTGGCATCTAGTACATTCACAATATTCACAATATTCAAACCATTACACTATACATTCCAGAATTTTTTCATAATTCCACACAGAAATTATACCTACTAATCAACAACCCATCATTCTGCCCTCCCCTGCCCCCAGCCTCTGGTAACCTCTATTCTACTCTCTGTAGCTATGAAGTTGCCTATTTGAGGTAACTTACATAAGTGGAATCATACAATATTTACCTTTTTGTGTCTGCCTATTTCATTTAGCATTATGTTTTCAAAGTTCAGCTATGTTTTAGCACATGTGAAAATTCATTCCTTTTTAAGTTTGAATGATATCCCATTGTATATTTATACCATGTTGAAGGACATTTGAATTCTTCCTCTCTTTTAACTATTGTGAGTAATGCTGCTATGAAAAGTAATATATAAATATTTGCTTGAGTTCCTGCTTTCATCTCCTTTCAGTATTTAACTAGGAGTAGAATTAATACTGTATGGTTTTGGGTATGTGATATATATGGTAATTGTTTTATTTTTTGAAGAACCATCAAACTTTTCCATAGTCGCTACTGAATTTTGCATTATAACCTCATATCCTTGCCAAAAACTTGTTATTTTCCTTTTTAATGTATGTGAAGTCACCCTAAAGAATGTGAGGTGATTTTGATTTGCACTTCTTTAATGAGTAGTGATATAGTCATCTTTTCATGTGCCTATTGGTATTTATTTATCTTTTTTTGGAATGTGTCTATTGTACCTCAAGTCAATTGTACCTTTTAGAAATTGAGTTATTTACTTTTTAGTTGTTTAGTTGTAGGACTTGTTTATATATTCTGATTATGAACTCTTTATCATATGTGATTTGACAATATTTTCTTCAATCTTGCAGGTTGTTGTTTTCATTTTCCTGATAGTGTTTTTGATACACAAAAGTTTTAAATTTTAATCAAGTCCAGGATATTTACCTTTTTCCTAAATGCTTTTGTTTCCTGTGCCTTTGAAGAAATCATGGCTACATCCAATATTGTAAGCATCTTCTTTTGTGTTTTCTCCTAAGATTTTAATAGTTTTAGTCCTTACGTTTAGATTTTGATCCTTTTTGAGTTAATTTTTAATATGGTATAAAGAAAGAATCCAACTTCATCCATTTTTGCATATGTATATCTAATTTTCCCAGCATAATTGCTTGAAAAGACAGACTTTCTCCTTTGACTTTGGAATCCTTATCAAATGGTGCTAAATATGAGGATTTATTTACAGGCTTTCTATTGTATTCCATTGCTCTGTGTATCTTTCCCTCAGCCTGTAGCTCTCTCTGTTTTGAATACTGTAACTTTGTAGAAAGTTTTTAAATCATGAAGTGTGAGTTAGCTAGCTTTGTTTTTTAGAGATGACTTTTAGAGTGGGTTTTCCTATTTCTGCAAAAAAAGGGGGGAAAAAAGAAAAGCTACTGGAATTTAGGTCACTTTAAGTAGTATTGCCATATTAATAGTATTAAGCCTGCCAGTTCATGAGAGTGGAATGCCTTTCTATACATTTATATCTTTTAGAATTGTTTAAAATATTTTAAATCATCAATGCTTAATAGTTTTTAATAAGTTATTAATAGAATATTATTAGTTTAATATTCAGCAATGTTTAGTAGTTTTTCAGTGTTCACTTCTTTTACCTCCTTGGTTGATTTATTCTTGTTTCTTTTTATACTATTACAAATCAAACTGTCTTATTTTCTTTTTGCATTGTTCATTGTTAGTGCATAAAACTGCAACTGACACTTGTATGTTGATTTCGTATGTTGCAACATTGCCAAATTAATTTATTAGCTTTAGCAGTTGTCTTATAAACCTTTAATTTCAATGTAGAAAATTATGTCATAGGTGAACAGAAATAATTTTACTTTGTTTTTTCCAATTTGAATGTATTTTATTTCTTCTTTTTTGCCCAATTGCTCTGGTTAAAACTTCCAATACTATATTTAAAAGAAGAGGTGAGCATCTTTATTTAATTCCTGATCTTGGACGAAATCACAGTTTTTCACCATTAAGGATGATGTCAGCTATGAGTTTTTAATAAAATTCTGTTGTTCATGTTGAAAATTTTTCCTTCTATTCCTAGTTTTTTAAATATTTATACCACAAAGGAGTGGTAGATTTTATCAAACACTTTTTCTGTGTCAATTGAGATGATCGCATGGTATTTTCCCTCTATGTTACTAACTGGATGTATTACACAGTTTGATTTTTGTATATTGAATCACTTTGAATTTCAGGAAAAAATATCCACTTTCTGTTGGTGTGCAATCTTTTTCCTATGTTGCTGAATTTTTTTGTTGAGGGTTTCTCTAACTATATATTCATAAGGAGACTGATTCAGTAATCAAAACTCTCCCAGCAAAGAAAGGAACTGGAGAAGATGACTTCAGTGGTGAGTTCCACCAAATATTTAAACTTTTAACAAGAATCCTTCTCAAACTCCTCAAGAAAAGTTGAAACTGTGAAAACTTTCCTAAGTCATTTCAAAAGACCAGCTCTGCCCTAACACCAAAGTCTGACAAAGACACTGCGGGAAACCACCCACTACTATTCCTTATGAATATAAGGAATATTCAACAAAATTTTCAACAAATTTTGAAATTTTCAGCAATATAGGAAAAAGATTACACACCCACAGCATGTGACTCAGTTTTAGTAATAGATGTTTCTAGAATTTTGCTCATTTCCTCTAGGTTATCCAGTTTGTTGGCATGTAATCTCTTTTATTTTTACGAAATAATAATAATCTCTTTATTTTTACAAAATTGGTAGCAATCTCTCCCCTCTCTTCCGAGTTTAGTACTTTCATTTAGTTTCAGTCAATCCGGTTAAAGATTTGCCAGTTTAGATTTGGTTTTATCAAGTAACAATTTTCTTATTTTATTGATTTTTTTTGTATTATTTTTCTATTCTCTATTTTATTTCTGTTCACTCTAAGCTTTATTATTTCCTTCTTTCTGTTGGGTTTTGATTAGTTTTCTTTTCTTTCTTTCTTTTTTGTTCCTGAAGGTGTAAAGTTAGGCTGCTGGTTTGAAATTTTTCTTTTTTTAATGCATATATTATAGATATAAATATCCTCCTTAGCATTGCTTTTTTTGCATCCCATCATCTTTGATATGTTGAGTTTTATTTCATTTGTCTCAAGGTAAGTATACTCTGTTATTCTTTACCCAGCACCTTGAGTCTCCTAATGAATCTGCCAAAGGAATTCTTCCTTTCTGTTATGATTTTAGCATTTAAAAAAATTTCTTTCTTAAAGTTCTACCTGTCAGTGTATATTGCTACCTGTTCTTGTATGCTGAGTGCTTTATTAATTTTATATCTTAACATATTAATCATACTTATTTTATAATCCTTGTCTAATAATAAGAACATGTATAAATCTAAATTTTATGATACCATTGTCTTTCAGCTTTTCTTTCTTTTTGCTTTTAGTAGTCTTAATTTGTGTGTGTGTGTGAAAATCAGACTTGCTGTCTATGGTAATTACTACTGAGTAAAATAGGTTTTTAGTGTAAAGATAAATGCAGCTGCGGTATTTTATTATTATCATAACTATAGGTACCAGAAGCATCAACATACTCTAGTGGGTTAGTTTTTCCTCACTATTTTTTTTTCCTTGTAGCTTTTCTTTGTTCTCTTGAGAGGTCTTTGTCTTGTCTATTAGCTGCAATTCACTCTTATTAGTGTAGCTTCGTTTATATGGCAATAGGGTTTGTGAACAGAGTGGGGAGGGAGAAGATTTATTTTCAATTTCTAATTAGGTCTCAGTTTTCCTTCCTTCCTACCTTCCCTCCCTATCCTCCCTTCCTTCGTTCGTTCCTTTGTTCATTCCTTCGTTCCTTCCTTGTTTTACCCCTCACTCCTTTTCTCTTGCATAAGAGGGGAAGACTGGAGAACATTGGAGAGCAATGGAGTTCTCTTCTTTTAACTTGAAAAGGTTTCAAAACCCTCTGAGGAAGCCTTTCCCTGTGAGGCAGACCTGTTAAGAAGACTCTGAGTTTCATAATGACTACTCTTTCTCTTTAAGAAAGTCATTGGCTTTCAGTTTGTGCAACGTTTTCTTATTGTAAGGATGGAAATGACAACTTCCAAGGTCTTACACAAAGTAACAAAATCCTATCTTTCTCCCCCCAGGTGGGAGTGTGTGGTATATTTGTATTAGCATGGAGTCCAAGCCATGAACATCATGGCCTCAGGACAGCTAGGCAGTGGAGTGGGGACAGTAAACAGAATGTGTTGTTCATCACAATATGCATCTTTTCATTGTTGAGGTAAGTTTCATTTTTAGTATGAAGAGGACTTTAATAGATAACATTTAAGAGAACAGAGGGGTGAGTACAGCATTGTTTGTAATAGCAAAAACAGGAAATAGCTTGAATATCCATCAAAAGGGGAGTGTTTAAATTAATTATCAGAAGAATGTTGTATGCAAGAGGGTGGAGGAATTGCCTGCTCCTGCTGTTGGCTGAGCCTGAGGAAGAAGTATGCAACACAGTCAGGGAAAAACAATTCACACTCATGTGTGCTTATGTCATGGGATAGAAAAACGTCTCAAGACACACCCAGTATTCAAGGAGGAGTTGGGGTGGAGCTTTGTATTTTGCATTGTTTGGATTGGTTGTAGTAAAGGGTAATTAATTTTGTAATCAAAACAACAGAGTGTAAAGGAGACTCACTTTTTTGTTTTCCTTCTGTGCCTTTTGAGTATATTGCAGATATTTATCCCCATTCCATAAACAAATTAAATTGAATTAAAAAGCAGGAAAGTTAAAGTGCATTCCTGACAGCTCACATGCTCTTCCCAAGCCTGTGCTTGCCTCACCCTTTCTCCTAGACAGTGACTGTCTCCTCTCTCTCCACCTTCCTGGTCCATGGTGGTTCACCCTGCTGAAGAGTCCAGCCTTCCTCACTATCAGAGCCAGATGGGAGGCTGCCTGGCTTCCTCCTGGCCTCTCAGTCCCCAGCCCCAACCTGGAATGTTGGAAGGTTGGAAGGCACAGGACTCAGGTTAAAAGAAGGGCTCCAGCACCCCACTTCCCACTGTGTGACCTTGAGTGAGTCACTCGGGCTCTGTGTGCTGGAAACAACTAGATCTGCTTCTCAAGATTTTACTTTACATGGGAAAAAACACCTATAACCTCCATAGACATGTGTGACTGAGAAGATCAGAAAGCGCCAGAGACCCAACTGGGCCCCATTCACTCTCAGCAATGGGCAAGGCACATTTCCTAGAAGCTGGTCCCCACAGTCCCTTCCCCTCAGTGGTCCACCCTGAGGATGTCTTGAGCTCTGCAGAGTCCAGATGGACTGACTCCGCCTGGATCCCCTTGCTGGGGAGTGTGTTCTGAAGGCTGAGTGCAGAGAGAGTGGGCTGAGGAAGACTTGGGTCCACTGGACAGGTGGGAGGTCACTCTGCCTTCCTCCATCTTCCTAGCAAATTGCACCCAGGGCTCTTAGATTTCTTGGGTTCTCCCACATCTCCCATATGTCACTGTGTCACATCAGAGAAATGCTCTGTCAGAATTACTACCAAGGTGAACCTCTACCCTGCTACTCTCCAGACACAGACTCATAGTCAAGAAGAAATCAGAAAGCCATGCTCAACCTTTTGATATTTCATCCTTTCCACAAGTATTTACTGAGCACTCACTCTGTCTGGATGTAGTACAGAGCGCCAGAATGAATAAGGGGCCTTCTCCCTGGGCCCTTAGCCTCCTTACAGGGCCAAAAAAGATGTGGGTAGCCTGAGGGTACGAGACATCTGCGTCTGAAAGAAGAGAAGAGCAAAGGCTCTGAGAGATGTGTTCACTACAGGAGTCCAGCGAGACTGTCCAAGGGCTGTTGAACAGCTGGGTTTTGGGGATACGGATGAGACTCAACTTTATTAGCCCCACAGATAGCTGTATGTGTCTGTAGCCAGGCCACATCAGCACTCTGTGCCTTAGTTTCCCTGTGTGAGAAATGAGCAAAGCAACTGTATTTAGGTTGATGGTAGATGAAGTGAGTCATTTAATGTGTATACGGCTCACAGCAAGGTAACAACTATCATTTTTGGCAGCCCTGGGAGGAGATGTCTGATGTGGCTTCCCAAAAAGGCTGGCCTTGACCTTCCGCAGCGTCCTAGGCGTGGAAGGCCTGATCAGGAGCCTTGCTATAAGTTTTTGAAATGACAATGTATTGCCTGCATCCTGTGCACAGTAGGCCCCAGTGAGCAGCTGTTAATGGGACATGGGACATTTTCTATCCTGACGAAAAGCCTAGGACAATCATGAAGGGCACTAGCTTATGGTCAGTAGTGAGACACAGACCTCCATTTGGAATTTCTCCCTCATCACCTGACCCACCCTGTTCTAGGCTGGTCTTTCTTCTAAAAACAACTTCAAGCTTCCATCATTCCATCTCACGGCAGTGTGCTGGCCGATGGAGGGCCCATATCAGAGAACCTCAATGGGCTTCTGCTGTGCTGACATTGGCTCAAATGTCAGGATATTGACTATAAAGACCTTGCAGAGGATGTGGGCCAGCTTTTTTCCACAATTCTCAATGTTTGGTCCTGTGCATATGCTATGATTCTCTATGGGGTTAGGGGGTACAATCCCATTCAGAGGTGAGTTTTCCTGAAGGAAGGTGCAGGGAGGCTGGCATTATGGAGGAGCATGAATGGAAGAACTGGAGGGAATCAATCAATTTCTTCCCAAATAATATTTTCCCACTCACACATCAGCAATTGAGTGAAAGCTGGGAAGAAGTATTTACATGGGATGATTTGTGAGAAGTGACTCACCAGCACCTGTCACACGGGGTCCGCAGGGTCTGCTAGGCTGACAGGGCTGTAATGCATGGAATTTGCTGGTTCAAGGTTCTTGCTGACATGAACTAGCCCTGCTTCTTATTCCCATGGGGAAAGCCCTGAGGGTCTCAGTGTATTACGGTTGCTTGTGCCAGGGACACCTGAGCTAGTCTGCAGCACTGTTTCCGTTCCCGCTCTCAACAACTTCCCAGTTGAGCCTCCCATCCCCACTCATACATCTATTGTCCTTACTCCTATGCATATGTATTGGCTCATTCTACTTCTGGTTTAGAATAAATACCATTCCCTTCCCACCAGTTTCAAGCCCAAGTTCCTCTCTGACATGCTATATGAGGAGCAACCAGGGGTAGCCCCTTCACAGCTAACTCCTGCCATTAGACTCTTCATTTCTTCGTGGGGAAATCAGTGAGGTTCACTTAGAGAGCAGTGGCACTTTTGCACCAGTCCTTGGCCTTGGGCTGCCCAGTGCCTGGTCTGGCTAACTTGGTGGGTTCCAGCATGGACACCTCACATTAAATGTCCTGACCACTTGCCTGGGTCCTGCCACCTGCTTCTCCGCACAGTCCTCACATAACAGACAGAGGATGGAGATGTGGGTCATAGGTTCTCCTCAATGAGGACATGAAAACAGCTCTGGTGAGTGTGAGTCCTGCAAGTGAGATCAGTCATGCCTAGGCTGGGACTTCCTCCTTCCAGCCAGCTGTAGAGGGGGACCTCACAGGGCAGAAAAATGCAGTGATTTTCTGAGGTACTTGCAGAGGAGCCCCTCTTGTGGCTGTCAGAATTGAGACTCCGGATTTCTGGCAGGTGGCTGCAGGGGCTCAGCCAGGAAGCAAGGCTGAAGGAGGCTAGGAGTCCAGCTGTGCCCTGGATGCTGTCTGTCCCACAGCCCTTGAGCTGAACCACAGAGGGTGGCCCTCTATGGGTGTATGGGCCAGGGTATCTAGCCTGGGGGACTCCCCCTGGATCTGGCTCTGCTCCCGGACCTGGCCTGGGCACTTCTGGTCCTGTGGTTTGGGCGGTGTGGGCAGGTCACAGACAGAGGCCACACTAGAGAAGCCACTAGACTGTTTCTTCTGTAGAATGTCAGGGTCCCTGGCCTGAGGCTGCCTGTAGAGACTACTGCCAATGTCTTGCCTTGGGGACATTGTAGCCAGAGGCCGACAGTCTGGCTGGATCTGTAAGGCTGCTACCTGGGTCACACAGCCCATCAGGGAGGGTTCTGCATCCAGGGTGCTTACCCCAAGGCCTAACCTCCAGGGGCCTCCAAAACAGCCTGGGTTTCCAGGTGGCCTGCGTTCCTGGGAGCTGGGCCATCCAGAGGGGTTGGGGACCTTTTTTGTGGAGGAAGTGTCAGTTGCCTTGGAATTTACAGACCCCACAGAAGAGAGCAAGCCTTGAGAGTGGCCTCGTGCCCCTTCTTCCCCAGACACCAGTACGTACTCCTGGGAAGGGTCCCTGGGTGGTGAACTGGTTCCCTGCTTGGCTCCTACTAGGACCTCGCTCTCTCCAGCAAGCACACCCTTAGTACCTGAATGTTCCTGTAGCTCCTGCCTGCTGGGTGCTGAGCCTCTGGTGGTCCTACCTGCATCTGATGTCCCAGGCCCCCTGCCCTTCAGATTCATTGGTTCTGGGCTCTTCTCACAGCTAGTTCCCAGGTTCTCTGTCAGCCCCCCAGGTGGGGCTGCAAGCTCTCCAGGGGCTGCGGCGGGTGGGGCACGGAGCTCAGGTCCGCGGCGGAGCCAGTTGATAATGCCCATGGTGATGGCAAGCTCAGTGTCACAGAGCTTCAGCAGGCACTCCTTACCCCTCCAGGAGCTCTGCAGGAAGCCCTGGCTAAGCAGGTCTGGGCCCGGTGCTGGTGCCAAGTTCTCCTCTGCCCCCAGGTGGAAGCTGCACATGGACAGCGGTGCGCCCAGGGCCGGCCCGGACAGGCTCTCAGACACACACAGGTCCTCATCCAGACTGGGGTCGGCAGGACCCTGGCTGGGGTCATAGAACAGCTCGTAGAGGGCATCTCCACTATAGCTGTCCCGGGGGAAGGCAGCTGCAGGTGTGCCTGGGCTTGGGGCCTCTCTCTTGTCCTCCTCGAGGCCTGGTGAGAAGGAATCATAGTAGCCCTCATCACTAGTGGACACGGATTCCGGCTGCTCGCTCTTGGGGGTTCCTGTGTCTATGGAGCTGGCTTTGGAACCACTTTGGGGGTCCCTACAGGGGCACAGGGGAAGTTCAGCAAGCCCAGCTGCATCTGGCTTGGGTGGGTCTGTGTCCGTCCCCTGGGGGCCTCCCAGCCACGGGCCCAGGAGGGCACGCTGCTGCTGCCTCACCGAGTGATTCACGTTGTCCCAGAACTTGGCAAAGTCAGACATCTCGTTCTGGGACGGTGATGCCAGCTGCTCTATGCTGCCCTGCAAGGGGCCCTTAGGAACCTTGCTGCCCAGGGCCTGTGATGCCCGAGCCGGGCTGCCCAGGCCCTCGCTCAGCTCGAGGGATGGCAGTGAGCTCTCATCGGCAAAGATCTCCCCACAGCCAGTAAGTGAGTCAAAACTCTTGAGTGAGGCCACGTCCTCACACAGCACCCTGCAGAGGTCAAAGGAAGAGTCATGCAGGAGCTCACTATCTGACAGGTCCTGGTACTGGCCATCAGGCCCCAGTCCTGCCCCCAAAGGGAAGAAGACCTTGCCTTGCTGCCCTCTAGCCCCTGACGGGTCCCCAGGGGAGGACACGTTCTTCCCCTTGGTGGCCAGGGAGGTCAAGTTCTCAGTCTTGTTTCTGCAAATATGGAATAGGTTCCGAAAGCACTTCTTGGGGCGTTTCAGGGAAATCCTCTTCCTTGGGATGCTCTTGGCCACTGCTGGCACGAAGGGCATCTGAGGCACAAAGTGGCGGTAGTCAATCATGCGCTGGCTGCTGGGGGGTCCTGGAAAGCTCACACTGCCCACCAGCTGCCCTGTGGCCGAGGCTGTCCTCCCAGCCCTGGGTACACTGTCGTGTGTCTTGCTCTTCCGAATCAGTTTGAAGGAGGACCCTGCCTCCAGATCTGATTGTGTCCCCTTACTGGAGCAACTGTCAAATCCTTGGGTGCTGAGGCTGATCTGGGATCCCCTCTCACCAGGGGACCGCTGCTGTCCGGCTGAGACTAACCAGGGGCCTGCATCTTCCCTGGTTGGGGCAGTGGCTGCTGGGTCTGGGGCTTTATCATGGGGAATCTGCAGGCTCGATTTGATGAAGGTCTTTCCTCTCCTTAACTCCATGCTCTCGGTGTTCCCAGTGCTGTGGAAAGAAACCGGATGCACTTAGTATCCAGGAGGACCTCTGGTTCTAGAGAGCTCTGCTCACCCTGCTAACGCAGGGTATGGGAGCTGAGCTATGATGTCCACACTTGAATCCTCCATGGAGGCAGGGACAGGGAAAAAAAAATAGACCCGCTTGCCCCCATTGCTTTAGACTTTATAGATAATGAATGCCCAGAGAAGATAAGGAACATGCTAAAGACACACAGTAGGGGTCAGAATGGGCACTGACTGGAGTCTAGTGCTCTTGCATCAGTACTCTCTCTCAACTTGCTCAAACATTCTCTCAGTTCATCCGGCTTTGTCAGATTCCCACTGCTATGTCTACATACTCTACAAATAGCGCCATGTCCTTCTAAGGAAGTATCATGACCTCTTTGAGTGTATAGAGCAGAGTATTCAATAAATAAGTTGCCTTCTGCATCTAAGAGCAAAGATGAAAGGGAAACACAAGCTGCCTGCTGCCTCTGGGCTGGATGCAATCATAGGAGAAGACACATACACATTGCTGTCCAGACTATTGATCACATCAGCTTGGGAAGGCAAGACTCAGAAGTCATCAGACAAGGCACAGCCCAGCAGCTAGTGGAGCATGCAGAGCTTGAGGCTCGAGAGAGAGGTGTGCAGCATGAGGCCAGGAGCAGGCAGATGAATAGACAGCATGCATGGACTAGAGGAGCAGCTAGGCATCATCTTTTGTTCATATCCTGATAGGTGTTGCTGTCTGGAGAGCCATCAAAATAGAGTTTCTGACAGCCAGTATGAGTTCAAGGGAAAGAGCATTGGTAATGCTTATTGATGTTTGCCCTGGATGTGGGAGCAGTAAGGTGGCAAGCCCTTAGCTTGATTATACTAGCACAGCGGGGGACGGTGGCCTTACCCGGAGATCAAGGGCTCTGGAATACTTCTGAGTGTGTAGGTGGGAGCAGTGGCACAATGAAGTTGGTGGTCTAAGACCACTCATCTGACATGAGTGGAAGACACAGTAAATTAGGAGAGAGGCTCTGAGCACAGAGAATGCACAAGAGACAACTAAAATGGGCTAAGTGTGAGGAGATAAGGTTTAGACATATACTGCAGATCTAAGTATGAAAAAGAAGGTAAAATTATTAGGTCTTTCTATGTAAGAAACACCAGGACTCTGTAACTGAAAGAGAATGAGGCTTGAGACCTGGATTCATGAAAAATGAGGGGGAAAATGAGAAATGACAATGGGGGACTTGGGGAGGATGAGAGAGGAGGAAATGGGGGAGGGACTACCCTTGGGAAAGAGGAGCAGGGGTCTAGTTTTAATCACCATTGCCTGTAGGGTAAGTCTGGGGACCCACAGAATATACTAAAGAAGGCAATTTCAAAGGCACACCTGAGAAGTCCCCTAGCCTCCCCCCACTGAGTCCTCATAAGCGCCCAGCTCACACCTGCAGGTGAATCCTGTGTTTGGCTGACCAAGGAGACATTACAGAAGAGAGGTCTGAATTGGTTCCTTTTGACTTTCCTCAAGGACTGCTCCATAGGAAGCAGCAGAATTCCCCTCCCCATTAGTTCACAGCCTGTGGGGGAGGAACAGACAGGTGTGAAAGCACTTGACTCTCAGTCTGCATGCCTTTCAGACCACTGCCAAGGAAGCTTTGCAGCTACCTGCAGAGAGCTGCCTGACAGCTCTGTGCAGACCACAGTCTGCTTTGAAATGGTTCCACGTGAGGACTGGAGGCAGGCAGAGCGGTTGCCTCGCAGCCCACTTGGCAACATTAATATCAAAGGGAATGTGAAGGGTGGCAAAGCTGGCACAACACAGGAGTATGGGCCAAGTTGATAGCCTCCCCTGGTTTCTACCAGTGGCAGCACTTCCCTTCTGAAGAGGGACATCTGTGACTTTGGCTGGAGCAAAAGAGAAGGAGCAGGCGCTGAGCCAGAGAAAGTTGCAGAACCAGCTGAGCTCCTGTTGTAGCTTGGTGCTAGATGGCAGCACCTCGGACAGTGATCAGTACCTGGGGCTGCCTTTTTCCCTCCTGCCAGTCGTGCTCAAGCCATGATTCCCCTATATTACAGACTCCATTCACAATTTCCACAATTCTTTGTGGCTGAGCTAACACCTTTCTCAGCTCTGAGAGAGTTTCCTGCAAACAGCATAGTGGTTACTCTGGTCTCTGGAGTCAGGCAGGACTTCATGTTTATATTTGAGACTATTTACATTTACCTAACCAGGCGCTTGTCTCATAATCTCATAAGGGGCATACTATTGTAATTCTCATTTTAGAAAGGAGAACAAAGATCCAGAAAAAAATCACTGGATTGGACCAGATCACACAATTGTAAGCGGAAGAGCTAGGATTTGAACCCAACCTTGTTTGATTCTGAACCTATGCTCTTAACCATGACACACACTCTATGAACCAGCAGCTCCATCTCCCCTTCATGGGGAATCTAAAAATGGAATAGTAAATGTTTTATGAAGACTTTTAGAAAGCATAGTAAAAATGAATTCAAGTGTTGCTGACAAGAATTTAGAATAAAGGCAGTATAATTTCCATAGCAAGAAATTTTGAAGTTATTTATTTCTGAGATCTCTATTACACTAATTCTTTTCTATGTTTTAGAAAAAATCTTTTTATTACCATACTCTTGGAAATAATTCAGTTGGGCATGATAACTGGATTATTTCACCATGCAGAATTTTGCAACTATAAGAATTAGGACTTTTATATTGATTTCTATAGATAAAGCAACTACATTTTCAGATGTTAACTGATTTAAAATCATGATCAGTTGAAGACTTCACAACACTCTGAACTTGTAATATGACCCCTCAAAATAGTCATTGCTGTAGACGACTGCATAGTGTCACTGCTATTGCCAAGCCTGATCTCGAGTTCATCAGCAATTTCATTCCAAAAGGACAATAAGCAATGAACGAAAGACTTGCCAAATATTGGAGCAATCATGTGAATTAGGGTGTCTCAGTCAGTCACTCTCCACATTAAAATATTGTATCCAAGTCTGACTCTTGGGAAATGTGGAACTCATACCTGACAGGGGAAGGAAATCACTGTGAGGTCGGAGGGCCCACTGTCTAACTGGAGGCAGGTTGAGCAGTCACCTTTTGTGACAGTTCTCAGGGGCAGAGTGGGATCTATATAGACAACTAGACACTGATACCGTCATTGCCTGTGGGCAAAGGCCAAATGTGTCCGGGCTCACAGCTTCAAAAATGAACACTCTGCTTTGTAACCTGGTACTAACAATCCACTCAGTGGAGCCCAGAATAAAACCTGAGAGTCCCATACCATGTGCCACCCCCAACCTCAAAGGACAAAGCAGACCTGTCCTCCCCAGGGTGGGAGGGTGACTTCTTGTCTGCATGCTCACTCAGGTTTATCTGATCTTCTTGCTCCTCATGAGGTTGAAAATTCTCTAAGGTTCAGGACCTGAACTGTAGTAGATTGTAAACTGTTACTTATTAAACTAAAATATTTATGCTTTTTTGAGATATCTTAGTTATATATTTACATTCAAATTTTCTAAACAGGATGCCAGGTCTGAAATTTTAAATTCTACTACTAACACAGTTTATATACCTCTTTTCCCAAGATGTGTCTCAGTGACACCAACACCCTGCACTGAATCTTTCATCTCTGAAATGAAATTGCAAATTCCAAGAGAACAGAGATCACATCATGTATTTATTTAAATCATTCTGTTTCAGGGATGTGGTATTTAAGCTAAGACCTAAAGAACAGCTGACGACAACCAGGCAAAAGATGTGACAAGCATAATCTAGGCATACAGGCCCCATGGAGCAAGGGAGAAAGAATATTTAAAGATCTGAAAGCAGGTCAGGTAGTCAGAGAAGCAAGCTAGAGGGGTAAGGTGGGGAAATGGATGGGCAGGACAGACCACATCTGATTTGAAGTCACAGAGAGGGTATGGGCCTTTTTCCACATGCCATCAAGGGTGGGTGATAGGGATCAATGTTCACTTTCAACAGATCAGTTTCTTTGTAGCTGAGAATGGAATGTAGGGGTAAGAAGGGAGACTGGGAACAAGCACAGGTCCATGAGGAGAAAGCTGAAGCAGAGACCTCGTATTTGTTTAAATCTTTCCTCTCAGTGCCTCACACAGAGCACATGTAAATGGATTTATTACAAATTGAGCAAATGAAGTAATTCTACTGGTTGCTTTCCTACATGATTACTAACTTTAGTTCAATTGTTTAAGACCTTCTTTTTCATTTGAGAAGGTAATTCTATGCTTTTATTCCCTTTTTAAATATGAAAGTGGCAGGAATAAAAATGGAAAACTTGGAGGCGCACACATGGGACAGAAACAGTTTTGAAATACAGAATTTTTGACTGATAGTTTTGGTATTGGCCATGCCCTCCCTGCCCCATTCACACAAGCAGGAGCATCTCCTGCAGTGAAATACAAGGGGGTGAGTGAGTGGTGACAGGAGAGCAGAAACCTCTGGGGGAGCCGCCACCAGGGCCTGACTGGACTGGAGAGGGGTGTGTGGGTGTGTCTATGTATGGGGAAACAGTTTATCTCTGCAGCTGGCCTTGTCCAAGGCAAACCTTTTGAACAGGAGGACAAACCGTTGTGGGAGGGGAAGCTTCCCTGTTCTGGGTGGGTGTGGGGTGGCAAATAACAGAAATAGAATCTGCTGAGAACATCGCCAATTCACCGACCCCCATATTGGGGAGACAAAGGGCCCTTTGGGGAGCAAAGGTCCTGGCACCCTCCTTTAAGGGAGTCTCTGAGCACTCCTGGCCTGCCAGCCAGAGAAGATGGTTTTTCAGTCTTAATCGTTCTTTCCCAGCCCCCACATTTGCGAGCAGTTTCTCGCCTTTCCTAGCCTAGATAGAAATGGGTCATCATCCCCAGACCCCAGACCCGGCACCGTCAGCCCTGGGCACCGCAGGGTGAAGAGAGTGCCGGCCTTGGTTTCTCCATTCAGGCCGCCCATGTCGCTAAAGAACGCACCAAAACCCCCAGTTCACCCCCATTCTAGCGGAGCCTGAATCCTCAAGGCCTGGTGACTTACCGCTGGGGGCGAGAAATGTTGCTGGATTCGCCCTTGGCAAGGCCTGGAGCCGCGCCTAGCCCGAAATGCGCGCTCAGCACCACGGTCAGCTCCCAGCGCCGCGCCGGGCGGGCGGGAGGCTGAGGGTCGGCGTTCGCCGCGGGCCTTGGCGTTTAGCAGCCCGGCGGAAAGCGGTCAGGCTAGGGTTAAGGTGCGGTAGAGTGGTCCGGGGCGGGGCCGAGCCGGAGCCTGGAGCCTAGAGGGCGCCCTTCCGCGCTAGCCGGCAGGCGTCGGGAGCCGAAGCTGCGGTGGGGGCTGCTGCCGGAGGGCCTCCGCCTCACTGGATCCTTCTTTGTTAGTGTTTCTCTCCGTCTCCGTAGCTGTGTGTCTCTGCCTCTCCTGAGGCCAGTGATTTTGCCTTCCTCAGATCCTATTGCCGGTACTCGCCGGACTCACACTCTACCCTAGTGGGGTTCCTCATTCTCGCGGCGCGACCCGAGCTCCTGCCTGCACAGCCCGTAGCTCCCGGCAGCGCTAGCCCTTACCGTCTTGGAAGGGCTCGGCTGCAGGCTGCGTCGTTAGTAATCCTAAACAGTGTTTAAGCGGGCTTACAAGAAGGGGCCAGCACTACTGGGACGCGGGGCAGAGCCTTCCAGGATCTTCTTTACTGAGATCCTTTCTTGGAGTCCATTACATTAATGGTGGGAATGAATGAGAGGCACTTCCCCTACAGATACTCGGGGGAGGGATGGCGGGGCTCTGCTAGTTCTGTGCCCTTCCGCAATCTTGGGGGTGGAGCAGAAATGTGTCGAACCTCTGCCCGCTGAGTGAGGACAAAGGGTCTGCAAATTGGAGGTAGTGGTGGTAATCGATTATACTATCGATTATACTCCAGTATGGCTCAGGGAGCTGTGCTGTGAGTGTGGAGTGGAGAGGCTCTAGCAGGGCGGCGGTGCTGGTGGGAGGGTGCTGAGCCAACGTGGCAAAACTGAGCAAGTAATGACATGGAACGAAGGGAGGAAGAATTCAGGGGTCGCCCAGTCCAAGCATGGGCCAAAACTCAACGATAGGTCAGGACTTGGACAAATGAGGCCATGCCTTTCTTGAGAGAGCCTCGCCTAAGTCGAGAGGCTGCTCCACCTCTCCAGCGAGGATCCTCTGCAACCTCTCCGCGAACAACCTTCTTGTACTGTTTGCAGTCCCGCCTTCTTTCTCCAGCTGACACTGCATGGCCCGACGTGTCCCTACTCGCCCCGGGTTGGTGGTATATTCCTAGCCTCTCCTGGCGGTTTCTGACCATCAGTTCCCTGTATCCTTTCTGCACCTCTTAAGAAGAAACAAAGACGTGTCTGTCTCATTGCCACAATACCCTGAATCAAGACTAGGTCTCTTACTGACTCCATGGTCTACGTCCTGAAAGTTAGAGAACATTTACCTCTCCGTCCGATTTTGGTCTCACATCTTCTGCATTACAGGGACTTGTTGTATTTTTAAAACTTTCCCTTTTTGAAAATAATTGCGTGTTCTTAACTTCTTCCAGTGAATGTTAATTGCTCTTTTCTCATGTCCACCCTATTATTTTTTAGCCAATTACAAGTCATCTACATTTTCCTTTCAGAGAATTAAAAAATTCATTCTTGGGAAAACCAAATAAGAAAAAAAGGATACACACACATACACACAAACACATATTTATGATTTTTTTCCCTTTCCCCAAAACTTAGGATCAGGTGTTCTTCAGTGACTAATGAAAAGATCTTCCATAGCAAGAATTTCCAAAAAATGGTTTTTCTTAAATATTATTCCAATGTAAATTTATGTGGTTTGCATAATGAAGTGACTTAGTTTTCACCTCTGTATTTTTGAGACATGGCTGTAGCCTATTTCTTTCCTGCACCCGCTTTTAGGGCTCTCTGTTCTTGCTCTTTGGTGACTTGATTGATCAGAAAATCTCAGACTTTGTGGCCACGCCCCTTGCTTTCCCCACAAAGCTAATGAATTCATTTGACTGAGACAAGGCACCTGTAGCCTATGGTTTCACTCAGGTCTGATACAGCATGGGTGCTGCAAAATCTAGGTTTTCAGCTTTAGAACCTTGTGCCTTGTGGGGGCCTACGTCTGAGGGGACTGGGAGGTGTGGGAGTGAGACCCCTCATCTGGATGTACAACTGAGACTGCAAGCTTGGAGAAGAGGCTTCAATTTGGAGCAGAAGGCCAGTAGGGAGAGAGAGATGGTCTAAGGATGGATATGGAGAGAGGCACACCAGTACTCAGGTTGGTTCCTTGGTGGAGAGATATCCTACCCAAACTTCCAGAAACTAGTGTGGGGAGTGATGTAAATGAAGTGGCTGAATGCCCTGAGAGAATGGTTACTTATTCCCGTAAACTTGTATTAAAAACTCATGTTTTTTAAACAAAAACAACACATTTTTCGAAGTTGTGCTAAGATCTACATAACAGAATTTTCCATCTTAATGCTCAACTGTACAGTATCATGAAGTCCATTCACGTAATTTTGCTCTTTCACCACTATCCATTTCCAAAACATTTCGTCACCACAAATAGAAACTCTCTCTGGTTAAAACAGCTCTTCATTCACTTCTTCCTCCAGATGTTGGTGACCTCAGTTTGAATTTCTTTCTCTATGAATTGACTGCTCTAGGTAATTTCTGTAGCTCTAATCATGATATTTGCCCCTTTATATCTGATTTATTTCACTTAACATAAGGTTTTTAAAGTTCCTCCACGTTGCACTATGCATCAAAATTTCATTCTTTTTTTTTTTTTTTTTTTGTAAGACTGGCTAACATTCCACCATATGAGTCTCACATTTCTTTATGCTTCATCTCTCTGTGGATGTTTGGGTTGTTACCACCTTTTGTCTATTTTGAATAATGCTGCCATAACTATTGGTGTGCAAATATTTGTTCAAATACCAACTTTCACTTCTTTTAAGCTTTTTTTCTAAAAGTGGACAATGTTAGATAATAGGAAATTTTATGTTTAGAATTTTAAGGAACCATTGTACTTTTTACCACAGTGGCTATGCCAATTTAAATTTCCACCAGAAATTCACAAGATTTTCTACATCTCCACCATACTTGTATTTTTGCAGTGTTATTATTTTTAAATAATAATCATTCTAGTGGATGTGAAATGGTATTTTATTGTGGTTTTGATTTGCATTTCCCTAGTGATTAGTCATGTTAATGATTTTTTTCTTGTGATTATTGGTCATTTTTATGTCTTCTTTGAAGAAATATCTGTTCAAGTCCTTTGTCAATTTTTAAATGGCATTGCTGTTTCCCCCATTTTACTGTAGTATTGTTAACATACACATATGTAAATTTGAGATGTGTGGCATGATGTTTTGATTTACATATATGTTGCAAAATGTTTAACCAGTAAAATTCACTGACATCTCCATACAATCATAAATACCATTTTGGGGGGATAAAATTTAAGATTTAACCTCTTAAAACTTTCAACTATATATATTATTGTCACCGTGCTGTGCGTTAGATGCCCAGAACTTACTCAGATGCTGGAAGTTTGTACCCTGTGAACAAGATGTCTCCATTTTCCCCACCCTGCAGCTCCTGACAACCATTATTTTACTCTCAAGTTCAGCTTTTTTAGATTCTACATATAATTGAGATGATATAGTGAGTATTTGTCTTTCTCTGTCTGACATTTCTATTTGTATCAAATGCTCAAGATTCAACCATCTTGCCCCCAGAGGCAAAATCTCCTTTTATAAGGCTGAATAATCTCTTCTGTGTGTGTGTGTGTGTGTGTGTGTGTGTGTGTGTGTGTGCATGTGTACCACATTTTCTTTTTCTATTCATCTGTCCATAGACATTAAAGTTGTTTCCATGTCTTGACTATTGTGAATAGTGCTGCAGCGAACGTACAGTGAACGTATAGAATAAAGCGAGCCTGGGTCATAGGGATAAGCCTGTAACTAGAGGCCAGCATGGAGGTTGGGTTTTGGGGCCAGAACTGACAGAGAGACAGGTCAGGAGCTTTAGTCTGTGGGAGTCGTTTTTAAGGCTGAAGACACTGGGGGAATGACCTGGAGCTCAATTGGGTCAGTGAGAGCCAGTCTGAAGTCTAGGTTCTCAGGGGATAAGTTGACACTGGGAAAAGTCAAAATCCTGGGTCTTTGGTGCTTAAATTGGTGCTGGGCTCATTGGGGGAGCATGGGTTCATAGAACCTGCTTGGAGTCTGTGTTTACTGGGGCTGGGTTCCTGATTGGGTTCCTGAGATCACGGGAGCCTCCAGGAATCTGGGAACTGGCTGATACTTGAGTGGGCCAGGGTCCTAGATTTGTAAGAATTCAACAGTAGCCAGAGGAGGACTCATGGGACCATGGAAACTTGCAGGTGCTTGGGTGGACCAGGGATCTGAGTTCATGGAAATTGGTCAGGAGTCTGGTACCACAGAAGATGCTTGGGGCCACTGAACATAGCCAGCACCAGATAGCCGGGGCAAGGATTCACAGGAGTTTTTAGGTAGCTATCTACAGCCACAAGAGTCAGCCTGGTGCTGGGTTGGCTGGCATTGGCATTCATGGTTAAATTAAGTACTTTTCTATGGGGAGGGTATCCATGCTAGACAGTCTGGGCTTGAGAGAGGGGTGATGTGAATCTATCTTTCCTACCTTTCTCACTGCATCTTCTTTTATCTCTGTTTTACCCAGGTGCTATAATCCTTCATCTGAAATCTTTTTCTCTTAAGAAGATATTTTTTGGCATGGATAGTTCTTCAAACTGATGTTTCTGGGAGGAGGTGGGCTCTAGAAATTCCTATACTACCATTTTGCTCTTGTTTGTCTTTTTGTTGTTGCATTATAGGAGTTCTTTATATATCAAGGATGTTACTTCCCTACCAGATTTAGGATTCACAAATATGTTATATTTTGGGTATATTAGCTTTTCACTCCCTTGTTAGTGTCCTTTGATGCACAATAGTTAACTCTGATAAACTCCAATAATATATTTTCTTGTATTTTTTCCCTGTGCTTTTGTTGTCACATTTGAGACACCCAGCAAGAAATATTGCTATGAAGTGTTCTCCCAAGAATTTTTTAAAAAATATTTATTGAGGTAACTTTTATTTATGAAATAATATAGGTCAATATGAGTTGGTTTGACATAGTCGAATGTATGTCAACACACCATGTCCACAACTAAAATGCCCAAAAGTCCTTCACCAGTATACACTTCACCCCCAAAACGTTTTTTCCCACCACTCTTTTCCCCTCTGATAACCTCAGTTCCATTGTCATTTTCCAAGGGTTGCTTTTTGTTTTGCCTGTTCCTTTGCTTTATTTCTTTATATTCCACATATAAGTGAAGTCATTCAGTATTTGTTTTTCTCCTCTGACTACTTTCATTTAGTATAATTCCCTCAGTGTCATTCATGTTGTCATAAGTGACAGTATGTCATCTTTTTTAGGACTGTGTAGTATTCCATTGTGTACATAATCCATGTCTTCTTTATCCATTCATCTGACAATGGGCAGTTAGGTAGTTTTTAATTCTTAGCTATTATAAATAATGTTGCAATAAACATGGGGGTGTATATATCTCTGCACATTTATGTTTTTGTGTTTTGGGGAGGTAAATACCCAGAAGTGGGGTGATGGGATCATATGGTATTTATTTGCATTCTCAATTTTTGAGGAATCACCATACTGCTTTCCATAAAGGTTGCCCAACCTAGAATTCCACCAGCAGTGTAAAAGTGTTCCTTTTTTCTCCACATCCTCACCTAACATTTGCCGTTTCCACTCTTTTGGATAATAGCCGATTTAACAAGTGTGAGGTGATATTTCACTCTTATTATGATTTACATTCCCATAATTACAAGGGAGGAGGAAATCTTTTCATATGCCTTTTGATCATCTCTAAGACTTCTTTGGACAAATGTTTATTCCATCCATTTTTTTGATTGGGTTGTTTTCCTGTTGAATTTTATGAGTTCTTTATGTATATTGGATATTAAGCCTTTGTCAGATGTATGATATCCAATATTTTCTCCCAGTCAATAAGATACTTTTTGTCTTGGTAATAGTTTATTTTGCTGTGCAGAAGGAACATATCTAGTTTATGGCCATTATGATGAGAGAAGTTACTTGGTATGATTTCGATCTTTCTAAATTTATTGAGATGTCTTATTTCCCAATATATTGTCTATCCTTGAGAATATTTCATGAACATGAGAAAAATGTGAATCCTTCAGTTGTTGGGTGAAGTGTTCAATGTGTCTATTAAGTCTATTAAATGTATGTCTGTTCTAATTTGTTGTTCAAGGTTCTTGTTTCCCTGTTAGTTTTCTGCTTGGTTGATCTGTCCATTGTTGTAAGTGGGGTGTTAAAGTCCCCTTCTACTATTTTATTGGTGTAAATGTCTCTCCTTAGTTTTATTAGTTATTGCTTTATGTATTTTGATGCTCCTTCATTTTGTGCATATATATTAATAAGATTTATGTCTTCATGATGAATTGGCCCCTTAATCATTATGTAATGTCCATCTCTGTCTTTTAAAATATTTTTTAGTTGGAATTGATTTATATAATATAAATATGATTTTTCCTTTATTTTTCAGGTTATAACTTGACTATTGTATTGTCTTCCAACCATTGACTTTGAGCCTATCTTTACCTTTCAAAGGTAGATAAGTTTCTTGTGTGCAGCAGAAAGCTGAGCTATATTTTTCAATCCATTCAGTCACTCATGCCTTTTGATTGGTGAGTTCAATCCATTAATATTTAATGTGATTATTGAAATGTAACTGTTTATTGCCATTTTGTTGTTTT
This sequence comes from Solenodon paradoxus, assembly GCA_004363575.1. NCBI lineage: Eukaryota > Metazoa > Chordata > Mammalia > Eulipotyphla > Solenodontidae > Solenodon > Solenodon paradoxus. The sequence goes on from RJWH01000708.1 coordinate 442,480, forward strand.
CTGGGTGTTGTTGCAGACAATACTGTTTATTTTCCTCTTTCTCTTCTTAGGTGCCTTGAAGACATTTATGTTGTATTTGTTTTGCCTTTTTATTTTTCCTATGGGTTTATGTCTTCACATTATCCTGGGGTTTGCATAAAAGTTTCTTGGCATATAGTCTTTTTTAACTTGAAAACAATTAGTCTTGAGTTCATTCTAACAATCCATATTTTTACTCTCCTCCCTGTATTTTATATATTTGATGTCTTGCTGCTTCTAAAGTGGGGTTTCTTTTCATTTTATAGAACTTCCTTTAGTGTTTCATGTAAGGTTGGTTTAGTGGTGATGAATTCCTTTAACATTTGGTTTTTTTGTAACACTATTATTCCTTCAATTCTAAGTAATAATCTAGCAGGGTAGAGTATCCTTGGTTGGAAGTCCTTTTCTTTTAGTACTTTGAATATATCATGCCATTCCCTTCTAGTCTGTAAAGTTTCAGCTGAGATAGCTACCAACAGTCTTATAAAGCCTACTTTGTATATAACTCTTTTTTTCTCTAAGTGCTTTTAAGTTTTTATGTTTATCTTGCATCTTTGTCATTTTAGTGACAACCTGTCTTGGCATAGAACTGTTTACATTTCCTGTTTGTTTATTTTGAACTCTTTGAGGTTTTGGGGTCTGGAAGTTGTTTTCTTCCTTGGGTTAGGGAAATTCTTGGCTATTATTCTTCAGTACAAGTTCTCACTCTTCTCCTTTTGGGACCCTCATATAAATGTTTTTGTTTGTTTGTTTGTTTTTTGGATGTTATCCCTTAGGTCTGGTATATTGTTTTGGTTTCTTTTCACTCCTTTTTTCCCTCTTTTTACGCTGCTTGAGTACATTCCACTTCCCTATTTTGTAGCTCACTCATTCTATGGGAGTCTTTTTCCAGCCTACGTTTGAGCCCTTCTATTGTGTTCTTTAGCTCAGCTATTGTGTTTTTTTAACTTCATGAATTCTGCTTTGAGCTGCCTCATATCTTTTCTCTCTTTGTTGTAGTTCTCTCTTAGTTCCCATCGTTTCTCTGATTTCTATATTATTAAAACTTGCTTTAAAGTCTTCATCAGGGAGTTTACTTAATATTGTCAATTTTAGATTTTCCCCTGAAGATTTTCTTTGCTCCATTATTTCATATATATTTCTCTGTCTCTTTGATCTTTTTGGCATTTTTAGCTTATTTATATGGGCTAACTTCCCTGATGTAAAGGCTTTGTGTTAGGGTATCAAGTTGTGCAATATAGTCCTGTGCATTGGTCTGGAATTTTGGGCTTCTTTTATTTGCGTGATCTCATCACTCATCAAGACAGCTAAAGCTCTAAAGCTTGTCCTGTGTTGTTCTGAGATTGCAGTCTAAGGGACTAGAATTAGGGTAGGGAAGGCACTGATTTTCCCCAGATTCACAAACATGAACAAGAAAACATAAGAAGAGAAAAACACAGGAGTTATGGATGCAGTCTGCAAGCCAGCCACAATCTCACCAGAAGTCATCAGTGAGAGACTTGGGTTCTGCTCTTATCCAAGTACAATCCCCAATTAAAAGCTCTTGGTCCTTCAGAGGCACAGAAGTCCTAAATGGGCATTGTAAACAAGTCCTGGGACTTGGGAGTGGAATTTCAGCAAGTACTAAGTAATTAGTGAATCTGTTAAACCATAAACCATTCTGGTAGGAACTGTAATTTTGTGGGAGCCCTTCCAATTATTTTCCCTAAGAGAGGGGTAGAATGAAATGCTCTTTGTTGTGAATTAATCAACTATCCAACTACCAACAGGGGTACTGCTGTCCTGTCTGTCTGTCTTCGCCTGAGGAAAGGCAGCTGTGAACACAAGCAAGTCCACACAAGTGTGCTAATAGTGGAGAGGGTGGGCATTTTCTCCTAGACACTCCTACAGTGATATCATCAGTGTCAGCACAGTGTGGAGGCAGTATCTCTGTTCATAAAGGAGCTAGTCCTCTCTTCACTGCACACTGAGATTTTTGATTCAATGATCGAACCCAGATCCCAGGTACGGGTGTGTTCACTGAGGGAGAAAGACCTTCAGCCCCAGGAGGGTGCTGGTTTTACTGTTCTCTCCCTGAGGCCCTGGGGCCCCCATGAATAAGGCAGTGTTACTCTGAGATAGATTGGCTTCTATTATTTATGGAGATATGTGTCTCTGCTATGGAGATGTTGCTCCCGTTTCTTTTCAAATGTTGTAATTGCACAATAGGTGTTTGTTTGGTTTTGTGCCTGTGTCTGTGGAAAGGGAGGTGAACTTGTTCTGAAGTAGCCAATGAGATCAGAGAGACATACCAGGGTTAAAGAGAATTTAGGAGGAGTTTATTAGCCGGTGGCTGTAAGGAGAAAACAGACCAAAATCATACAGCCCTGAACCCAAATAGTGCAGGGTATTTATAACTTAGTGTTGTTTTTGTAAGTGGTTCCATGAGTAGAGGTCACACCCTAAATGTAAGTGGTTACATGAATAGCTTAGAAAAAATAAAGTTTCTCTTGTTCCTTGTTTCAAACTCAGGATCTTAACACTCTGCCATCTTGGAGTAAGAATGCCTCCTAAGAATTCCATAGTTTTAGCTTGGGTTTTTGTGTCTAATCTTAAGTCTATTTTGAATTAATTTTGTATGTGGTTTAAGAATATTTCTTCATGTTTTTGATGTGAATATTCAGTTTTTCCAGCACCACTTGTTATAAATGGTATCCTTCTACTATTGGACACCCTTGTTGAAATTTATTTCATTATCTATATGAGGGTTTTTATCTGGGTTTTCTGTTCTATTCTATTAGTTTATATGTTTGTCTTTATGCCTGAACCAAACTATTTTGATTACTTTAGCTTTGTCATAGTTTACTTTTATAAATATAAAAACAATTTTATTTTAAAATTTATGTCAGGGCTTTCTAGCTTAGCTATATATTTTTTTCTTCTCGCTCTTATTAACAAACACTGGAAAAAAGATTGAAAACTGGTTTCTTTGGCACAATCTTTTTAACCAAGATAAAGCATCTGTGTAGTAAAAACGATAAAATCTGAGACTGGTTGAGACCTAGCAGTCATTCACTCCAACAAGTGGGAATTTCTTCTGATATAGACTCTGGCCAATAAAAGTAGAGGCCCCAGCCTCACCCCACACTTAGCACCCCCATAGAAATCTGTTTCTAGATTTCCAAGAGAACTTCTCAAACTTTCACTCGTCTCTCCCTTCTTCTTTCATTAAAGGATTTGATTCTGTTAGGCCTGTTCCTTGAAATTTTATTATCTTTTTCATACCAATCTTTGTAGCACATTATCCATTCATCCATCCATCCACTTATTTAATTAATATTCAGGTACTGTTCTTGGCATTGGGAATAAACCAGATAAAATTTTTAGCTTTAAAGGAGCTTATATTCTGATTAGGGGAGAAAGATGTCAAATAAATATGTGGCAAATTTGTTGGCTATAAATATTATGGATATAAAAGAAGTGAGTAGAAACCATCAAAAACACACTTGAGGATGTTCACCAAGGCATTGCTTACAATACAGCGCAAAATAGACAACAGCTTTTCTGCCTCCTAAATTTGTCATAGTCAAATACATTTTGGTATGTTCATATAATGGGGAGGTATACAACAATTGTAATGTTGGATGTTGTATTTTTAATGTGAGAAGATTATCACAAAATATTTCTAAATAAAAATTAGCTTAGAAAAAGTACATGTGATCTGATTTTAATTCCATAAAACAAATGTATTCATCAAACAATGAAAAATATATTATACTGAAATGTTAAAATGATGTATTTTTGTGGTGGAATTATTTATAGCTTTCTGTTTTTTCCCCTAAGTTTTACATATAAATATGACCGATAAAAGAAAACCTACACACACACACACAGTTATATACACTCACAAGCATATATGTATTTCTATAAATGTATATAAAATATGGCAGATCTTTTATAGGAAAACAACACTGTGATTACTAGTATTTCAAGTATTTCTACCATATTATGTTGTGTTTATTTGTATTCCTTTTCTGCTATGTATTTTTTCTATTATCTACTTACCTTAAAAAAGATTCACTTTTAAGGTAATAAAATTTAAACTTTAGAATGCCTCATTTTGAGGGACCCCTTTTAGATAAATACTCACTTTTATGCCACATTTTTATTTTGTGAGTTTATTTTATAAAATTGTATAACTTTTAGACTATATAAAAACTTGATCTGCTTTTATCCTCCACAGTCTATTATTTTATTAATTACCTTTAGCAATTTAAAAATATACGTAGCATTATAAATATACATATATTTAGAAAACAATATATATAAGCATATATATATATTAAAGAATCTATGGTTAACTACTCTTCCCCTTCCAGAGAGGTTCAGAGCTTTCATATGCATTAACCTTCTTCCAGTCCTTCTGGCTTTCTTCTTTAATATTGTTTACATATACATATATTTACAATTGAACAATAAGAGGATACATCTAACTTGACATAAGAAAAGTGTGTCTAACATTTGAAATTCTCTAAACATGAAAAACCGAATCTCTTGACACTATATTTGTATCTCATCACCTTGTGCATGATTAATAAATGCTAGCTGAAAAACTACTTAGATGGAATTCAAAATAATCAAATTATTACCTCCCAATACAATATCAATATAGACCTCTGGACTATAAATAGTCAATGTACTTTGTTGTTTAATTAAGAGGTCAATATCTGGATACCTATAGCTTATATTTACTTACAAAATTATTCTTATAACTACTGTCATGACCATTATCACTATTTGTGCTTGAAGACAAGTAACTTTTCTTTCCTTTCAACAGTGGTTCCTGAGTGAATGAAAATACACTCCCCTGCGAAGTCTATAGCATGTTCATGCACTTTGCCTCATTAAATATAGTACGACCCACTGAAATAAGTGATGGACTCCTTTCCCAAATGCTCAGAATCTTTTTGGGAACGTGAAAATGAGATGTCCTTAGTGATCCTCTTAACCTATACATGTGTTTCCAGGAAGAAAAATCTCTGGGAGGGTACCCTTTCCTGGGATCACTGTGCAAGGGCAAGGTTAGACTCATATGGATTTGACCTAACTTTTAATTCTGTGCTGTGGTCAAGCTATGACCATATGGAGAGGGTGGAGAGAGAGTTGATGCTGTCTGGTCAGAGGGTTGAGGGTACAAGATATCAGTGTATCGATATAGACCCAGTACTGTTGGAGTTTTTCCAGAAGCAGACTCTTAGAATGTAAGTATTGATAATTTACTTAGGACATTATGTCAAGCAGCACTGGTAGTGAGTAAGGCCTACAGGTAGCTGAAAATGGGTATGCTAGGCTATCAAGCCATTTATTTCTGTAAGAAGGCTGATTCTCACTCTAGGATACTCCTCAGAGTTACCTATACCCAGAGTAAGGAACAAGGACGCATATTTAGCTCCATAGACAATAGGTGTCGGCACTCCTAGTTTGTTCTGGCATGAACTGAGAATGTGCCTACATCCAGGAAAAAAAAAGGAGAGATAACTAAGAAATTTGAAAAGTTAATCAATTAGTTTGCTCATCTGATCAGTACATATCTATCATAAGTTATTTACTGATTCTTTGTAAGTGCTCTATCTTTTCTTTCAGTTGCTCTTAAGTTCTCGGTTGATGTATAAGCATATAGATTTTTCATTTTTCCATTTAAAATGTTTATTGAAGTAGCTTTGGTTTATGCCACTATGTAAGTATCAGACATACAACATATTTTGGCATCTGTGTACCCTACATTATGATCATCAGAAGTCTAGTTTTCATCTACTATCATGCGATTCAGAATACTTAGAAATTAATAGGAAAACACTAATTCCAGAGAAAGAAGTCCATCCCTATGTTATTTGCAACATTATTTTCAATAGGCAAGATTCAGAGTCTTAAAAAATTTTCCATTTTCACACTTGGTTGTTTCATGGATCTGAGGCTTGCCAACTGTAAGAATCCCAGAGTATTCTCACACTGACTATATCAGAAGCTTCCTTGTCTTCATTTTCTGTTTTATTCTCTCTGGAATCTAGGTATATTAACCCTTTTCACTCGCTCCTCCATAGCTCTCCATTCATTAAAAAATTTGTTGTAATATTTTTTGGTTGGATTATGCATTATTTCTTTAGATATTTCTTTAATTCCCTTAATGATTTTTGTAGTGTCTTTTCTATATCTTTCCCATTTAGTTTTCGACTTCAATTTTATGGATTTTACTTACTAGAAGTACTTACAAAACTAGAAGTTTTCTTTGCCTATTTTTTCCACTTTGAAATCTACATGGCATTTTTCAAATCTATTGTTAATGGTTCATGCCTGTAAGACTTTATTTCTTGAAACCTTTCATACTTATTTTACATTTTTTATCTGATGTGAATTCCTGGTGGTCTGGTCTGGTTATGCTGTCTGATTTTTTTTCTCTTGACTCTTAGTTATGTAATGTGAGCTTTGAGATTTTTTTTTAAATGAACTGACCGATTTCCTTGAATTTAAGCTATGGGAATTTCTCAAAGCTTTAGTTAAGACTGACTTCCTTCAGAAAGTATGTGAATTGTCTTCCAATTTTCTACTAATCTAGGATAATTGAAATTAAATTTTATAATTGAGATTTTTTTTGTGAGTTGAGGATACAAACCCACACAATGTGTAACTTCTGGTCATAAATTTCCCTCCACTCACTGCCAAGTTCAAGATAGAAAAGTTGCTTTGATGACTCCTTCAATTCAGAGGGTTTATGCTTCATTTTACAGTTAGGTTTTAAGCTTCAAGCTGATGCTTCTTATATTGTCGGGATCCCTGGATTTGTTCCCTCTCCCCAAAGCCCCTCAGCATGATTCAGTGTTAGACTTGAAGTCTCTGCGGTTTTGTAGATGTCTTTGGGGTCAAACTGGATATGCTGAATTCCCAGGAATCAGATTTCTCTTCATCTTTTACCTTAATCAATGACACATTAAAGATTTTAAAAATATTTTTAATAATGAGTTTTTCTATTTTAATTATTTTCCAATATGACTTGCTTGAAATATTTAATTCACCTTGCTGTCAGAGATAGGTGAATGCACACCCTCCCTTTCTTCTTGAAACTTCTCTCAACTCACAGTTCTTATGAGATGGTGTTTTAGTGTGTTAGTGTTTGTTCCCTTTTCATGCTCTTCTTGGTCAGGTTTATTTGAAAATGCACTGTGGATTTAGCTGAGCCACAGGAATTTCAGAAATTCTTCCATTATCCAGAACATCTTTAAGATTAAAGGCCTACCTGGTGGTGATGGCTGAGATGTTGAGAGCCTAGGGGTGGGAAGACAGACAGACAGAAGGGAATAGCAGGAGAGGTGCCTGGAATCCAGATTTCTTTTTACCCTAAGTGACAAATTTGGACTGTATAGTTTGAGTTTATTTTTAAAGGAAGTGGCAATTTTCTTTCCACCCTTCTTTCAAATTAGGTACTTGACTTTCTGAATATTTTTATGAGGGAGAAATTTATATAGGATATCAATATGTCTATTGGCCTGGCATAATTATATTGCCCATTTTCACATAAAAGTGTGCTGGCTTGTAAACCTAATTTCCACTAGTGGTTTTTATAAAACAAAATCTCACAGTAAACCAGATTAAGTACATGTACAAAAGCTTACAGAGACTGAAAGCTTTTCCTCTAAGGAACAATGCAATAATATCTACTCTCACCATTCCTGTTTAACATCATGCTGGAAGTCCTAGCCAGTGCACTCAGACAAAAAAAAAGAAGAGATAGAGGTATACAGATTGGAAAGGAAGAACAGAATTTGTATTTATATTTATTCACAGAGGATGTGATTTATCTATGTTGAAGTTCCCATGGAATCTACAAAAAAAAACTACTTCAACTATTAAGGACTTAGGATACAAATAAATATAAAATGACACCAACAATTATATGTTGTATAGTGGCAATGAACAAACAGAAATTACAAAATAACAATGGCAAATACTGTAATACATGAGAGTTTTAAGAATGTTAAGAACTGTTTTGAAAACTACAATGCATTGTTGATAGTAATCAAAGAAGACCTAAAAAATGAAGAGATATTTTCAGTTTGGGGATGGAAACAATGTGATATTGATAATAAGACAATTTTCCCTTACATTGATTGACAAATTTAATAAACTCCCAATAAAAATCTTAGCAAAGCTGGAGGACTGATACTGCCGACATTGTCCTCTTTTAAAGTTGCAGTAATCAAGATAGTGTTGTATTACAATCAAGATTGATAAACAGATGGATGGAAATAGTCCCATTTATATACAATCAGTTGATTTTCAAAAAACTGGTTCAGAAAGACACAGAATTTGCTGGAATACACACACACGCATGCACACACACACACACAGATCAAATACCAAAACAAAGAATGCTGTACCCTTGCTGAATACACAAAATTTAACTGAAAAAGATTCAAATGTGAAACCTAAAACTATGAAGTTTTTAGAAGCAACCAAACAGAAAGTCTTTGAGATCCAAGATTAGGCATAGTTTTAAGATATGACACCAAATACACAAACAATACAAGAAAAAATTGATGGATTCAATCAGAAAATTGAGCACTTTTGCACTTTGACAGAAGAATAAAAAAAAGAGGAAAATATTTGCAAATCATGTATTTTATAAAGGACTTATATTCACTTCACAAAGAAGATAATATAGATGGCAAATACACACGTGAAAGGATGCTCCACATCATGTATGGAAATACAAATTAAAAGCACATGAGCGGGGCAGGGAAAAAAGGGAAACTCTTTGTACTCTTTGCTCAATTTGGCTGTGAATATAAAACTGCTCTCTTAATAAGATTATTTAAAAGGAAAAAAGTTTATTGGCATTAAAAAATGAGACACCACACTACACCTAAGTTTTTGTTGTTTTGTTTTGCTGTTTTGCCTGACTGTTCACAGATTATTTGTCTCTAAAATACATTAACTATTCACTTCAGTTTCCTTAATTTTCCCTTTAATCCTTTAAAAAACAAAACCTTTATTTCCACTTCTTTTTTTTCTCATTTCTAGAGGTAACATTGACTTTCAACACTGTATTAGCTTTAGGAGTACAACTTTACACCTCAACAAATGTCTATGTCACACCAAACCCACCACCAAAGTCTAGTTTCCAACCACCTCCCTCTACTTATTCCAATTTATTTCACTTAGGATTAACCCTCAAGGCCTATGCATGTTGTTGAAAATTGCAAGATACCATTTTTTTTTGCAACTGAGTAGTATTTCATTGTGTGTGTGTATATATCACATCATCTATATCTACTCAACCGTTGATGGGCACTTTGATTGTTCCCATATCTTGGCTCTTATGCTCGTGTTCTACTAAATCATATTGGGGCCTGAGGCAAGAGAAAGAAAATCATTAATACTGATTCTGTCTTTATTTAAAATATTGATATTTTGTTCATAATGAATTTCTGCATTAATTTTGACTTTCACGCATATTGCCCGATGCTGCATCTCGAGGACCAGTGTTCTGTTAGCTCTGCACTTCACTGATCTGCCTCCTGTATCTCCTGCTGGCCTCTTCCTCCCTCTCCAGGATTATAACATAGTCTCCTTTCTGTGAAGCTTCTGATTGATTTTTATATACATGATTAAACATTTAGTCCTTTTACTTTTCTTAAATTCTGCTAGTTCATATTCCTTCTCTTCTTATTTTCCTCTAATCTCCATGAGCCTATGTTTTTCTGCTTTTGTTGTGTTATAGATTATTGCATCACCTAACTTTAGTTTTTTGTTTTATTTGCTTGTGTTAAATTAAGGTTGAAATGTTTCATCACAGTTTGATACAGGGAAACATGCTCTCATCTGCTACTTGTTTGTCCTCTTCTTTCCACACCCACTTATGTAGTCACGCTTTCACATAACAACTTTGTTGGTTTCTTTGAAATGATTTTTTTCCGGGAACAGCTACTGGGAAGAGACTTGTGGGATGTGAGCTCTCTAACTATCTTCCAGGAATTCTACACTGGACATGTGACTTGTTTGATTTAAACTTTCTTTTCTTCAGCTCACCAGATCTGCATGGAAGGCACCTCATAGTGTGGACCTCCCTCCTAGCCTAGATAACCTACCGTCTGTTCCTGGAAAGCAGGGTCCATTTACATGGGTGTACCCAGCCCACCTCCTTTTCTCCTAACCCAAACAACCCCTGGAAGCCTCACCACCGTCCTGTGCTTCCTGTTTCCCCCAGTAGTGTTAGGACTCATTGGTTTTTACAGTTATTGATTTGACTTCATCTTAGAAAAATGTGTTCTGCAGGCTCTGAGCTCTGTAGCCGGGAAGCCTATACTTTGTCTCTTCCTTATCCCTGGTTTAGTGTCCCGTAGTTCTCCCTCTGTCTTGTGATCTATTAGCTGTCTCTTGTATTTATCAAAGTTAGTGTCTGTGTCTCTTACCTCTTTTTTCCTGGTTACTTTTAGGTGCTTTCTAAAAGGAAAAATGAGAAGCATGTATTAAACATTTGAATTTCAGGTTCTACAAAGGGTTTTGGCAGAAAAAGGTAAGTCACAGGGCGAACTGATGACAGTTGATACCAGTTTCTCATTTGTGGGAGAGAGGAAAGAGCAATACTTAACTTATAAGGCCATTGAGAAAACTAAATGGGGTCTTCTACATATAGAATCTGCTCAATATGTGTTACCTAGCGTTATATTTAATTACTTTCACAGCAATCTTGTGAGGTGTGTTTTGTTATCATTGTCTTCACTTGAGAGTTGAGGAATTTGAGGTCCAGAGATGAATGACTTATCCAGGGTACAGTTTGTCATAACTGACAGGAATTAGAATCCAAATCTTCCGTTATACTCCAAACCTCTGTGCTTCCATTGCTCTGTTCCCTGAGGATTACACAAGCTGTTTGTAAGGATGTATAAAAAACCTCAGTAGTGGCTCGACAACTTAAATTCTGGCTGTTTGTGTTGGGTCATTGGTCACACTGGGTCATTGGTCACATAACTAGATTTGCAGACACTTGGAGAAACTTTTTTTCATTGAGTCAGATTGAACTGCTCACACTGGTGGGAGGTTTTGCCCATATTAGATTAGTTCATTAGGAAGAAGTAGAGTATGGAGTCTGAGTAAATCCATCTCTGCTCCTGCAAAGACACCTCCAAATATCTTTGAATATAAGAAATGATTCTTTTATTACTTTTATTTTGTTAAGTCAATGCTGCTCTCACAATGTAATTATGTAAAGATTATTTGTTGATATACTCCACAGTATACTATAATTATTGTGCTCTTTTTGAATGACGTTTTCATTTCCTAGAGTTAATCATTGCTTCTTTTTCTGTTTGCCTAATTTCCAATTTATTTGTTGCTACTTCCAAGCTCTTCAGTAAATACGGAAACAAACCAAGTATATTTTCCACATGGTCAAATACATTCCTAGTCTATCAATTTCTTCCCTTTTTGATTAAGTCCTCCTTACTACTATCTAACCTGCTGCTGCCTCAGTCCTTGTCTTAGAGTTTTTCATCATCCAAGAATTCTCTTGGTTTCTCTCTTGGGTTGGATCATTTTCCTCTTGGTTAATTCACAAGTTGGCTGGAATCTGTATTCTAGTAGCTCCCTCAGATGCTTTTTGGAGAACTTGAATGTCCAAGATAGTTCTATTGCATTCTTAGATTTGATGGATAGTTTAAATACTAAATTCTATGATAGAAACAATTTTCTTTAGAATTAAAAAGGCATTGCTGTTACTTCTTCTATTTTAAAATCCATTGTCACTTATTTATTTCCTTTTCTCTGAAATAAATCTTGCTGTTCTGAAATGTACTGACAATCAACTTGATGTTTTCATTTATTGTATTGATCACTTTTGGAGCGTTTTTTTAAATATGGAAACTAAACTTTGGGAATTTTCTTGGATTTATAAAAAACAATTCCTTACTTTTTCTCTTTCTGGAACTTCTAATATCTATTTATATGTTGGACTTCCTGAATTGATCCTTTAACTTTATTATGGCCTTTTACTTTTTAATAAATTTTCTCCTATTCTATTGCACTTTTAATTTCCTTTATCTCATGTGTGTTTGTGTGTGTGTGTGTGTGTGTGTGTGTGTATTTCTAAGACAGGACTGTGCTGGGTAGAGGGGTGAGGAGAGAAGTGGGCCTGGGGTTAAAGGAGGAAAAGGACAGTGGTGACGGACACTGGAACTCCAGTGGTGGGTGCTGCATGATATATACTTTGAGATATGAATCTATGCTCCTGAAACATACAGAATAGTAACCTAGTGGAACACGAAAAACATTTTAAAAGAATGTTTGAAAAATGATAAGAGTTTACATGATTGAATGGCTAGTGTCTTCTACCTTGCCTGTAGCCCACCTTTCTGTAAACTTTATAAACTCTGGAGAAATTGTGAGTAAAGTGGTGTTGTTGGACCTGCCTGACACTGGCCTCCAGGTTCAAACCCTCAAAGCTGACTCTTAGAATAAAATTCTTTTAATGACCTTTAAAAAATGTGTCTCCTTCTCTTCAGAGAACTTTCTCGCCTTCCCCATCTCTTCCCTTGTGAGCAGGGAGATGCCCTGAGGTTCAAGGTGTTGTTGGCTCCTATTGGGAGGGTTTAAAAAAGTTACCCTGGGACATCTTACTGCCTTGGGGGTCAGGAGCATGTCCACAGTCCCAGAGGCTAAGGGCCTTGTCCTGTGGTCCCCACCCGGTGTCATCTACATCTTTTTATGATTTTTCTTGAGTGGACAAGTCCTTCCCACCCAGGAGAGTGGGCAACAGTAGCACTCATCCCCACCAAAAAGAGGACCTTCTCCTGATAAAGGTGAGGGGAGAGTGCAGGATAAGCTGCCTCAGCCCCAGTGAGCCCAGGTTCTGCACCCCTCAACCTGTCTCCACTCTGATGTGTGGCAATGGCCCAAGCTCTGAGGCCCTTACCACTCCACTGTGAATGGACATGAGACACCAGAAGTAGGAGGACACAGAACATTCTAAATCTTCCCAGATAAATGCTCTAATACTCTCAGTCACAATGCTGGTCTTAAGAGTAAAAATAATCCATTTAATTAACTCTGGTCAAGAGATTCTATAGAGCAAATAACTGTTTTCAAGTGTCTTCCAAACCCCATGCAGCTTTGAAAAATCTGGGACAATCCCTGAGTCCTTTTATCTCTTTGTCTTTGTTTGCTTCAAGCTCAAGAACCATCTGTTGACTCAAAGGGCTCTGGGACACAGTCCTGGGGGGCAAGGAGCTCTCTGAAGTCATGTACCCTGAAGCAAGCAGAAGAAGGCATTCTTGCTCCCATCTTTGGCAACATCCAAGGACAGACATTTTTGGTGAAACAGTTTGTTGGTGTTTTTTTGAAATAAAGCAATCCCAGGAAAGTAGAAGTGAGGGAAAAAGGAGAAGGAGGCAGAGAAGGAGGAAGTAAAAGAAATTGTGCATCACTAGCCGGACACTACCTGATATAGAAAGCTTGAGTTCGCTTTGAGCTCATGTTCCATTTTCTGAAAGATCTATGAAGTAATGTCTCTCAAGGGAGAAGCGATCCATTGACTGCAGAGCCACCCGCCCACAGCACACTACAGTCACATTTCCAGGTTGCACATGCTGCAGTGCCAGCAGTTTGACAAAACTGACATCACTTGGCATCCTGGCTGGGAGAAGACAAGTGCAAAGGGCTTTGGAGAGCGAGTATCAGAGTAGTGACTCAGATGCATCTCATTCATTCCCCTGCACCATTCAGCAAGCTTTTGCCCTCTTATTCTGTCAGGTTCTCTCTTGCAGTTAGTTCCACTTTACTTTCTAAAGATACAAACCAAATAACTCACAGAGCCCCTTCCAAGGCAGTGAAAAATCTTAGATGACAAGAATGTAAATAAGAGAGTATGTTAAAAAATGAAACAACAAAAACTACTATCCCTATGGTTACAGCTAGTCCCCAGATTGTCGGTGGTAGTAATCATTTGTCTCCTCCATCACCCATTCTAGATTTCCTTCACCTCTGGCCAGCTCTTAACCGGTCCAGTAATGGCCATGAGGTAGGAAGCAGGTCTTCAGCTGTGAGGGATCAGAGGTCTTAGTTTCCTCACCCTTGGCTGGGTTCTGTTTACTCTTACTTTTTCTGAGTTACTATATTTGATGTGTGTCTTTTGTAAACAACCTATTATTAATATTTATTTATTTTTAATTCAGTTTGATAATATTCGTCTTTTAATTGGAGTGTCTAGTTTATTTTCATGAATGCAATTACTATGATTTTGTCTCTACATACATTTAAATTCTAAATATAATTCAATTATTGCTTTATAGATATTCAATATGTATTTATAATCATACATTCTTGTCCTTCCAATTTTCCTTTCTCTGCTCCCACCTCTTGCACATCACTCACTCCTTTATTCAAAAATGCTTTTTGTAAGCAAATGACCCTCTAAGAAAATGGGCCAAAGAATTGAGTAGACACATATCTAAAGAAGACATACAGATGGTCTACAGACATTGGAAAAAGTGTTCTACATCACTCATCATCAGAGAATGTACATTAAAACTGTGATGAGATGCCACCTCACACCAATGAGAATGGCCTGTATCAAGAAGACTATTTCCAAATGTTGGAGGGGTGTGGGGGGCAAGAAAGGAATCCCCCTACACTGTTGGTGGGAATGTCAATTGGTGCAGCCTCTTTGGAAAACAGTATGAGATTCCTCAAACAAATAAAGATGAATCTGCCATCTGATGCAGCAATTCCACTCTTGTGCATACACCCAGAGGATACAAAATCTCTAATCAGAAAAATAATCTGCACCACTATGTTCACTGTAGCACAGTTTACAACATCCAAGACATGGAAACAACCTAAATGCCCACTTAACAGATGACTTGGTAAATATACTCTATGAATATATACTCTATGGAATTCTATGTTATAGTTACAGGAGATGAAATTGTGCCTTTGCAACAATGTGGATGGAACTAGTAGGATCACATTCAGTGAAATAAACCAGAAAGAAAAAGAGAAGTACAGAATGGTTTCAGCATAGCTGGGATATAATGAAATGAAACAAATGTTCACACAACTTCCAACAGAAATAGCAGGGCACGGTACTTTTGTTGGGTGTGGGGGCAGAGGAGAAAAGGTGGCAGTAATGAACACCAGAACTCTGGTGGCAGGTGTGGTGTGAAATGTGGATGGAGACTCAATTTCAGTGTCCCAAAATGAATATTACATTTGAACAAAAGAAATAATATTATTTAAAAAGTTACTTTTGTATATTATTTGTTTGGGTTTGTTGATGACCAATTCCATGACTATTTAAAATGCAAAATCAGTTTTATTTCATATTTGTTTTTGAAGAATATTTTCCTGAAGTATAAAGTTCTAGGTTTGTAGTCTATTTTCTTCTTTCGGGTTTAATGATATTTCAATTTTTTTGACTTCCATTATTTCTCAAAGATAAGTCTTATTTTTGCTCTTTTAAAAAAACAGGTCTTTTTTTTTTCCCCTCTGGTTATTTTCATTGTTTTAACAATCTTTAATTGTAAGTAGTTTTAGTAAAATGTGTGGTTTTCTTTGTTTTATCTTCTCTCATACATCCTTTTCATCCTTGTCTTTTTATAGCTTCTTGACTTTGTGATTGGATGTCTTTCATCAATTTTGAAAATTTGTGGCAAGAATTTTTCTAGTATTTCTTGCCTGCCAATCTCTTTCTTCTTTGGGGATCCCAAGCAGAAATATATTCGATTTGTTTTTCACTCTGCTGTCTGTATTTCCCGTGTTCTTTCAACAGTTTCCATCTTTCTTTCTTACTGTTTTTTTTCTGAATGTTTTGCACTTTACTGGGGGAAGTATATTAGTTAGGCTTCTTCATGAAACAGGGATTTGGAAAAGCTTTTTATTTACTGGGTTATTCTTAGCTCACATGCCAGCCTTGAGGCTCCAAATAGGAAAGTTCAGAACAATGTGTTAGGGCTGCAGAATGCCTCACTGGTCACAGACCCCTTTAGGCTATCAATCTTAAGGTAACTGCACAGTCCAGTTTGGGCACATATACCGACACACTCAGGGGCTCTAGGAGAATTGCAGACTGAAAGGTTTTTTTCTGGGCTCCGCGAGGAAAGAAAGTCAATTAAACAAAAAGCTGAATAGCCAGGGCTTTATTGGGGTTTGCGCACCCAGGCGAGGTTCCCCAGTCCGCAGAACGGGGGCGGGGACGTCGCGCTTGAACAAAGAGGAGCGCGCTCTTTAAGCAAAGGAATTTCTCCTGGCTTCATACTTCTCATGAATGGGGATTGGTCCTGTAAATCCAGATATGGTGGTTCCATCCCCTCTTCTGACGTCAGCCACCTTTCCCGGGTATGGCCACTGCCGCTTTCGTCCCTGGGCCAGTCTAACACAGACTACACCTGGCGCCCGGCTAGTTAATTTGACTGAAACTTCAGATAATGGAAAAACGTTCAACAAGAAATTCTATGGAAGCCGTGATTGTGCTTGTCAAAAATTATTAACTGCCTTTGTTCTCTGCACCTTTCTGTATGTATATAAACCTTGAGCCAAGCACACAGATTACCATAAGATTTGGGTCTCTTTTAACCCCTTGTGGGTCGCCGGCAATAAATCTCCTCTCAAATCAATAACGTCTGGCATGTCTCTTTGATCTGGTTGGTTACATTGTAACATCCAGAGGTACACAATAAACCATCTATGTGATATTTAGTTTAAAGTCTTGACTCACATAATTATGGAAGCTAAGTGAGAAGGCCAATAATCTGCCAAAATCAAGCCAGATCCCAGGAAGGCCAGAGGTATACTTGAAGTCAGAGAGCCAGAGCTCTGATGGCGAGATTGCAGTTTGTGTCTGAGGCCTGAGAGGCAGCCTTGCTGAGGGTGGGAGCATAGTCAGGCAGTGAGCAAACTCAATCTTCCTCTAGCCTGAGTTCTAGTGTAGTGGGGCTGTCAACAGATTGCCCTCATGGGAAGGACAATTCACTTTACTTAGACTGTCCATTCAAATGCTGATTTTCCTGGAAGCATCCTCACAGACAGCCCCAGAAATTATGTTTAACTAGATCTCTGAATATCTTGTGATCCAGTCAAGTTTAGCATAGTCTTCATTCCTGGAGTATGTCACTCCTGTGGTCTCAGCTGAGAGCAGGGAAGTTCAGAGAGACTTTTCCTCTTTTTTCCACTTTCTTTTTTTTGTTTTTTAGAGAGGAAGTGCTTTATTTTTATCTAATTGTCATGCTGATTGTTCTCTCTACCCTCCCCCACCCACTTCTTTCTCAGTGATTTCTTAGCATTTTATGTCTATGGAAACTTATGAACCACTCTTTTCTTTTCAGCTCTTTGTTTTGTTGTGGCCTAACTTCTTGGAGTCTAACCCTACCTGTGTACAGTTTAGGATTTAGACAAACCTTGAAGAAAATGTGTGCAGTGATTTGTGGGTTTCTTTCTGTGTGGTACCCTTCTGTCTGTGACTTTGACCCACAGATCCTTAACTAGATTTTTGTTCTTTTATCATGGACTCTGTCCTCAGTGGGCCCTGGAAAAACCCTTAGTAGTAAAGCTGGGGTAAGTGTGAAACACACCTCATGAGCTTTCTTTGTTTCCAGGATTTTGTAGACTCTTAAATTCTCTTGCTTTCAGGGCTCTCTTCAAGGCATTGTATACTTGTTGCCTATAACTTGTCTAGCTATTGTCAGTGTTATGGTGTGAAGGGTAGACCTATAAAAGTTTTTTCATCACCATTAGAATAAGAAGTCCCTGGAGACTTGTTTTTGTACTCAACAATTTACTTTATTGACTTCTGCATGTAAATGCCTGCATAATGATTTAGTGACTGTATTTATTCTGTTTTATAGATGTCAGTAGTACAATATTATGCATTTTGCTTTTCTAGAGAAATTAGGTTATTTCCCAGTATTCTGCTGCAAAGAATGTCTTTGAATATATTTACTATACATGTGTGTAGGAGTCATGCCAGTATATGGCAGTGTAAGGATCCATCCTTTCATCCCTGTCTTTTTAACAGCTAAAATTTGGCAACCATCTATAAACAAAAGCACTTCTTTGGGAGTTGTGGGATCCAGCACCATATGCCGAAGGACCTAGCAGGAGTCTCGCCACCTGTGCATTGAGTAATAGGCCAACAGACCTCCTTGTGGACTATGGACAACAGAAGCCAGCAAGCCCACACTAACCCTCTTAACTGTGGGTGGGGGAAATCTGGACAGTGTTGACTTAGACAGACACCTACGGGTGAGAGAGACTTTGTATAAGTTCTGTCTTCCTGGGAGAATATTCCAGTATGCCATTGGAAAAAGTCAAAATGGTTCTGGACCCATTGAACACATGACATTAAAAAGGACAAGAGGAATTTTGCCAGCCCTCACCCTCAAGGCAGTGTAGCACAGGGCTGAACTAGCCAGCAGCAGCCTCTCTCATTGGTGGAGGTAGGGTGGTGAGTCAGTGCTGAGCTACCCCGGTTGCGCAGTGTTGCTGCTGGAGAAACGGCAATGGAATAACATCACATCAGAAAACAACTAGTAACATGGTTTTAGTTAGTCAACAGTGACTTAAAGTGTAGAATAACTGAACTCATCAATCAGAAGGCATAGAGTGGCTGACTGGATAAAAGTACAAGACTCAAATATGTGCTACTCACAAGAAACTCACTTCAGCTTTAAAGAGACACATAACTCACATAAGGATGAAAAAGAGATTCCATGTCAATAGGAATTTAAATAATAACAACAACAGGGTAACCATACTTACATCAAATTTTAAGACTTAAAGTCAAAAATGATAATGAAACAAAGAAGGTCATTATATAATAACTGCTGGGTCAATTAATTAATTACAATTTAAAATAATTCCAAATATATACACACTTTATATTGGCACACCTAAATATATGAAGCAACTGATAACAAATCTGAAGAAAGAGACAACAATGCAATAATAGCAGGGAACATCAATACCATGCTTTCAACAATGGCTACATGATGCAGACCAAAAATTGATGAGGAAATATTGGACTTCAACCATATATTAGACCAAATGGTCCTAACAGACATTTATAGAATATTCCATCCAACAAAAGCGAAATCCACATTATTCTCAAGTACACATAAAATATTCTCTGGTATAGATGAAAATGATAGACCGCAAAAAGTCTCAACAAATACAAGAACACTGAAATCATGCCAACATCATTTTTATCACAACTATACAAAACTAGAAATCAACATGAGGAAAGATAGAAAATTTACAAACATCTGGAAACTAAACAACGTACTCCTGAACAACCTGTGGATCAAAGAAAAAAAGGAATATTTAAAAAAGTGAAAACACAACACACCTATGGGATGCTGTAAAAACAGTTCTAAGAGTTATTTTTTATAACAATAAGATATATATATATATATACATGAATATAACAGAAAGATTGCAAGTGAATAATCTAACTTTACATGTCAAGGGAATAGAAAGAGGAGAATAAATTAAGGTTATCAGGAGGAAGAGAATAACAAAAATCAAAGCAGATATCAATGGAGTGCAAAAAAACCCCAAACACAATAGAAGGATCCACAAAAGTAAGAGTTAGTTTTCAAGAAGATGAACAAAAGAGATAAGCCTTTAAGTAGAAAGAAGACTCAAGTAAACAAAATCAGAAATGAGGAGGAGACATTATAACTAATACCAGAGAAATCCATAGACTCACAGGAGACTGCTATGAACAGTTATATACCAACAAATAGTATAACCTACAAGAAAGGATAAATTCTTACACACAGCCTAATAAAATTTAATTACAAAGAAATAGAAAATATGAACAGAATAATAATGAGTAAAGACGTTGAATCATTAATCAAAAACCTCCTCGCATGCAAATATTCAGGACTAGATGGCTTCACGAGTAAATTTACCAAGCATTTACCAAGCATTTACCAAGCATTACCAAGCATGAATAAGAAGTCATATTCTTCGTAGAATGTGAAGAGGAAGAAACATTTGACAACTCAGTATTAAGGCACTAATGTGATACCAAAGTCAGATAAGGACCCTAAAAGAAAATAAATCTATATGCCTGATGAATATAGATGCAAAATTTATCAAATGGAATCAATAGCATGTTAAAAAACCATATACACCATGGTTAGGCAGAATTTATGCTTGAGATGCAAGGATGGTTCATTGTACAAAAATTAGTGTGAAACATCACATTAATATTTTGAAGAAAGAAAACAATAAAATCATCTTAATAAATGCAGAAAAATATTTTGGCAAAAGAGAGCACTCTCTTGTTGTTAAAAAATAAACTCTCAAAAAATTGTCTCTCTAAATAACAACAGCAGAATAAAGGTCATATATAACAAGTCCACAACTAACATTATAATGGTGAAAGTTTTTCCTGAGATCAAGAATAAAACATGCATGTCCATTCTTACTATTCTTATTTAACACAGCACTTAAGTCCCAACTAGAATAATCTGGAAAGACTAAGAAATAAAAGGCTTTCAAATGAGAAAAGGAGTAAACTGATGTATTTACAGGTAATATGATCCTATACAGCAAATTCTAAAGATTCTAGCTCCCAAATTATCAGAACTTATCAATGAATTGAATAAAGTTGCAGGTTATAAAATCCAGCACAGAGTGCCCCTGCCCCAAAGAAAGCAGCCAGGTTTCCCCAGCCATGCCAAGACCCAGCCTCAGTGATCAAGTGAGCAAGGATGAGGGAAAATTCAACCTCAGGTCCACTCCCTACCCTAGCAAACTTCAATGATTTGAAGTTCCTCTGAGGAAACTGTGGGACCAACACCCTAAGCACTATATATATATAAAAAAAAGATGAGAAGAAAAAGCCACAGTACTAAATAGATGTAGAGAAGAAGGTCATGACGATCTAAATAACCCAAACAAAAACAAAACCCAAATGGCACCAAATGAGGAAAATGCCATGTGCACTTCAGAGAAGAACTCCATTGACACTGATATTGGGAAAATCTATAAATAAAGAACTAAAAATAACAGTTGCATAGAAGATGAAGGAGATACAGGAGGCAATTGGAAAACCTCAGAAGTGACAGATCAAAGGATATAAAGGGAGACAGCAGAAATGCTAGAGATAAAACATATAATCAATAAATTGAAGACAAGATTAAAAACTCCATAAACAGACTTAATTTCACAGAGGAACAAATCTCAGAAATTGAAAACAAGATGATAAAGGTAACTCTCATAGGAGAGAGAAATAACATTGAAGAAAAATGAAGAAACCCCTTGACAACTATCAAGCACCATGAGAAGAACAAACATTAGGATAAAAGGTATCCCAGACGGAGAAGACAAGGAGAAAAGAGAAGAAAATTTATTTAAAAACCTAGGAGAAAAGAGAAGAAAATTTGTTTAAAAACCTAACAGCAGAGAACTTCTCACATCAGTCACAAAAGTAGCCATGGAGTTTCAAGATGTCACTAGGACAATGAAATGGCCAAATGTAGAAGGACCTACTCAAAGACACATTGTAGTAAAACTAACAAAAACCAATGGTAAAGAAAAATTACTCAAAACTTCTAGAGAAAAGAGAAACATTACCTATAAAAGTATACCCATCAGGTTGTTATTAAGCTTCTCCAAAGAAACCTTACAAGTTAGCAGAGTGAGACACATGCTAAAAATACCTAAAAAACAAAACCTACCAACCAAGAATACCCTACTCTAAAAAATTATCACTTAAATATAACAGAGAAATAAAGCCCTTTAATGACAAAAGTTAATGGAATTTTCCCATCATTAAGCCTACCTTTAAAAAATTGTTGAAAGGGGTTTTACAATGGGGAAAATTAAAAAAAAAAAAGCCATGAAATCCTGAGGATAGTATTATGTTGGAGAAGCTATTTAACTTCTCTATGCCTCACTTACCTAATCTGTAAAAGGGGGAAGATGGTATGTTATCTATTACATAAAGCTATTACTATATACATTTAAAACATTAATTATTTCAAATTGCCCTCCTTAGAGGTAATGTAGTTTACATTCTCACAAGCTCTGCTCATCGCACGCTTAAGCATACACCCTGATTCCATGAAACTATTAGAGGAAAACATTCTTTGACTTTGGTCTTTTCATAGATTTTTGGTTATGACACCAAAAAGCATAAAGAGCAAGAAACAACAGAAGGATTCTTAAACTTACTGGATTTTAACCTAATTAAGAAGTGAGAAATTCCGCATCACTGTGCTTTTTTATTTTTCATTTCTATCATATGAATGAGGTCAATCACTTTTTTATGTTTATGACCCATATCTACTTCCTTTTATGTGAATTAGGTTTATGTTCTTTGTTAATACTTAATTGAGTTATTTGATCTTAACCTTATTGATTTTTTACTTTAAGGAAAACTAACCCAATTCAAATATTTCATCACAATTTTTTGTCTTTTTATTTCACTTACGGCATTTGTTCCTTCTGTAGAATTTTATAAAATTATGTAGGTAGATCAATATTTCTTGTAACGTGTGTTTGTTCCATATCCCTTTTAGAAACGCCTTTCCTACTCTGAGATTACAACAAACTGTTACTTTGTATTGCTTTACTTTTATATTTAAATATTTGCTTCATGCGAAATTTGTTTTATCTAGATAGCCTCCAGTTTTTCTAAAATGATTGATTTCATAATTCATCGTTTCCCACTGATTTAGAATGATGATTTTGCCATCTTATCTACATATCATCTATGTATCTATTATCCATCAGGGAGCTGTCAGAAAAATAACATTGCACTAATTGTTTTAACAGAAAAATTGAACATAGGAAATTGTTTAATCAAGTAGGAAGGCACCCTGGGATTAGAACACAGAGAATATAACTTAAAGAAGCAGTTTCCCCAGCAAGGACTGTAGACAAAAAGAAGAGTTTGGGTTACCAGAAATGGGCTCAGAAAAGGGGCTTTAAGTCACTGAAAATCAGATCTCTGAAGAAGAGGTAGGTGCTGTCTGGCCAGCACTGGTACTTCCTAGAGGTCCAAAAAAGAATCAGTAAGAGTGCAAACTGAAACAAATTAGTGCCGCTAAGTTGAAGGTTAAGGTGATAAAGACAAGAAGAGGGAGCAAAGCTGGGAGGGTCAGCATCCTACCCACTCTGGTGCCCGTCGGTCTCTCTCTAGTGACCCTTTCTGGAAGTTTATCAGAGTTATCTGGAGATCCCTAATTCCAGTGTCACAGAGAGAAGTATAAAGGATGAAATTTTGCAAAGAGCTTCATAACCTGTATGTCACAGGTTTTAGAAGGGTTTCTGGACTTCTTATTTTGTTCTGTTCTGACTGTGATGTGAAGCCCTCATTATCTTTTGTCTGTCAGGGCTAGTGTCTACTCATTATTCTTTTTTCAAATATTCCTGAACATCCTTGTTTATTTTCTCATAAAAGCAATATGGCTGTGAGAATTGATTGGAATTATGTTAAATTTATAAATTGCTAGAGGAAATCATTCTCCCTATAATGTAGCATCTTCAGGACAGGATTCTCTGTGAGTTCAAGTCTTCTTTTGCTGCTATTTAAATCCAACACTTAAAATACCCCCATTTGTTGGTACTTGATTCTATAAAAATCTATGTTTTTTTGTCACAAGGTTTTTTGTCATAACCCTCTTCTGGCTAGTTCATCCTGAGAAAAATTGCATGGAAAGGTCCTGGCCAGATCTCAGAATTACCAGGAGGCTGACAGAACCGTGCTCAGGGTTGGGGCTGAGGCCTGCACCCCGGAGCACATGGCATGGGCATTTGGTGATCTTTGCTGCCTAGGAAGTTGATGTGGCAGCCAAACACTCCTTCTGTCTCTGCTTCTTGTTCCAGGTGGCTCCTCGTTCCAGATTCCAGGTCAGAGGTAAGCAGGGGAGGACACCACGTTGGTAAAGTCGAGTCATATACCCATCCCTAGCAGGACCAGCTATAAAGGGAAGGGAAAGCAATATGTAGATGTTCCAACTTTCTAAAACATATAGAGAGGTCAGAACTCTGTTGTCCTTGGGTCCACAGATGGCTTCCAGGGGCCATTGAGCCCACCGATGAGAGAGATTCTATCCCATTGTCCAGGATCTCCCTGCCATTGGTAGACAAATTAAGATACACGCACACCTCTGACCAATTCAAGCTCAGTGCTATTTCTCCAACAGAAACTAGCTATTGGCCTCTAAAACTGGTATGTTGCATGAGCAGGAACTGAAAGTTAGAAGTCTAGCCTTCAGTCAATTGTTTTGATGTCTCAGCACATTCTTCCCCATTATGTCTTAACTTTATTTGCAAAGGTGGGAAGGTGGGAGGGTTGAAGAAGGAGAGGATATAGATCACATATTTTATTTACTTATTTTTTAAGAAAAGGTGCAGACAGAGGTAGGAATGAAGGCGAGAAGGCAGGCAGGAAGAAGCATTTTATTTATTTTCATTTAGCTGTTAACATGTTTTGTTTCCCCCAGCCCCAGTTCTTGAACCCTGGACCTTGGGATGTATGTGGGACTGCTCCCAGAGTGTACTAGACAACTGGACCATCAGAACATGCCTATTTATTCTCTTGTTTGGAACACATCATACTTTGCAGCAGTGTATTTAAACAACACAATTTAAGATATAACAAATAAAGCAAAGACTAAACCCACCACCCTGTGTACGAAATGCGTTAACCCCCATCATATCGTCTTCCCTCCCACATATAAGTGGCCATTTTAATAAACTTATGTAAATCATACTCTTCTTTTCCCATACAAGCAGGCATCAGTATACTTCATGCTGTTTAATCATCGTCTTTCCTTGTACTTTATAGTAATGGAACCAGAAAGTATGTTTACCTCAGTGACTAGGCTGTGGAAGGTGCAGGGAGAAGCACCAGAAGACCGCAGGTCAAGGCCTCACCCTCTCTTTGACCAGACTCTACATAGTCACTTTTCTTGCTTCCATTTCCAAGCAGGGTTCCAGTCACTAGAAGATAGCTTTAAAACTGCTGAGCTGCTGAAAACCATCCAGTCATCTTAAATTATATTCTGCAGTTCTGAGGAGCTGGCCATAAATAGATAGGTAAAAATTTTAAGCTCTGTTTGCTATAGTGTGAAGTCTGTAGCTCTGAGAGATGGAGAAGATGTCACCATTCATTCTAAATGAGAAGAGACCCTGCACCATGCCCAGCAACTGACGGTATCGAAGGGCATACAGGTACGGGAGCAGGGCCCTGGGAAGCATCATGAGCACCTCACTGTTCACTGCCCTAAGCCACACATGACTCTTGGCACCAATGTGATGATACCTGGTTAACATAATGTTCAGGGAAGATATCACCACTGGACTCACATATAGTATGATTAATACCATGTGGATAAGCAGGGTGCCTTTGGCCCGGGAATAGCCCTGCGCCCAGATACCTGAAGTCCTGGTCTCCGCGTAGATCCTCCAGAAGCAGTAGGTAATGAGAGCTGCGCATAGTAGGAGAATGAACAAGATGCAGATGTGGGTGACAGTGACCAGGAGGCCCTGGCCAGAGATGGCACCTGAACTCAGCTGCAGGACGCACAAGGCCCTCTGCTCTTCTAAGCTGGCATCCTGTTGCTTGCTGAGCCAAATAAGAAATGTGGGGAAGAAGTAGGCCACCAGCCAGATGAGAGCCACTGCCTTCTGGGCAGCCTCAGGTGACATGAAGGAGACGTAGTGCAGAGGGTAAGCTACTGCCAGGTAGGTGTGCAGCACACTGGCCGTGAAGGACAGGATGGTGCTGGTGTGGGCAGTGACAACCGCGCCCGTGAGAACACCGCAGGCGACACGGCCCAGTGCCCAGCCGCTCAGGTTGCTAGAGGAGATGAGTGTGTGCAGGACAACGTAGGCCAGATCCGAGAGAAGGGTGTTGGCCAGCAGCAGGTAGTGGGGCTCTTGCCGCAGCCTCGGGCTCCGAAGAATGGTGACCAGTAGCAGGGGACTCAGAGCCAGTGTGGTCACCATCAGCAGGCCTGAGGAAAGGAAGAGCCAGCGCAGCACAGAGACGGACATGCTGAGACCCTCGAGGTGCAGGGAGGCCTCGACCGTTGCCTGGGGGATGCAGGGAGGCTGACTGAGGGGCTGACTGGAGGCCAGCCAAGCTGCTGTGCCCTGGGGACAGGATGCCACCTGACTCCCCATGCTTATTAGCAGTAGCTGCAGACTTTGTCAAGGTGGCCAGTTCTGTGCCTGCTCCGGGTGTGAGACCCGCTGCCTGGTCCTGCTGGCAAAGCTCCTCTGCAGAGATGTTTGGGTACGCAGGTCTTGGGAATGACTGTTCAACACAGTAGAAAAAAAAAAAAAAAAAGCAAAATTCTGCTCACGTATGACTTCCTGCATTTATTCATGTCCCTGTCAGCTGTCATGTGTGTGTGTGTGTTGTGTATGTGTGTGTGTTACATCTAAACAAATCAGTCATTGCTGTCATTCATTGGCCACTGACTCTTGAAAAGTGTCCCTCATCTTGATGCCCCCAGACACATCTGGCAGGCTCACAGGGAGTATACAATGAACACTCACCACATTGGGCAGAATTCCGGGGGGTGAGTGTTAGGCTGTTCTGCCAGAAGAGACAACTCTAGGGGCTGGGACTCCAGCTAGGGTTAATGGGCTGTGGACCAGGCCTAGCCTGTGACTGGGGGGTTCGCATGACAGGGGCTCAGGAAATGGAATCCAACTGGAGGAATCAGAATATGATTAAGTCCTGGGGCACAGCCCCATGCTGGGGAGACTGGTGTGTGTTTGTGTGTGTGTGCGCCCACAGCCCTTCTATACAGGGCTCCATGTGGGAATACACTCAGCTGCCTTGTGGGAGGAACTTCCCTGCCACTGCCTGCAGACAGAGGAACATAGACATTAGTGGGGAGGAACAGAAGGGACAGAGAGGAGGGGAGGCTCACTGACCACTGAGGCATCTCAGGTTGCCCAGGAGTGTAAGCAGTGATGGGCATTGCCAGGCTCATGACAGGGAAGCTGACAGGTGGGACTTCAGCACAGGTAATCAGACCTCTTGCTCCTGAGGTCCTGGCTATATGGCCTCGAGGAGACTTGCTCATCTCTCCATATTCATTACTTTACTTGTAAAATGTGGATACTGTTATGCAGATCTCATAGAAAGTCCACAACAGTCCATAAGTAAGTTCTTAATGTAGCAGGTAGCTGAAGTAAATACCGTTATCTTTGACAATTCTCTAGATGTTTCCATCCTCCCCTCTGCCATGCCATCATCCAAGCTGCAGTAGCTGCTCTGTGCTCCCCTCTCCTCCCCTGAACACATAGCCTCACCCCGGATTCCAAGCTGGACAGCAGGCCTACCTGGGACCGGGAACTGCTGGAGAGCTGGTGCAGGCAGATGTTCTTAGGATCAAAGGGAGACAGGAAGTTCATACATGAAGCACTGAGAAGCACAGCTTCACATGAGTGGTGAGACCAGTGGTGACATACCTGAAGCCTCCTTGCCCTCAGTGATGGCCCTCTGACATAGGGGGCTACACTGCCTGCCTCCTCTCTCTTTCACAGCGATTTCACAACCCCAAGACTTCAGAGGAACCTTGTTCTGCCTCTTGTCATAGTCTGTGTGGTCCTGACTGGATTGCTTTGCCCCTCTGGGCCTCCATACATGATGAGCATGACCTGTCCTGGAGGCTTCAGAGGGTCATGCAGGTAGTCTTTCTCTTAACGCAGCCCTCAATTGAGCCTTTCTGCCGTCACACATCTGGGGTGCAGGTAATGCGACAGGACACTGGGGCTGAGCAGCCCCTGGGTCATCACACTGGGACAGCTAAGACAACCTGTGAAGTAACTGGGGGGGTTGGATCCCATACTCGTTCTTCTTAAGCATGAGGCCCCTTTTTGGACCATGAATGACAGTCCTCCCTCAGAGCTGGCCAGAGGCCCTGCTCCTCAGAGAGCCCCTCTTCCCTCACCCCTGTTGACCCCAGCCCAAAGCCAAGCCTCCTGTGAGGGTTTGTTAAAACATCTACAGGACCAAGAACAGTGCCTGCATACTGATGGCAGAATATACAGATTTCCTGGGGGAGGGAAGCCCATTCAATGGCCACCACTGAATAAGAAGGTATGGGAGCCAAATGCTTCTGGTAGCTGCTGATGGGAGGGATAACTCCCACAGGGCTCAGCTGATTAAGTATAATAATGAGTCTGCTAGATCACTGAGAATCACTTTATGATTTTTTAAAGTACATAAGACAATCCTATGCACTGTTTGGTCTCACATGCCCAGGAGCTCAGCCCAGGCAGTCCTTCCTAAGAAAATGCAGATCCAAAGAGATGGGGGATCCTGCTGGGAGGTCAGAATGTGCTGGTCACAGGAGGGATAACCTAGCACTGCCCCTTCCTGACTGGTGACCCCACAATCACCTGCTCAATCCCTCTCCTTTCCCTGTGTTCGTTATGGGTCAGCCCAGGGCTAAATGCAGTGTTCCGGAGGTTACACAAGACCACACATGTACTGATGCAGGGCAGGTATGTGGCACAGGTGGCAAAGCCAAATGCCTCTTTGGAAATAAAAATCTTCATCATTTGCTGCATTTCAAAGGCCTCAGGATATCGGAAGTATCTCTGTCTAAAAGCCAGACAGAAAGCACCCTCTAAGAAGCTGGAGGTGAACTGAAGCTGCAAGGTTCAATGGCATAATTCAAACTGCCAAATGGACAAGACTGAATGTCCCCAAGGCAGAGGCGAGGGAGTAATGACAGCACACAGCCTCACTGAGGAGCACCTTCTGTGTGGGTTGGAGGACAGAAACTCACAGAAACCCCACACTGCTCTGTGCACTGACATGACTGTTCCAGGTGGGAAACTGAGTCCCAATGAGGTAAGTGTCCTGTAAGGTCACACTGCAAGAAAGCTTGGGGTAAATAAGAAACCATCTTTCCTGAGGCATGCAGAGTCCCCACTGCTGTTTCCCCCAGCGTGGGCAGTAGGTTACTCACTGTGGTATCAGAACAAATCTGCTCGGGGAGTCAGGGTGTGGCAGAAGAGTTGCAGAGATGGCTCTGTTTCTCCACCAGCAGAACTCCCCTTCATGCACTGCTTCCACGGGCAGCCAGCA
Source organism: Solenodon paradoxus (assembly GCA_004363575.1). Classification (NCBI taxonomy): domain Eukaryota; kingdom Metazoa; phylum Chordata; class Mammalia; order Eulipotyphla; family Solenodontidae; genus Solenodon; species Solenodon paradoxus. The sequence goes on from RJWH01000708.1 coordinate 471,593, forward strand.
GCCAGGGCTCCAGGTGAAGGGGACGGTATGAACAGGTGTTCTTTGTCTCCTGGTAGCAACACAATGTCCCTCAGCAACTGGCCATGTCACCTGATCAGGCTGCAAGAGTGAGGCAGTGAAGGAAATCTCCATCCTGGGCCATCAACGTCACATGTCTGGGTGTATGTTTGTCAGGAAGAAGTAAAAAGAACTAACATTGCAGCTGCTGGGTGCCAGGTACATTTTTACAGATTATTTCCTCTTCAGGAACCTTCTGAGGATGATAAAATTGAGGCACATGTAAGGTCAATGCATCTTCCCAGTTTCATGCAGAAAATAAGTAGCATAGCATAGGCTGGTCTCATTCCAAATCCTGTGCCTTTCCATCTTCATCCATTAGTTTTCCAGATGATCTTCATACCTTTTCCTTCCTAGAAGCTGTTAGTACTAGATGCTCCTTCATCACTACTCTCTCCATCAGGATCTCAGTCAGTACACCTTCACCATCACCATTATCATCACCCTGATAATGTCACTGTCACCATCATCGCTATTCTTATTTTTACCTCAACTCAATCATCTTCATTATCCTCACTCCCACTATGAGCATCATTATCATCGCTTCTCCATAACCCTCCTCTTCTTCCTCCTCACTATTATCACCATCATATCCTCATCTCATAATCAACATTACCATCATTTCTATCACCGTCACTATTGTCACCATCATATTGCTTCTTTATTAAATAAAAGTCTCCACTGGTCTCTCATTGCTTTTTAGAGACTAAAGTCCTTTTCCTGATACATGAGACCAAGTGCAGTTCATCCTTTGTCCCTCTCTTCCTCTTCAATCCAGGTTTCCGCTCACTTGCCTCCTTCCCACTTAAAGGATTCACTACCACCCCTGCCTCCTGGGAACAAGCTACTTCCTCTGCATATCAGCCAGATATCAGTTCGAAAGATTGCTCCAGCAAATTTCTCCTGATTCCTATAATGGAACAAGACTCTGTTTTATATTGATATATTACCCTCCACTTCTTTTATGCTTTCAAGTGGGGCCACATCTCACCTTCTGCACAGTTTGTCTAAGTGTTTTCTTGTATGATTCATGTCCAGTTTTACTTTAATAATCAGCTCCATGGAGGCAGGCACTGAGTCTGTCCTGTTCACCTGAGCACCTCTGGGGCCTGTCACAGAGGAGTCATGTGAGCACAAGACGAAGGATTAAAATGGTTTGTCCTCAAGGTGTAGACTTAGACAAGGGGAAAGTATAGGGAGGAAACTGCAGGACAGGAAGGAGTTTGAGCAGAGGTGGGGGTAGGGCTGGGGGCACGAAGCTTCAGCACTGCCAAGGCGTTACACGTGGGCCATGTTTAGTGTGGCCGTCAGGAGGCCAATTTCAGCTGCAGAGCAAGACAAAGCCCATCATCTACATCTGACACCAGATGGACAATGTGCTGGAGGCTCTCTGGAGGAGGAGGGAGGCTTCTTTGTAATAGGCCAGATGTATTAAATGTTTAAACTAAGTCAAAATATAAAAAATACGAATTGAGGCAACTTTTATCTGAAAAATAATACAAATCCATATGTGCAGGCTCACCACTCATCAAATATATGACAACACACCATGCCCACCACTAAATTACCTAAAGTCCTTCACCACTATCCATTGGACCCATCACCAATTGCTCCCACCCTCACTCAAGTAATCTCAATTCTATTGACAATGTACAAGGGGTGGCTATTGTTTTGTACAATTGTTTGCTTTATTTCTTTATATGCCATATATAAGAGAGATCACCCAGTATTTGTATTTTTCCTTCTGACTTATTTAACTCTAGTTCCATCCATGTTGTCACAAATGACATAATTTATCTTTTTAAGGACTGTGTAGAATTTCAATGTGTATATACCACTTCTTTAACCATTTATCTCTCAGTGGGTCCTTAGGCTGTTTCCAATGCTTAGAAAATGCAAATAATGCTGAAAATAAACATGGGGGGTACATATATATCTTCAAATTAGTGGTTTTTGTTTTGGGGGGATAAATGCATAGAAGTGATATAAAATCGTATGGAATTTCCATTATCATTTTATTTTAGGAATCTCCTTACAGTTTTCCCTAAGGGTTGTACCAATTCACACTTCAACCAACAGTATGAAAGTGTTCTCTTTTCTCCACCTCCTCACCAACATTTGTTGTTTCCAGTCTTTTGCTTAATAGTCATTCTCATAGGTCTGAAGTGATATATTATTAGCATTTTGATTTGCATTTTTCTAATAACATGTGAGGAGGAACATCTTTTCATATGTCTATTGGTCATCTGTATGTTTTCTTTAGAGAAATGTTTATTTAATTCTTCTGTCCATTTGTTGATTGCATTGTTTGTTTTTGTGTTGTTGAGTTTTATGAGTTATATATATAACTTAGATACTGTCTTTTTTAGATGCGTGATGTGCAAATATCTTCTCCATGTAGTAGGATATCTTTTCATTTTTAGTGATAATTTCTTTCACTGTGCAGAAGATTTTTTTGTTTGATGCAAAAACATCAAAGACCTCTCTAAGGCTGATGTCATGAAATAGTGCCTATGTTTTCTTCTAAGTATTTCATAGTTTCTGTTCTTATATGCAAGTCTCTAATCCATTTTGAATTAATTTTTGTGTGTGGTACTGGAGAGTAGCCTGGGTCACTCCTTTCCACATGGCAGTCCAGCTTTCCCAACACCATTTGTTGAAAAGACATCCCTTTCTCCATTGTACACATGAGACTCCTTTGCCATAAATTAACTGACCATATATGTGTGTTTATTTCTTGTGATTCAGTTTTATTCTATTGATCTGTGTCTTTGTTTTTATTCCAGTACCATACAGTTTTGATCACTATTACTATGCAGTATAATTCAATATCTGGGAATGTGATACCTCCACTGTTTTTTCTTTCTTATGTTTACTTTGACTATTCTAAATCTTCTGTGATTTCATACACATTTATTTTTTTTGTCCTAACATATGGTCAACATATGGTCATTGAGAATGTAACATGAATACTTGAGAAAAATGTGAATTCTGCATTTGTCAGGTGAAGTGTTAAGTATATGTCTATTAAACTCATTTGCTATAATTTGTCATTTAAGTCTGTTGTTTCCCTGTTAATTTTCTTCCTGGTTGATCTATCCATTGTTTCAAGAGGGATGCTGAATTATCCTACTACTATTGCATTGCTGTCAAGATAACTCTCTAGTTCTGTTTTTAATTGCTTTATTAATTTGGATGCTCCTTCATTTGGTGTCCACCTGTAATGACTCATGTCTTCTTGCTGGATCGACTTCTTAATCATTATGCAATATACATACCTGTCATTTTTACCTGCTTTAATTGGAAGTGCATTTTATCTGATGTAAATGTGGCTGTTTCTGCTTTTTTAGGTTGCCATTTGATTGCAGGACTATATTGCAACCTTTGCCTTTGAATCTATGTTTATCTTTTGAAATTAGATTTTTTTTCGTATACAACAGAAAAATGGATTTTGTTTTTTCATCCATTTGGCTACTCTTTGCCTTTTGGTTGGTGACTTAGTCCATTAACACTTAGGGTGATAATTGATATGTAGCTGTTTATTACTGTTGTATTGTTTTCTGGGTGTTATTGCAGACTGTACCTCTGTTCTCTTCTGGGCACACTGAAAGCTTTTATGCTGTGTTTGGTTTTGCTTTTTATTTTCCTTCTTAGTTTTTCTATAAATTTATGCTTTGAGTTTACCCTGAGGTTTACATAGCAGTTTCTATGCTTATAAGTTGCTTTAACTTGGATTTGGGTAGAGCATGCAGCAGTTTCCCCCAGAGTCACAGGTCTGAACAACACACAGGAGACAGACTCAAGAGTTGTGAGCCCAATTAGCAAGCAGAGGACAGTTTCAACAGAAGCTCTGGGAAAGAGCTGGAAACTGCTGGTAGCAAAGCACAATTCTCATGAATATCCCTCAAAAGACCAGCAGTCCCAACAGGGATAGTAAACAAGCCCTGGGGCTTGAGGGTGGAAGTTCTAGAAAGTGCCAAGTGGATAGTTAAGTTGTTTAGCAGTAACCCCAGGCAGATAGAAACTGCTGTCTTAATGACACCTCTCCAATGATCTTCCCTGAGAGAGACAGAGAATGGAACATACCCTATCTGAACACCCAACTGTGTGTATGTTAAGAGACCTGCGGTTTGTCTCTGGCAGCCCTGGGAACCCCAACTGTGACCAGAAAGAGTCCTACACAGGTTTGCTTATGGCAAAGGGGTTGGGTATTTCAGCCTGGGCCCTTCCTGCAATATAAGCCTCCAATGCCAGCACCATGCAGAAGCAGCATTCTGGTTCACGAAGGAGGCTAGATTTCTTTCTACTCTAAAGGAGGCTTTTGGTGAAATGAGTGAAAGCCAGTTCCCAGGTGTGGGGGCACCCATTGAGGGAGCAGGTGGCTCAGCTCTGGGGAGAGTGTTTGTATCCTTATGGTCCCAGGGTCTCCAAGCAGGGTGTCATGCTACTGAGACAAATTAGCTTCTCCCATTGTTTATAAAGATGTGTGTCCTTTCTCTTTGTGGAGTTGTCCCCATTCCTTTTCAAAGGTCACAATTGCTGAATAGGTATAGTTATGTTATGCTGTGGAGAGGAGGTGAGCTAGAAATCTTAACAGTCTACCATCTTGGAACTGGATCTAGCCATAGTTCTCTTCTGACTGTGATGTCTGTTCCCCTCCCAATAGCTCTATAAAGCCTGGATAATTATCAAGGCTCCTGTCCCAGACTAAAAAGTCCTCTGACTGCTCCCCCTTACAAGGTCACTTCCCCATTCACCCTCTGCGACTTGGCATGCCTAGTCCAGTTGATTCTCTTTCTGTCCCCTCTGCCTGGAATGTTCCTTTCAAGGTCAATCTGCCTGTTATTATTCTGGAGACCACTCCTTGCCATGTAGGCTCATAGGCAACTCCATACTATCACCCTGATGCTCCCTTTATTACTTAGTTCACATTTGGATTTAATTCTGTCCATTTCTTTAGTTTTATAGATCAAAATGCAATATTCATTCTTTTGTTATTACTGAAAAATGCAAAAAGAGATTAATAAATACTCATTATTATCAAATGCACTATCCAGAATTAACAAATGTTTATATTTTGCCATATTGATTTCCAATCACTTTATATAAAATTTTAAGGTTTATATGCATATATAAAATATGTAAAATATTGTCTGTCTTATATAAATATACATCTGGTATACACACATTACATATGCTTACTATATAAACTATATTTTACATATAGAAACATTTTACATATAGTTTGTCAATATCCTCTGACATTCCTTTTCTTACTTTCCCAGGGGCAGCACCAACCCTGAATTTACTTTATATTCCTCCCATTCATGGTTTTGAATGTTCACTGCAAATACATGGTCTCCAAGCTATGTATGGGATTGGTTTTCATGTTTGGTATTGCACTGTTATTTTGTTCTGCTATTGCATTTTTCATTCAATATTCTATCTTCTAGGCCAGTGTTGTTACCATACAGATCTAGTTCATTCTATAAAAATGTCCTAGAGTATTCTATTCTCTGACTATATCACAATTTTTTACCCTCAATTTACTGAAGGATATTTATATTATTTCCAGGATTACAAGCAGAGCAGTGATCTGGTGCTAGATTAAGTCTCTGTAAACTCACACGAGGCATTTCTCTGGAAATGTGATTGCTCCATCATGGGAAATCAGACTTTTGTCCGAAATATTCTTTCTCAGACAATATGCAGGCAGGTAGTGGTACCCTCCATTGTGGAAATAAAGTTACACTGTGGAAGCACTGGTGTGCCAAGGGATTCGAGAGAGAGTGAATTTCTGCCTGTTAGGGTGGAGAGAGAAGAGTCTTCATGTGCTCTTGGGTGGTGCAGATGGTGGGGAAGGTGGAAGGACATGAGCAGACAGAGACTTGGGATAGTGGTAAGAGGAGGTACCAGGAATCATGTACTCAGGAGCATGGTCACCAGGGTGTTAGTTTAGGATCTGGAAATACTAGCCAGCTAAGGAAATTGCAAGCAGTTTAATGCTGCCACCTTCTGGCAAGACTCAGAGCAACTGATTCTTGGAGGAAAGAGAAAGGGCTAAAAACAGCTGGACCTGAAAATATAAGAAGGGGAAGGTGCTTTCCTGTCCCAGTCCCAGTGGATCCTGTAGAAGGAAGTCGTGTGGCTTATAGTAGTGCAGCCATGGGTTTGGAGTCTTCCAGCGGGGCCCAGTCCCAGCACGGACCTTGCCCACGGGTCGCTTTGCCTGCAGTGATGCGGGCGCTCCTTAGGTGGTGAGACTCAGAGTGTTTGCTCCTCATGCCCACAGCCCACCCAGCCCTGCCACTGCTCAGAGCATCCTCCTCTTCTCCAGACCTATCAAGATCGTGATGCTGGCAGCCTGTCTCACACTCAGGCAAAATACTATCTTCTGAACTCAATGCCTTGGAAACAGCTTGGAGTTAGGGCAGGCAGGGTAGTGGCAGGATGTGAGTGACCAGGAGCAGGACACAGAGGCAGCACCAATAAACCTGGGCCTGAGTCCTGGCCCTGTGCCTCCTGCGCAAGATTAGGTTTTCTTTGGATTCAGTTTCCTCCCCTGCAAACTGGAACTGCTCATTGTTATGAAGGTGCCATGGGGGAGGGATGGAAGACATCTATCTTGGTGTCAGATGTGCTCTTTTCTCCTCTGAATGACCTCAGATGGTGAGCAGGAAAGCTCCTGTATCCCATCCTCTCCCTAAAAACAGCTTTTTTGTAGTCATTCAGAGGGAAGCTACCTTGTCCTTGGACCCACCTGCCTGGTATGTTCTGGCTCCTACCCAGGTGTGGCACCTCGCTTCTACAATGCCTCTGCTCCTCCTTACCTAGGAGTCAGCCCTGAGGCCCTGTCCTCAAGTGCCCTCTTGTCCCCCATTCTGTCTTCTTCCTCCAGCTTCCCCTCAGTAGTATCAGAGACAGGCAATAGTTTCCTCTGTCTCGAACAGTGGTTAAAAAAAAAAGCTTCATTACTCTCCCAACTCCCAGCTTTTTATTGTGGTTATATATATAGACATCTCAAAAGGAGGCCCTGTCAAAGAAGAAATCATCTCACACATTCATATAGCATGTCAGCAGAAACACTTCTATGTCACAGGGACAGAGAAAGCGTATAATGGAAGTTGGACCCTCAGACTTTAACTAGTAGAAAGCAAGTTTGATTGAACTATTCAGGAGTAAACATGTGCTACTCTCCAGAAAAAGAGGACATAAGTGTTCACAATCATTTTTCTTCATGATTTTTAGAGTAAATCTCCATTATTTCAAATGCATTTAGAACAATGTATTTAGGTTCTTTAAAATATAGCTGTTGTAATTCATAATCATCCTCAATTAATTTGGGACTAAGTGACCTACATAGAAAAATTTAGAGCTTCACGCATTTAAATAACTAAAGCACTACAAATGTGCTTTTACATATTTTGAAGATTTCCTGTTAAGGTTAAGGAATATTTAAGGGGGAGAAAAAGGATATATTTAGGGATGAAGAAACAAAACAATTCAGAGTACAAAAGGATCAGCAATTTTTTCTTCTAAAAATTTTTTAAAAATAACTAAGAATCCAAAGGGCAGAATCAAGAGAGGCAGAGAGGTGCACCCTCATGGCTCAGGCATTAAGTCTATGCTCCAGCATAGTCCACTTAATGCCTAATAACCCTAGTTTATGACACGGGGCGAGGGGTACAGCCAAAATGAACAACTAAATAAATAAATAAAATGCTTCCTCCTCCTCTCTCTTTCTTCCTGCTTCCTTCTGAGAGAGAGAGAGAAAGAGAGAGAGAGAGAGAGAGAATATTTTCATTCAGCCCTTGAAACCTAATAAAGTTTGCCCAGAAGACATACACACTGTTATGGACCAGTAATTCCTGTTTACTTCCACCCCACCCTCTTCCTTTTGAACAGGATTGTCTGCAACTTATTGTTTTTAATTACTGTTGTTATTGTCTCTCGCCACTTTTTGTTGGAACTGTTGGGTTGGCACTTTCTAGAGCTGTGACTGGGAGCTGTATGTAATTGATTACAGCTAGAAACCTCAACCTCATCTGACTTTGAGGCTTTAGAAGATGAGATTTTGGACTTTGAGCTGAAGAGATATAATATTTAGATTATGAGACTTTGAATTTTGAGTTGACACTGTAAGGACTCTTGCGAATCTCCTTCTGAATGTGGAAGAGACCTATGAGTATGATGAGATCCACCCCATGATCATATTGTACTGCATTTCACCAGCAAGACCCAGTACTATCCTTGGTGGGCCTGACCTAATTACACTGGGGGGGTGGGGTGGGGGGGGTGTAACAAATACCTTCACTGAATCTAGAAAGCAAATTGGAATTATTTGGTGATATTATATAAGCACCTGACCTCTGACCATTGGGGTATATTCCTGCCATAGGCCATAACTGCTGTGATGTCATTGCTTTCAAGAAGATGGACAGGGCGACATTATGAGTCCTCTGCTTCCCCCTCAGCCTGGGTCCTCCCAAGGTTGAGTGCTTTCTGTGACCTGTGGTTGGGAGTGCATGTGATATGTCAGGTCACGTGGAGGGTCTGGGTGGGGGATGGGCTGCGTCCCTGGGACAGAGACAGTTTCCCCGGCTGCTCCCAGCTTGTGATGTCTGCTGGGTCCGGGATATTGATGCAGCCGGCTGATGGCAACCAATGAGGCCGAGGGCTCAGGTCTAGGTTGGCCGAGGCCCTGGGCCACCACGGTGGCGCTGCTGCTGCTGCTGCTGCAGGCAGAGACCTCCCGAGCCGCAGGGGAAGGTGCGTGGACAGGGGATGGCAAGGGGCCAAGGTCACACAAGTTTCATTGCCCCCTCCTCACCTCCCACTCATCTCTCCTGTCAAGGCTCAGGAGGACCTCTGAACAGGGTGGGTTAGAGGCGCCCCCTTTCCTACTGGCTACGTCTCAAGTCTCCCCAAGCGCCAGCCACACCCTCTTCATTTTAAGAACGGGAAGCACTACTTCAGGAGGGCAATCGACAAGCAGATTGCTCCATTGGCCTCAGTCTCCAGGGAACATTAGACCAGGTGGGAGGGGCCACCACGTCGTCACCGGGGCCCTCTGGGACTTCAAACAGTGGTGCTGGCTAAGCGAACATGCTCCGGAGAGTCGGGCCTCTGACCCCACTGTGTGCTGACATCACCTCTGCAGCTCCTCCCCTTTCTTCTCGCTCTTCCAGACCCACAGCCTCCTTCCTTAGTGCTGCCATCACCAGTGAAGTCAGGTGGCCCTTTGTCATAGGGGCCATGTCACCAAATCCTGGGCCTTAGATTTCCCAGCTTTGAAGTGAGGGGTCTGCTGGCCCTGGGTCTGTTCATGCTGACATTTGGAGGCACCAAGGCTGCTGTCTAGAGCACAGGTGTCTTATGCCTGGGATTGTCTCCACAGTGTGTGGGAAGCCCGTGGTGATGGAGAAGATCTATGGTGGTGAGAATGCACCGGACCAGCGCTGGCCCTGGCAGCTCAGCCTGCTCTACCACGTTAAACACATCTGTGGAGCTGCCCTCATTGATGCCTTTTGGGTGGTTTCAGCTGCCCACTGCTTCCAAATGTGTGTCTTCCTTTGGGCCCAGCTGCTGGAGAGGTGACGGTGGAGGGGCAGGTGTAGCTTGGTGGGTGTAGCTCAGGCTGGCGGAACAGAGCTGGCGAAGGGCGCCCTGCTTTCCTTCTGGGTTCTGTCGGGTGCTTCGCTGCACCGCGTGTCACTATTTGCTGTTGCCTCTGGCATGGACTCAGCAGTCCCTTCTATCTGGAATGCCATCCCTCTTCACACCTGATACCACTCTCTAGTTTGGGTCACATCTCCCAGGATAGACGCCACTTACCTCATCTCTCCCTCCCCGTCCCCCAGTCCTTACACTTTGGCCATACTGACTGAATATGGCTGTCTCCGTTACATGTACATTACTCTTAAATAGCTAAATAATGAAAATGAACTGTGATTCTCTGTAAATACTTGGAAACAGAGTTTCATTCCAAATAACAGCTCCAGTTAACTCTTCCTCAAACTTTAGGAATCGAAATCTTGTTCCTGCTCAAGGTGCACTCTGGTTTCTGCATCTTGCTCAGCTCTAGATAATCCCACAATCCCAGGGGGGTCTCAGTCACCTTTTGTGCCAATGGTAATGGGTGTGCAGTGTCCCTGGTCACATGTTTAGCCCAGGTTTCAGTCTCTGATTTAGGTGAGAGAAACAGTCCTGGAGCCTCTGGCTCCCAAGGTTGGAAAACCAATTGGTCAGAACCCAGTGTGGAGACGCATTTTGCTCCATTCCAACCAAACTGTTCAAAAGCTACCCCAAAACTACTGCCAGAGGCCCTCGTGGGTCTGACCACAAGTCACGTGGGTATGTTCTTCACTTTCAGAGACTCAATGTCTCTAACTAGTACCTGGATTTTCCTGCCTCTTCTGTAGCATTATCTGCCTAGGGAGGGTTATGACCACCATTAACCTCACTGTCTGAAACATGAAGCAAATGACCTCTGTCCTGGGAGCTGGGACACACATGGTCAGAAGGGTGGGCTGCTTCTCAGGTATATCCTGGCTTGTTCTGTGCTCAGAGGTAGTAGGGAGACCATCACACTCCAAATCAGGAGCACAGAGTTTCTGATTCATTCAGCACCCATGTGTGCCAGGCCCTGCATGAAACCCACTAGGGGATGTGGTCATGTATGACCCACCTCAAAGTATCTCATCCTATCAGGAAAGGGAGACAGAAGCCCGACACCTGGGAGGCAGGACAGAGAGACCAGAATATGTAAGAGAGTATCAGGAGGGGCTGGAGCTAGAGGGGTTTTACAGGAGAAAGGATCTGAGTAGAGGGACAGCACAAGTAAGAAATGTTGCTCATGTTCCAGAAATAAAAGATCCAGTTTTATGCACTCTATTTGCTCCTGAGACTTGAGTATCTATCACCAGGTGAGACCAGCATTAGTGGAGACAGGATCATTCTGGGCTTAATGGGGTCTTTGAGAATCACTACATACCATGGGCCTTCCAAGTTCCTAGGATCAGAGTTGGAATGAGCCAAGTCTCCTCTAAAATAATTGGGTGAACTTCTATGTCTTCCTAATGTTTCTTTCCAGTACTGAGATTTTATGCTCCTTTGATTCTAGGGCATTCTGGGAAAGACATCAGAAACTTTCAAGGAAATCATGTCCTGAAACTGAGGACAGTAATCTAACCCACTTCAAGAAAATATTAAAACGTGAGGCAAGAGAAAGCTCTGAAATAATGGTGGGATCTGTAGCTTATAGAGAATCAGAGAGGATGGGATCAGGCTGTCAGGGTGAAGGTGCTTACCTGGCATGCAGAGGGTATGATGACACTGCAGGCTTTCCACTTCCCCACAGGTCCAACAAGCCATCTGACTATGTGGTCTTTCTAGGGTACCACCGTCTACAATATCCCACCAAGCACCGCTGGCAGCTGGCAGTGTATTGAATCATTATCCACCATGATTTTAACAAGCTCTACTACATGAGCAGGGACATCACCTTGCTGCAGCTGTATGTGTCTGTGAATTATAATTCTCACATCCTCCCTATCTGCCTTCCAGAGTCTAACATGACAATTCCCCCGTCTACCACCTGCTGGATAACTGGCTGGGGGTGATCACCGAGCATGGTGAGCAAGGGCCTGGTGGGCCCGGAGGGTGATGGCTAAGGAGGAAGGTGGTGCATGACCAGGATCGCTGTGGGGATCTACAGTCCTAACTGTATATTCTCCTAAAGCTTTGAAGTTCCCATGGTCCAAAGTTCAAAAAGTCTGAGCATTTCTAATTTTTCGAACAAGGCGTATATACTCTGACTATGAACCATTCAGTATTCCACCCTGACTCCCAGTGCTGTTTGGGTCAGGTCCCCCTAGGGCTTTACCAAACACTGCCATGGAAGACACAAGGCATCCATCCCTAGGAAATGAGGGCAGGCCTGCTTTGGCCTGGTCGCCGAGGTTGGGCATTTATGGCTTAAGAACATTTCCCTCTGTGAACCACATTTCCCTCATCCTTTAACTCAAGTAAAACCTACCCATTCTGTCAGCTTGCCAGACTTGTATATTTTTAGACTAAGAGAGGAGAAATGCAAAGATTGTGCAAAGATTGCACAAGGGTGAAAAACTTTAATTTGGAAAAATGTAACCTCAAGTAACAAAGAGTAGAATGTAAACGTGCATGATTTGGAGGTCATGACCTGGCAGAGTATCTCAGCAGAAGTTTATCTTTGCTGTGCAGGCCAGAGCTGGGACCCCTACTCCTGACCACTGAATGCGAATCATCCTGCCCAGTCATGAGAACAGACAATTCTCCAACATTTCCAGAGATGATCTGTCACTTTTTAAGTACCAGAGGCAGAGCTGAGAGAATTCTCTAAGATAGGCTGGAGGGGAGTAGGTGTATCACGAAGGAATCCACGGACTGGAGCAGCTTCTGGTATAGAGAGAAGTAATATCAACTAGAGACTCAGCCTGAAGTTGCTGAGCCTCAGACATACAAGGGCCTTACATGGCAAGCTATCACTATAGTATCAGCTTGCCTCATGTGGACAGCAGGTCAGATCTGTGAGTAATATCTAGAAATAGAATCCACATGGAAAGGGTCTACAGACCAGCTGTTCCCTGAGTCAGGGCCCTGTCTTGTTAATCAGGCCCCAGCCTGCTGGTGCCCCTTTGGTACATTGGCACAAATTGACCCAGGTGGAACTCCCAGCTTCCACTCTTTGTGCCTTTACTTCCATCTCCACACAGCAGCCAAATTGTGCTTTAAAACACAAGCAGACCCTTCAACAGTTTCCTAGTGTGTTTAGAAATGGACTCCAAACTCCACCTCCTGATGAGGAGGCCCTGCTTGCTCTGGAGCTTGCTCTGATAGGGCCTCATCTTTTTCACTCCCTTCTCCCACCCTATTGCAGCCACAGCCTTCTTCCTGCTCCTTCCACTGCAAGCTCCACGCCTTTGCCTTCTAAAGAACTGTGAACATCCCGCTCCCTCATCTTTAAATGCCCTCTGAGAGGCTACCCCAGTCCTGTCAGCTGGAACTGGGGGCACCTCCCTTAACAAGCAAGTTTGGGAGGGAGCTGACTTCACTTCCCACAACTGTCTGAAATTCCCCATCCCCTGCAGAATTGCTGGCCAAGCCTTACCAGCTGCAGCAGGGAAAAGTCGGCATCCTGGGCTCTGAGGTGTGCAAAATGTATTTCCAATCACCAGGCAATGACAATGATTATTCTATATATGAGGATATGCTGTGTGCTGGGGACCTTGTGAAAGAAAAGTCCATCTGCCGAGTAAGTGAGATCAACTCCATTCCAGAGGCCCTTGGGTGCTCTTTTCTCCTGTGGCATCTGTGCAAAGTGTTAGAGCAGAATGACAGAGGCTCCAGAAAGAGAATGTCCATTTTGTCCATTTTCTTCCTATCTTTTAAAGACACTTTGTGGAGTTAAGATATAGAGAAAAAGGCATCATTTACAATGTACCATTGGATTTGTCTTTTAAAATGGACACATTCCTGTAACCAGCACCCAAAGGGTCCTCCTCATACCTCTTTCCTGGCACTGCCCACCCCACCCCTACCCCCACCCATTAGTTCTGCCTGGTGTCTAAAGTTCTGTGGATTAGTATTGAAACTGGTTATAAATTATACAGGGTACATGCTCATGTGATTTATTTTAGTCAATATTATACATGAACATACAATAATATGACTCATCCATTCTTGTGTTGTTGGCATTTGGGGGTCTTCTATTTGAGATCATTACAAAGACTATTACTGTGAGTGTCTCAGTGTATATGTTTTAGTGGACCTGAGGTCACACTGTAGTTGGGTCTAGGCCTGGGAGTTGAATTGTGGAGTAAATATGGTTCATCTCTTGTAGACTGGAGAGCAGCTCTTCATCCGCCTACAGCAGTCTGCACTCCCTCAGCAGTGGGGGCATGTCCAGCATGCGCCATGTTGACGATGGTGCTTCATATTGTCCATTTTCATTTCAACCTTTGCCCGTGGATATGTGTTTCTCTAGTAGAAAATGACGATAGGCCTTTTTTCCTATGTGTATTTCCTGAAATATCTATTTAGATTTTTTGCCAGTGTCTGTCTTTAATGTTTAACTGGAGGATATAAGTAAACTATTAGTTATTTGTATTATGAAGGTCTTCTCCCAAACAGTGTAGTCCATCTGTTTGATGGTAGGGAAACTGGCGCCCAGAGAGGGATGAGTCGCCCAAAGTGAAGCGGTAGACTTGGAGGATCTCTGCTCTTTTCAGGGACTGTGACTCCACAGCCTTCCTCTAATCACCTCCTCTCCCACTCCTGCACCTTTCTTCTAGCTCTTTCTCTCTCTCCATGCGCATCCCCCAGTAGCTCAGAGACATTCTGCCATGAATCCCACCTTCAAACACCCTAGATACACCTTGTCTCCTCCCCACAGCCCCAGCCCATACCCCAATTCTCTGACTCCTTCCCCAGCAGGGTCCACCCAGTGGGGTCTGCACTCACTCTCTCGTCTCCCTGCCTTTCTCCTCAGGCCACTCCATCAGGGTTCGTACGTACCATTCCTTAAACATGTCCTTACTAAGTTAACCAGGGCCTCAGTCTCATCAGGGCTGCTGGTTCCACCTCAGGTCTCATCCCCACGGTGCCCAGCAGTACACCCTCAAGTATCTTCCATAAGTCCCTCCTTGGCTCCCTCTCCCCTTTTGGACTTCTGCACACTAAGAACCCACCTCTCAGCACACATCCAGCTGGGTGCCTGGCTCCACTTTTTCCATAGAGGAGAAGCAGGGTCAGATTGGGCAAACCTTTGCCTCTCCATATCCTGCTGCCATTATCAGCCCTGTACTGCAGTCCCAACTTGACTTATCGCTCTGCTCTAGCTGTGCTTCAGCCAGCCCAGTATCAAGCTCCCATCCTTTATGAATCCTTTTCAGGTCACATCACTTCCCTTCTGAGGGTGCCTCAGTGTTCCCTTCACATTCCCTCCACCTGCACTGTGCTCTGGAGGGTTGGCGGCTGTCTTGCCCCTGCTTAGCCCCTCCCATGCCAGGCATGTTGTCCACCACTGCCTGCACTTTCCAGAGTCAGGCCACCTTGTCTCTACAGCCTTGGCTCAGAGTTCTCTACGGACACAGTTGGAGCAGCCCTTCCTAACCAATTCTGGCACCTCTACAGATGAGCTCGAGGCATTGTCTGTGTCCATGCTACATGGCATCTCAGCATCTCCTGCAGATCAAGGGCACTCAGTCATATTGATTCAACGGAAACCTGGAAGGGTGCTATTTCCTTGGTCCCTGCTTTTTGGCCTTTGAGATGAAAGTGTTACTCTCCCTTGTGGCAGGTGCCTTCCTGCCTCAGGTCCTTCGTGCAGTCTCCAGGGTTCTTACTCTCAGAGTGCGTTAGGCTTCCCTGTGATTCTAGAAGCTCTATCAGCTGTGCCTGGGCATCAGCTCCTTTCTTCTCAGCATGGCCAGCAACTTGGCATTTTCTAAGGAAGCTCAACCAAGAAGTTGAGGAACTAGAAACCCAGGTGTGATGCAGTTTGGCCAGAGGCCTGCAGACCCAGCGTCCGGGCCCTCCGTCCTCCTCCCTGTGGGACCTCAGGTGGTACCTTCTCCCAGCTGGTGGGGAGCACAGAAAATTGGTTTCCATGCTTGAGTCTCCAGTGTTGTCTGATTGACCTGTGACTGGAAGTCTGGAGGGCTGCTCAGAGTCCCCTCTGGGGTTTTGTGAAATGAGCATCAGGGCCCCACCCTTGAGATTTGAGATATAGCTGTGAGGCCCTGTATATCTGCACTTTTCAAATCACCCAGATCATTCTGATGGGAACATCATTTTCATCTTTTCCTTGACATGACGCCTCCTACCTTCTACTCTGAAGGACAAAGGGGACTCTCTTCACATGACCCAAGCAATGTATGTTCTTCTCTTTTTGACCCCCATCATTCATGCCCACTGTTTCCTCTGGGAGATTCTGGAGGACCTCTTGCCTGCCCATTAAATGGCACCTGTTTCTGGTGGGAGTGGCCAGCTGGGGCCTGGACTGCCACTCACCCACTGGCCCCAGCGTCTTCGCCAATCTCACCTACCTCTCCAAATGGATCAAGGAGAATCAAGATAACTCACCTAACCCCAATCCTGACTCTGTTCCTCCTGAGGCCAAACCTCCCATTTTGGGTGACTTTCATGTTTCCCTGGGCATAGTGCACAAGCCTAGGAGTTGTACGATCCTTGTGTCTTCACAGATCCTCTTCTTGCTGCTGTTTTCCCTCTGAACACTGTGACAGATCCCTGGTGACTTTTCTGGTCCTCTGGTCCTCTGGCCTATCTATTACTGGCAATGGACTCTACACTTTACTTAAATGTGTCCATCTCTGAGCTCTCTTGTCCATCTGAGGTCTGCTGCAGAACTAAGAAAATAAAAATAATTGAATAAACTTACTTCTGTTTCTGACTCCGCAGAGTTACTCTGCACCACTGCACTCACTGCCTGTTTCACTATGCTTAGTGCTCCTCACACAGGAGGTTCTTTCTGGGTGGGATAAGGAATGACAAGTTTACCAGAGGACTGACTGACCGTCTGGAGCTGAGGCCTCTATCAAAAGAGCTTACCTAGCTCTGGGGCCAGAAGGAAGTGGCATATCCTGATCCCATGGAGGAAGTTTTATTTTCCCCAAGTTGGAACAACGAAGGCTTTTCTAAGTTCCACAGGTAACAGAGGCTCCACCTGAAAAGTTCTTCTTAAAGTAGACTGCAAAGGTCACTAGCCACCAGGCTGAGGTCCAAAGTCTTAGGTCAGCAGTCCTCAGAGCTCTGCTATGGAGATAAACTCCCAACCTATTCTCCCTGTACTTACAACCTTGACCTATCCCAGGCTCCCACTACCCTCTGTGGTCTCGCCTTGTTTTGAGGTCATTTTGTGGTAAAAGACCTTTTCCCTGTCCCCAATGCAAAAGTTAGTCTGCCAGGAATTTTCCACAGTACTACGGAGACTGCAGCTACATCCTGTTATTGTGACTAAGGACAAAGAAGCATAACCTCCCCACTCTGCAGCTGTGTGAAAGCTCCTTTGGGCTGAATTCCATATCTAATTTTGTTCCCAAAAAACCTAGTAAAAAGAAGATTGTGTTTGCTAAATAAATTAATCCATTATCATTTCAAAATAAAAAAGGATAAAATAAAATTAACAATTTTTAAATATAATGACTTAATTTATTCCAGGGATGCAAGAATGTTTCAACATACATCAATATATTAATGCAATATATAATATCAACAAGAGCAAGGAAAAAATACATGATCATATCCATAGATGCAGAGAAAGCTTTTGACAAAAATCCAATCCCCATTTATGATTAAAAAAAAAACCTGAGAATAAAATGGGAATAGAAGGTACATACCTCAACAAAATAAAGGCCATGTGTTACTAATCCACAGCCAATATCACAATCAATGGCAAAAAACTGGAAGTATTTCCAATTAGGTTAGGAGCAAGGCTAGGCTGTCCACTCTCACCAATATTTAACATCGAACTGGAGGTTTTATCTTAAGAAATTAGGCAATAAAAAGAAATAAAAGGAATATAAATTTGCTAGGAGGAAGTAAAAATATCATTATTTGCAGAGAGATGACATGATTATATATATTGAAAACCCTAAACATGCTGGCGAAAAGCTACTAGAACTCATCAGTGGATAACTTAAAGTGGCAGGCTACAAAATCAATGCACAAAAATCTGTGGCATTTTTCTACACAACTCACTAGAAGTAAACAAAATAATGAAAATCACACCATTTAAAATAGAAGTTAAATAAATGAAATGCCTGGGCATATACCTAACAAAGGAAGTAAAAGATCTATAAAATGAACACAAGCTCTTCTTAAAGAAATAGAGGAGGACACAAAGAAATGGAAAGATATCCTCGGCTCATGGTGGGGAAGAGTCAATATTATTAAAATGCCCATCTTACTCAAAGCAGAATATAGTTTTAATGCAATCCCCATTAAAATCCCATGGGCTTATTTCCAGGAAATAGAGAAAAAATAAATTGAAATTTGTATGGAAAAACAAAAGACCCAAATAGGCAAAGCAATCATTAGGAAAAAGAATGAATCTGGAGTGATTACACTTCCAAACTTTGAACTATATTACAAAGCAGTAGTGATCAAAATGATTTAGTCCTGGCATAATAACAGAGGCATAGATCAGTGAAATATAACTGAATCACCAGAAACTGACCCAGTCACATACAGTCAGCTTATCTATGACAAAGGAGCCAAAAGCATACAATGGAGAAAGGAAAGTTTCTTCAACAAATGGTGTTGGAAAAACTGGACAGCCACGTGCAAAAGAATGAAACAAGACCACTCTCTAACACCATTCACAAAAATTAACTCAAAATGGAATAGATAATTGGATATAAGACCAGAAACTACAAAGCTCTTAGAAAACAACATAGGAAAGACTTTCCATGACATCAGTAGTAGAGAAGACTTTGGGGACTCAACTCTGCCATCAAGGGAAACAAAAAGAAAAATAAACAACTGGGACTACATCAAACTAAGGAGCTTCTTTACAACAAAAGAATACGTCACCAAAACCAAAAGGGAACATACTAACTGGGAAAAGATATTTACATTTGATATTTCCAACAAAGACTTAATATCTAAAATATACAAAGAACTAATAAAACTTGACAACAGAAAAACAGGCAATCCAATCAAAAAATGGGAGGAGGTATTGGAGGGACACTTTTCTGAGAGGATATACAGATGGCCAACAGGCACATGAAATTATGTTCCTACTTGCTGGTTATCAGGGAAATGCAAATTAAAGCAACAATGAGATATCAACCTATACCTGAAAGACTGGTTATTATTCAAAAGCCTGGAAGCAACAAATGCTGGCAAGGATGTGGAGAAAAGTGAACACTTTTATACTGTTGGTGGGAGTCCAAATTTGTGCAACCCCTATGGAAAGCAGTTTGGAGATTCCTCAAAAAACTGAAGATGGAAATCCCATATGATCCCAGCATTCCACTTCTGGGCATCTATCCAAGATACAAAAGCACCCATTCACAAAGATGTATGCATCCCCAAATTTATTGCAACCCTATTCATAATAACAAAGAACTGGAAATTACTTAAGTGCCCAACATGAAATGAATGGATAAAGAAGACGTGTTACATATATACAATGGGATACTACACAGCCCCTAGAAGAGATGAAACCCTGTCATTTGAATCAACATGGATGGAACTAGAGTGAATTATGATAAGTGAAACAAGTCAAAAAAAGAAAGATAGATACCAGATGCCCTCACTCATATGTGGAATGTCAATAGACAAAGCAAAATAACAGATGAAACATTTACAGCAGAACTGAGATTACCACAAGGGAAGGGGGAGGGCAGGGGCAAACGGTGGTGAAGCCCACTGGACAATGGGGAAGAACTCTTGGTGATTTAATGGAGGGCATGGTGTATTGAAATACATCTAAGAAATGGGGAACCTACACATAGGAAATTATTTTAATATGTAAAATAATTGCTACAATAAAAATAAATTAATTTTAAAAATCATTGCACAAAATTCTGTTTCATTTCTATGCACAACACTACTAGAAAATGAAATCAAGAAAATTACATCATTTAAAATAGAAATAAAAAGTATCAAATGTTATAAAATATACTTAACAAAGGAAATGAAAGACCTGTACCATTAAAACTACAAGTCTTCCTTAAACGAAATAGTGGATACAAAGAGATGGAAATATATCCCCTGCTCATGCCTATGAAGAATCACATCATTAAAATGGTCATCTTACCTAAAGCAATATACAGATTTAATACAATCCCTATTAAAATTCCATGGGCTTATTTCCAGGACATAGATCAAAATATATTGAAATTTGTATGGAATAACAAAAGACTTCGAATAACAAACAATTATGAGAAAAAAAGAATGAATCTGGAGGAATTATACTCCCAGACATTGAGCTATAGTACAAAGTATTATTGATTAAAACAGTATGGTACTGGGACAACAGAGGCACAGATCAGTAGAACAGTACTGAATCACCAGAAACTGACACATTACATACAGTCAGTTAATCTATGATAAAGGAATCAAAAGCATACGATGGAGAAAGTAAAGTCCTTTTAACAAATGGTGTTGGGAAAACTGGACAGCCACATATAAAAGAATGAAACTAGACTACTTTGTAACACCATTCATAAAAATTAACTCACAATGGACTAGAGACTTGCACATATGACCAGAAACCATAAAATTCTTGGAAGAAACATAGGAAAGACATTCCATGATATCAGCCTTAGAGAGAACTCTAGGAACTCAACTCCAGAATCAAGGGAAAGAAACAAAAAAGAAAAAATAAACAACTGGGACTATATCAAACTAAAAGCTTCTTCACAGCGAAAGAAAACAATCACAAAAACAAAAGACAACATACTAACTGGAAGTAGATATTTACATTCCATATTTATGACAATGGTTTAATATCCAAAATATACAACAAACTCATAAAACTCAATAACAGAAAAATAAACAACCCAATCAAAAAAAAATGGGAGGAGGAATTGGAGAGACATCTTTCTGAAGAGGATATGCAGATGGCCAACAGACACATGAAAAGATGTTTCTACTTGCTGGTTATCAAGGAAATGCAAATCAAAATGATAATGAGATTTCACCTTATACCTGAGAGATTGATTATTATCCAAAAGTCTGGGACCAAACAAATGTTGAAGAGGATGTGGAGAAAAAGAAACACTTTTACACTGTTTGTAGGAGTGCAAATTGATACAATCCCTTTGGAAAACAGTACGGAGATTCCTCAAAAAGTTGAAGTTGGAAATCCCTTATGATCCCGCCATCTCACTTCTGGGTGTTTACCCAAAAGATATAAAAAGCTAATTATCAGAGATGTATGTACTCTGGTTTCTTTCAGCCTTATTCACAATAGCTAAGAACTGGAAACTACCTAAGTGCTCAATGTCAGATGAATGGACATAGAATTTGTTATATACATACATGATGGAACACTACACAGCCCTTGGAAGAAATGAAAGTCTATCATTTGAATCAACATGGATGGATCTAGAGGGGATTACGCTAACTGAAATAAGCCAAAAGAAGAAAGATAGATACCAGACAATCTCACTCATAGGAATTGTGAATATGAAAAAACAATGGAACAGATGAAACAAAAGCAACCCTTGGACATTTGCAGTAGAACTGAGGTCACCAATAGGGTAATAAGTGGGGAGGGGGGAGGGCAGGTGCTAACAAAGCCCACTGGGCAATAGTGAAGAACACTTGATGATTTGGTGGAGAGCAGGGTGTAGTGAAATTGTACATATGCCCCTTACACAGGTAAAATGGATTCTGTATATATATGAGGGTTAGGGGCTTTAGTGTGTCTAGGTTTCCTGGATGTAAAATGGCAGGAGTATCTAGGGGCATGTCCTAGACTCAGATTGCTAAGGTGAAGTCCCCTGTCTTTGGGGAACTTACTCTTAGAAACAGTGAGTCATAGAGTTCACAGCTAGAAAAGTTGATTTACAGATTTAAAAAAAAAGAATGACATTCAAGTCATCATGCCAGACCTCAGGCAATATTGCTCCCAGAGGAACAAAGAGCTTGATAGACCTGACAATAATGAAATGCTTAGAAAGGACAGATGATAGATACTCAACCTTGACTGTTCCTCTAGGAAGATGAGAGAGCAGGCCCTCTGTGGCAGTCCCTAGGGCAAGTGTTTCGTAATTTATTAATGGCTGTCTTCATTTTAAATGCTTTTATTGTATGCAAAATATTTTTTAACTATGGATAATAAATGTTGTTTAACATAAAAACTTCCAATAATAAATGGAAAGAGTGTCACCAAAACTAATTCTAAAGCTATACAATTCAGAAGTAAATAATGGGCACTGACTACATTAACTGACTCAGGAGAAGGGCGCACAGGGAAGAGATAAGGGGGCGCTGCTGTGCATTAGTGTCAGGACTGAAGACTCCCAACACAGGACAAACTAGCTCCTTCCCAGGCCCAGGCTGAGATCTCTGGTCACTACCACAAGTGGCAGGGCCAGAATCTGTACACAAATACAGGTGCTGGAATCCACAAGAAGGCACAGTGATGGACAGAAGACGGACTCACCAGGGAGGTTACCCTGAAATGTCTTCAGACCATGGGGAAGTGACCTTGGGCTCTTGTGTCCCCTGGGATCAGACCCACAGAGTGTAGAGACCTGTTCGCTGCTCCAGGCCGAGAGCACAATCTGTCAGCACACAGAAATGTTTTGCCTGAGTAATTGACAAGACAACTGTCCAAAGACTGGACCGCTGGATATAAAATGATGCAGAGGAAGGAATAAAAACGCTGAAACTCACACACCTGAGCTGAGGGAGGTGCAGGTGGTTTCAGGTCTCACAGAGCAGGAGCAGGAAGAAAGATCCTTTTCTCTCCTCCTCCCTACCACTCAACAAAATCCTGTCCTGAGATCTGCAATGTAAAAAGGAACAATTTCAGCCCACCCTGGTGGAGTAGTACTTGGGGTGCACATACATCCCAAGGCCCTGGGTTCACATTCCTGGGTTGTGGAGATCAGCCAGGATAAGCAACTAACTACATAAACATGTTTCTTCCTCATTTCTTGCCTGCAACTTTCCTTTAAAAAAAGAATGAATGTTTTCTTACTAATAAGCAATTTTCTTTCTAGGACAATCACCAAGCCTTATCTGTGCCTTCTAATAAAAAAATAATAATAAATGAATAATGTGTAGTAATACAACTAACTCTATGGCTTTAATATACTCCAATATGAAACAGAGAGCTAGAGCGTTGTTAGTTTTCAAAATTCAAGAAATCCGATTATATTTATTTATGCAAATTTGGGAAAGAAAGAAAAGGAACATAGGTAACTTGCACTGTTATCCTTTAAATGCATCCCATTAGCACTGCACTGAGATTCCTGTGTTTTGTTTGATTTTTACATATCTATGAATGTATCTATGGAACCTCAGCTTTTGAGAAATTTTGTCATGTGGTGATGTGATAGGGCTGTGGGACTCTAGGGATGGGTCACCTTAGTCAGGCTGGGATGCCATCATATCCTCTACTGATTGCTGGGTCCTCTGAGGACCCACAGGGATACAGAGCTGGAGTAGAAGGGCTTCCCTGATTAGTGGGATGAGACCCTGGGTGGCTCTGTTATGCTCACCATTCCCCCAGGAAACTTGCAGCAGGGAGGTCAGGGCTACGTCAGAATGTCTCATCACCCCCAAAACTTACCCAGCAATGCTCCCTCCTCATTGACCTTAAGGGGATGGGATGGTGGGGTGGGTTCTGCTAGGCAAACAGCATCCTCACAAAGATACAGTAAACTATAGTCCAGATCAAGTCCTGCGGTGGTGTTCCTGCAAGCAACTTCTCTCCAAATTAAAACAAAGAGCAGTCCACTCACGTCAACGGACAAGTGAGAGTCTCACATAGGTAGTGTCAAAGTTCAAAGGGATTTCAATCACTTTACATAATTTGTATAAGGATTAGAAATAGCTTCATAGTCAATCACATATTAGAGTTAATGATGAAAAATTTACTGGAGAAAGAGTAAATCAGGATGCAGACAATTTGTCAAACTATGGCTGAGTCACAGTCCTAGGCTGGGTACAAATGAAAAATTTGGTAAAAATTCATAAGACCCTGTTGGCTTCCTGGAATTTATACCAAAATATTATGATTTATTATTATTTATGAATTATATGCTATACTTTATGTATACACACATATTCATGTATGTATATGTATGTATATATATATATGTTTTATTTATTTATTTATTTATTTTTTTTCCTGCAGAGTTGCTTTAAAACATTGACTTGTGTATCAGTGTCAGTGGATACAACCAGGTGGAGATGTTGCAGACAATTCTAAGCCCAGTGCCCTCACTCAGCTTGGTCATGTTCAGTGCTGAGGATCCAACCATCTATCTCTACAGCTACAAACTTTCTTAGTTAGTTGGGGGTCCCTAGGGGGTCCACCTGCTGTCAGGAGATCAATGGAGTGCCCAGCAGTTCTAATTGGAGGAAGCATAGCTTTCATTTTCCATTCCTAGTAGCAGATAGTCCAGGTAAAATGAGAAAATCCTGCGGATATAAAGCTCAGAGAATTTCTCTTTAAAGCAAAATTCAGTCATAGGACCTATTGGTGTGTGATGTGATTAATGTACCATACAGCAGCGACTTTTGCAGACAACAAAAACAGGAACTGCATCCAGGGCTGCTGCTGAATGCTGTGGGCCAAAAAAAGTGAGTAACTGCCACACTGGAGAGTTGCTGTGAAGTAGCTGAGAGGCACAGGGCCTCACCCAGCACACATGTGCCTTTTTCTGAAGTAACCTCTAACGCAGGAGTGGGTGGAAATGTCTGAGGAGTCAGGGCCAGTGGTGATGGTAGAGATCATTGCATGACCTGTCCCTACTCTCAGTGTCCCAAGTGATTCTCTTTGTAAGCACACTATGTACTTGTGGGGACAGATCCTAATTTTATTAAGAAATGCCAAGAGCTGGCAAGAAAAGACTGACAACTAAAAACATAGCAGATGGAGAGAGTGTGTAATTGCTTTCTCAAAGAGAGGAGGCCTCACTGTCAGAGTGAGCAAAACCAGAGGTGTGAAAAGGCTTTTGCAGGAGTGGGGGATACTCTGAGATAGTGGCATCAGAAGGCGTCTCTATCTGTGCTCCTCAACAGCAGGAGACAGATAAGATATGTGACACATTTATGTGATGCTGCCAAGCCCAGCCCAGGATCCTCTTTTGTCTCCTGGGAAGCTTCTACTTTTGAATCTCTCAGGAGACCCAGGGTGCCATTTTTAGGAAAGAATCTTTTCTCCAAGCACTGCAGAAAAAAGTAGCAGCTTAATTTTAACCACCACTGGATGACATTTCATGTTCTTTTCAGAGTTAGGTAAACAAAGATTTCTTCTTAAGTAGGTAGGTAGGTAGGTAGGTAGATGGATAAATGAATGAGTGGATAGATAAAATGGTTACTTTGGCTTGCTTGCTTATAACCAGAAATTATTCAAATAATAAATTATTCCTACTTTTTACTTAAAATGTAAATGAGTGTTTATATCATGGGTATTTATAAAAATAATGACTACATTTTGATTTTTCCTTTTACCACAATTGTAGCCTCCCAAATCTGCAAGTCCCCTAAGATCAACTTCCTAAATGCAGCTATTAAAGAGAAGACAGTATCTCTTTTTGTCTGTGTTTTTTAGTACACTTCATACTCATATAAAGTGTAGGTGACAGGCATTTTGTAAAAATTCTACACATAGCATAAATATACTTGTTTTCTTAGGATAAATTTACAAAGTTCATCACTGGCTTAACTAAGGTACTCAGAACAAATATGAAACTAAGGAAAACTTTGATATCAAAAGTCATCATACCAAAAAATATTGTCTCGACTGAAAAAATTATTTTTCCATGAATCAAAGTTCAAGTTAACTCTTCACTGAATTCTACCTTCTTTTTCTTTAACACTCATTCGAACATGATATTGAATTCTAATGCCACTTCACATTTCAATGCTTCACTGAGAACGCGCCTCGCCTGTGCGCACGCGCTCTAGTACCCAGGGGGTCTAAGCGCGTCCTACAGCTGCGCTCCTGATGACGTGGGGGGCAGGGAGGTTTCAGGGTTGATTCAAACACACCTTCCTGCCCGTGAAGCACTGCGGCATGTCTAGCTTTGGCATCACTAGCGAGACAATACATCCTGTGACAGCTTTTCCATGAATTTCAGCTTTGAATATTTTCAATGAAATTCTTATGGTTCATAAAACACCAAAATTCTGATCAATTAATTCAGGCTGTATTGCCTAGTCCAGAGTTCTTTTCTCTCATATTTTATTCTTGTTTATTTAATTAGTAATATTCTTATTTTTACTCTGATTTCTAGTCTTAATTTTTCTGCACAGACTCAGAGTCACCAAAGAGAGCTAACATACCTGAAAAAACCAGCTTAGAAATGCCTGATACTCAACTACTGTGTGATTGATGGGAGGATGGGAAATTTACTCCCCTTTATTTTTCTAAATTCTTTACACACATTTGGTTTTGGGGTTCATCTGGCTGCTGGTTTGCTGCAGTTAAGGTAAGTCAGATTATATGAGAAGGCTAAACTACAGCCTGAAGCTGTAACCTCTTTTTCATTAAATACATATATTTTAGGAATTTTATTTTTGTAAAATGTTTTAAATTCATGCTTTAAAATGTGGTGCACCCTGGCGTAGTAGTAGTTAGGTAATTGCCTACAAAAGAGAGAAGGCCACATATCCCTAGGTTTGAGTCCTGGGTCCCTAGTGGGGGAATACCCAGTGTGAACAACTAAATAAAATAAAATAAAGTGCTGCTTTCTCCTCCTTCTTCCTGCTTGTCACCGTCATTTCTGCCTGCACCTTTCATTGAAGAAAAAAAGTATACCAAGGTAAAAAAAATTTCTTTAAGTTGTATCATAAATACAAAACTAAGAATTTTCAAAACATAAAGACGCAACATTAAAAAAAAAAGTATATATACAAAATACAATGAAATTTCCAATACAAAACAAAGGCAGGGAAAATGCTTGGAAAACACTTATCTGCAGATACAATGCAAGATTTTCCCCTATGAAATGTGAGGCTCTGTCATCGTCCCTCCTGTTACCCTTTCTTTCTTCCCATTTTCCTTTTAATTTACTTGTAAGACACAGGCCAATCAAGGTTTTTCAATGGATGATGTTTAGTGTTAATTTTAACAGTCAAGTGGCTTTTCAATTCTCAAAGTTAATACTTTAAACACTGAGTAACTGACCTTTTTGGTTGCCTTGTCTTTATGATGGGTTCTGCTACATAGAATCTTCCAGATCTTGGGAATAATCCCAAGAATTTATAATTGTCCTGAAAAGGGCAGCACAAAGAAGCAGGTAGACAAAGCTGCAGAAAGGAGGCAAGGTGCCCGCTATTTGCCTTCAGTTTCTGTTTCTCCTTTCTCTCACCCCCTTCTTCCTTTCCATTATCTACAGAGCATTTTTTGGCATCTGCCCTTCACCAGAGCACAGAGGTGCTGGGGACATACTAGTGGAGCTGTCCCTGCTTCCCAAGGACTTGGAGACCAATGGGGGAGGTGGACAGTGACAGATGAGTGACAAAGTGTTGTTGTATCTTTGATGTATCATGGTGCTGTGGTCAAAGAGGAGCTGCTCTCTGGGAGAGGGTGCTGTGCTCAGTGGGCTCTGAAATGACCAGAGACAACTGAGGTTGAATGGGCCCCAACCTCTAGTTTTCACTGATGTGTGTCATATGCCTTGAAATGAGACTCAGGGAAACTAGAAAGGCTCTTTCATAAACATTTTATTAAACATAAAAATATTCTTCTGATACTTCCATTTTTAAGAAACAAATCAAATCTATTACAATAGAGAAAAAAATTCAAGAGGATGCATAGTCCTGGCTTTCCCACAGGGCACCATGCTTTCTTAGGGGCCCTGGGACCACCAGTGTGCTGCCCGGGGGGGAATCGCGGGGTGGGTACTCGCAGTCCAGTCAGTAGTTGTCCCTTCACTGAGGACACAGTGCAGGAGGAGGGAGGACACGAAGATGAGAACACTCGGCATGCACTGTACGCTCTCTCCATTAGAGTGTGAGGTCAGATAGTCCTTCAGCTCTGAAAAAAAACCCTGAGCGAGTGTCAGGCACACTGTGGCTGGCAAATGGAGGTGTTTGCACCTGCTTTGACAAAAACTTTGTTGGCCGAGGCCCTTGCACTATGCCTGTTGGGGCTCTGCATCAGGGCTGGAGGGGGGAGAAACGCTGCCCCACGTGCACACACAGCAAAGAAGGAAGTCCCACCAGGGGGAATACAGCACAAGAGACATGATCCCCTTTCACAGGATTATTCTTCCCACTGTGGCCAGAAATTTCTGTGGAATCTTGGAGAGCTGCAGGAACATGTGTTTATTGTTTTTAAGGTGAACAAAGCAATAACTCTTTAGCCCATATCACTTAGCACAGGAGCTGACCAATGTGCTCTTCAGATTTCCACACAGTCATGAACAGTCAGGGGCACACATATCTGATTAAAAATACAAAATAGATCAGCTTGCATCTATTACAAAGATGGTTCAACTTGTCCCCAAGTTAGTCCTAAGACTATTTCTTTGACTAGTGGGTACTTATTAGATGGGTGGAGGGCACCCACTTCTAATTGACGACTGATATTCCTGCAGAGGCAGTCACATCACAGCACTGGTCTAAGCCACAACCCTGTGTGATCTCCTTTGCTGCCAGTGTAGCTCCAATACAGTGGGTCTCTTCCTAGGCCCCAGGGTCCACGGTTCTGGTTCTGTCTGCCTGGGACTGCAGCCTAGAGTTGCTAGGCAGGAATGTTTGGGGTTAGAACTAGGCAGGGATCTTGGTTGACTTCTTTGGTGGTGTGTGATCACCACTTGAAGCTGAAAAGCCCCACAGACAAGGCCCACAGGCTTGGTCCACAGGCTTGGCCTCTGATGAGGGTGCCAGGTCCACTAAAATATTCTCACAAGCAAATCTGGGGCTGGATGTAGAACTGGCTGGGCAGGAAAGATGAAGATGAGGAAGGTTCAACTGTGAGAAACTTCTCCCCACAGGTCACTCTGCAACTTGGCCATCCCCCAGACAGGCCCATCTGACCCTGTCCTTCATGATTTCCCAGCCACTGCCCCTGAATAAGAGAACCTGTGACAAACCTGCAATTGGACATTAGCAGTTAATGACAAAGACAAAGAACTGCAGCAGGGACCCACCTGTAACTGTGCACAGTTGGACTGTGGGGGGATTGCAGGAGGGGCACAGCTTCCCTGCATCACCCAACCTGGGAGAGAGCCCAAAAAATATGAACGCTAACCAGGCCCAGAAGAAGTTCCTGAAAAGCTGATGCTTGGACAGGTGCTCACAGTCTGAGAAGTTGTTCAGGTGAGAAAGGGGGCGCCTGTACTGAACATTAGTGTGGATTTTCCCTGTCAGAAGGGAGCAGCCTGCCCATAGCGAAGATGATTCAGGCCGGTGAACAGTCATTTTGTGTATGCAAACGCAAAGGCTACTGCTTTAATCAACTCTGAATGGAGTCAGACTGAGTCAGCCCTGCCCTCAAGCGGGGCATCCCCCAGAGATCTGTGAGCACATACTGTGTCCCTCTCAGGCAGCCCAAGTCCACCCACTGAGCTTAAGAGAAAATGTTAGAATTTCCACAATATGTTTCCAAATATAGAGAAAAAAATTAAATAAACTTCATTACATATTTTGCTTATTAGAATCTATGAACTCAATGTCTGGAAACCCTCTCTCTTAGAACAAAAAGGAAACTGCTACTGATAGATGATTTACTAAGAAAGACATGCAGTCTTTTTACATACTCATCCAAAGGCTTTTTGTACAGTGAGACACAGCAGAGAATTTTATCATGTGTGTTTGTTAGTCTTATGCATGTGTATAAAGGAGAGATGGTGAAATCGATAAGGTCTATATGGTAAGCTCTACGACCTCCTGCGAACAGGAAACATGCTCAACCCTTTTTACTGACAATGGGAGATTTAAAAAAAGTCTGGCGCTGCCCTGGATAAGGATGAATAATGCTCCAAAGTGAGGACCAGAACCAGCAACCTTCTACCAAAACCCTAGGCCAGCCCTGGGCGCCCTGAGCTTCCTCCCTGCCTTCACACCCCCAGCAGCTCCCACACTGGAAGAAAACCTACCAGGACGGCTTGACTAGAGATCTGCTCTCTCCCTGTAGCATGCTCATGGCCGGAGCTGGCCAAGGCCAGGACCTGGAGGGTCACTCAGCTGCCTATGTCTGTTTGCTTCTTGGTTAGTTGGTCATTAGTGCTCGGAGTGCCAATGGCAGTTGGGGTGGGACTTCATCTGCAAGACCACACAAGTACCACCTGTCCTCTTCTTTTTGGTGCATAGAAGCGGCCAGTTAACCAGTGCCATAGGTTCAACAAATGGAGAGCCCAGTAGAAGAGATTTAGGAAAAATGGTTGGTATGAGAGAGAGGGAAACATGCAAAATATCATTCTATAACCACACTCTTCATGATGGCACTGCTGGTGCTGTAAAAAGCAGGCTGAGAAGTGGGGTGAAGGGCTGAGCCTTTGTTACTGAGTGTGCATTAACAGCTAATCCTACCGAGGCTGCTGAGTGGGCAGGTGGGGCAGGGAGGTGAGTTTAAAGCCGCACATTGATTAAGCATGCTCTGCTGCTGCTGGTCCCACGGAGGGCCACATCCAGAGTCCCAGGCAGGACAGGGGCTTGACAGGTTCCACTGCACTGGTGCTGCCCCCACTGCAGTCCTGGCAGTAGACTAACAGGTAAATGATGGGAGTTGGGGGTCAAAGGTTGTGTGACCAGTGTGCTCTTCGATTGCGGGGTTTGCCCAGGGATGACTGAAGAGGAGCAGAAAAGTGGGTTCAGGGGCTTGACCTTATTCAGAGTGCCAATGTATGGACACTACATGGCCAAGTCCAGCAGGGCAACAAAGAAGGCAGACAGGCTGTACCTTCAGCCACTGTGTCCCTCATTGCTAGTCCCTGTCAAAGTTGGTTGAAGATGGGACTGGGCACAGGCTGTGGGACTGGAACGCTCTGCCTTCTTTATGTCCCCTAGACATAAAGAAGGTGAGTCCGCCGCAGTAGGAACAATACACCTGGTTTCTGTTCTGGGTAAGCTGTGTTCCTTACTGAACTTTACAGGTGAAATGACTTCTAAGAATCTTCACAAGTGAGTATCACCGTGTGTTTTCCACACCCTGTTGGCTCTTCACTTGTGTGGGGCACCTTCCCGGGTGGTCGACCTGAGGTCTTCTGTGAAGGGCCTGACCCTAAGGGAGCCTCAGTGAGGCTGTTCCCTTTCTGCTGCACTGCCCTCCTAGTTCACAACTGAGATGCTGTAGGGAAATTCCAGGAAGTTTAGTTGGTGACCTGACTGGCTCTGCTTATGAGTTTGTCTGCTTCCAAAATTTTGCTAAGTTTAACCGACACTGTTTGGAAATCAAGTTTAAACCCAGTAATTCGGATACAGCAGAAATGTAATGGCAATTAGAAATGAAATGGTAAGTGGTATTAACACGGATGTGACTCTCTGGAGTGAACTGCCCCAGCGCCTGACGTAAGAAGATCTCTACAGATCGTAATGGATAAAGGAACAATTGCACGGTGTACGGTCTGGGAGCATAAAATGCGGGTCCTCTTACCACAGAGGCCTGGTGTCTGGAGTGGAAGGCAGTGCAGGGAGGCGAAGAGGCATCTGCAGGGGCGACAGCCCCGCAAGGTCCAGGCTCCATGCGCGAGAGCACCGCACTCACTGTGGGGTGGGAGGTGAGGGGTGAGGGTCGCTGCCCCCCCCACGCCCGCCGCCGCACTGCGCCACCGCCTCCCGCACCCCGCCCAGACAGTGCCCGGCAGGACCGCCCAGCAACCACGCCACCCCGACTGGCGCGCGCACTCCCCCATCTCCACCGCGTGGGCCGCGCCACGCACCTGCGCCTGCGGTCGTGCT
This sequence comes from Solenodon paradoxus, assembly GCA_004363575.1. NCBI lineage: Eukaryota > Metazoa > Chordata > Mammalia > Eulipotyphla > Solenodontidae > Solenodon > Solenodon paradoxus. Next base: position 503,246 of record RJWH01000708.1, read on the forward strand.
CGCAATAGCGGCCGGTGAAGTGGGCGGGGCACACGCAGAAGCTGCCCAGCACGCAGGTGCCGCCGTTACTGCAGCAGTGAGGTCTCAGGGACGCACCTGGGGCGGGAGAAGCTGGCATAAGTCTAGGCCGGGCGCTCTGCTCAGCTGCGGCCTCTCGAGGATGGCCGAAAGGGCTAGAGGAGATCGCCCCAGGGAAGCAATAAAATTAGCTCCCTGCTAAGTGTGTTTGCTCGGGTAAACCCTGCTGGCTAATTGAAAGATTAAAAACAAACTACCAGGGGTCCTAGCGGGTCAGGGATGAGCCTGCCTACAAGGGAGAAACCCTGCCCGCTGCTAGAAGGATTTTCTTTTCCCCTTCCTTTTGTACATTGAAGTCAGGCTGTAACTTCGCGGGACAGTGATTAAAGACAGGCCTTCTGGACGGGGACCACCCACAGGTGCGATGACTCTAAACAAAGACAAAACAAAAATACCCTTCAATCTCCCCTGCCCCCCTCTCGCCCGTACCCTGAGGGAGGAACCCCTGGGGACATGGAGTCTGGAGCCTGAGCGTCTCCAAAATCTAAGCAAGGGTCCTCTATTATCTGGGGTTGACTATTTGTTTTAAATACATTTAAATCACAGTTCCGTGGGCCAAAAGGAAAATACCTACTTGAAAGTAAACGAAATGAAATAAAATTCCTATTAAAAAAAAAAAGCAAACGCACAAACTAGTGTTACTCAAAATCTTAAAAAAGTAATAAAAAAGCAAATGCAACATTTTAACAAAAATAGTGAAACTTTTTCCAGAGTAAGAGAATTTTATAAGTTTATCATCGTTTGAAGATGTCAACGTGTTCTGTTTTGGGTTTATTTGCCCTTAATTGATCATATTTTATTTTTAGATCCTTAACTCAAGTCCATCATCCCAGGTGATTGCAGTCTTATGGGGGGGGGGGGCATCCCCACTTACGCTCTTGGTAAGCTCTGGCATAGGGATGTGAATCCTGTCTCCAGGTCTGGGCACTGCCATTCACTGCCCTAAAATTATTCGAGGTCCAGTTCAGTGTTCTCTGCTGGCGATTCTGGGCCGTAGCATTATGGATTTCTTCCCTACCATCTGCATGTTTTTCTCTTTGATAGCCTTTTAAAAACATTGAAAACATGAGACTATCATAACTGAGAAACAAATACATAATAAAACTTTGATTATAAAAAAAAGCTTACTGTTTCCCAAATGGATGATCTGTAATGCCAAACTGATGATAAACAGAAGCCTAGAATATTTAAAGAAAATCATTGAAGTTTAAAATACACAAAACTGATATTTACATATACATAAAATGCATTGTAATCATTATATAAGTACAAAACTTTTAAAATTTGTACTAAATATGCAATCATTTTATAATTTATACATTTTGATTAATATTGCTTAGAAAGAGAAGGAGCAATTGTATACACTGCAATTTATTTTAGAGGCCATTAAATGCCCTTCTTGGTGCTAAGATCTGGGTGATCCTTTTTCTTACCTGACAGAGTGGCTCCAGGTCATTTTCCCACTGACACATCTGGTGCGAGAGTCTTCTCCATCCATTGAAGATCAATTTCCAGCAGTCTGAATGGTGTTTGTATTTGAGGATAACTGGAGAAATTGCATCAGGACTTAAGATGGATAAAAACAGATAGACTTGGCTACTTCCTACCCTTCCCCTAGGTCACTAGAAGCAGTGAGATCTCTTGGTTCTGCTGTGGAAGCAGTTAAGTAGCAGCTTGCTGTGATAGGCAGGACCCATATAGAGCTGGAAGACTGTCACCTCTATGAGACCCTGATAGGCCTGTGGGTGGAGACTTGGGCCTATTCCCTTCCCAACAGTGTTTGCTATACTGACAGAACAGGAGTGGTCAACCCTGTGACCAAGGCAACAAATCTTGCCTTCACTGAAAACGAAACGAAACACAGAATTTAAATCCCAACCTGAACAGAAAAGTTTTCAAAGGAAAAATGCAGATTTTATATTGCAAACTTTGGGTATAGTGAGATGGTAAGGGGGCCAGGTGAGAGAAAGGTGTTTATGGTGTGGGTCCCAAAGTCTAGAGTGGTGGCCACAAAAATAAAGGCAGACATTTCAAGATTTCATGCTTTCTGAGCAACTGTCTGCAGACTTAAGTCTTTTCTCTGTGCCCAGCATGGTAGTGAATGTGTAATAGATGTTATCATTTAACAGGACACTCCTTGGAGAAGCAGTGTTAGTATCCCCCAGGAAAAAAGTGAGGCAACTGAGGTTTAGCGTTTAATTCCCTAGTGGAGTTAGTTTTGGAAAACATAAAATGCATATATATTATGAGAAGAAACCCACATGGTTCTTGTGCCCTGGAAACCCCTGTCATAACTGCCATAGTCTGATGATAAATTCAAGGAGGGAGTGATTTGGGGTCCTCTGAGGGAAATTTCTAAGTCTCAGTTGTTTTTCTTTAATTGTCAAAGTAAGGACTAGGGCCTTTTTATCAACACAAATGATACACCTAGCTACTGTGATGCAAATTATTCTGTGATTTCAGTATAAAAACTGCTTTCTCAAAATAGTATGCTTCCTTCAAGAATTAAATAGTCTTTGATATTTATGAATTTCATTGTCTCAACATTTAAATATGAGACTTATTAAAGAGGCTATTAAAGCCTTCCACGGACTAATTCTGTGAACTGCCAGGACCTGGTCTGCACCAGCAGTCCCTCAGAATTCAGAGGCCAAAAGAGGTAGAGGATAATGCTTCACATCATCTTTAAACATCTGTAACTGGAGTCCTGAGAAAAGCACTTTTAAACAAAATGACTGCTATTTGTTAATTTCACAAATTTAGTTATGTATACATTTTATGATTTTCAATCAGTAGAAATTCCCATATGTGCTAAATGAGTTGTATAGTAAAATAAAACCGTGTGTAAGTTAAAGAATTATGTATGAATAAGAACAATTGCAAAACTGTTCAGTTTATGGGCTGATATTGAATCCAAACCTTTCTGCTAATATTAAAGTTTTAAAAGTATTATCTGGAATCTAATTTTCCCTGTATATATTTCTATTATTAACTTTTGTATTATGAGCATTTTTAAACATACATAAAAGCTTGGACACTTTTGGTTCAACAATTCAGTATTAACCCTTGTCAATATTACTTCGTCTATCCGCACCCCCCCATCCCACCCCCACATCCCCAAACACACATTTTTCTTCTTGGAGTTTTTAAGTCAAATTTCAGATATAATATTTCCTGTCAGTAAAGGCTTTGGAAATATGCACTTTATAAATGGAAACTGTAGAAAAGGTAAAGAAAAATTCTTGCCAGCGCAGACAAGATTGAGAGACTAGAACTGACTCATCTCAGCCTGTTTGCTTAAGATCCAAAATCACCTCTGAGGAGGGAAAGGACTGAGGACCTGGGAGTGATAAAGCTGCTGATAACCTATTTTTCACAGTACCCTGTCACTTGCTCTCATTTACTTAAGGGCCTTATAAACGAATTTTGCATTTCACTGCAGAGAGCCTGGGTTACAGTTAACAAGGTGGAAAGGGTTGCCTGGTAGCAGCAGGGACAAATCTAGGGGTAGGAAACAGATCCTGCTCTGGGGAAGGGCCTTTTTTTTTTTTTTTAATCTGTTGTAAACAGATAAAAACCGAGTGAGCCACCCATCAGACTTCCAGGGGGAACTTCTGGCTCAATTTGAGCTGACATGTGTGTGGGAATTGGGACACCCTGTCTCAGGCTTGGAGACCATCCTACCTCTGGGTCTTCAGTACCTCAATCACTGAGGAAGAGGTTCTGCAACAAATTAGGTGTGAAGGAATTCCCTGAGAGTGACTTCAAAGCAGTGGTTGCATGCACTTTAACTGAAACTATTGCTGTAGTCATTTTACAATATAGGTAAATCAAACCATCATGCTGTTCACCTTAAACTCAATTATTTCTCAGTAAAACTGGGGAAAAGATGCATAAGCCACACCCTCTCTGCTCAGAATCCCCTGGGAAGGGCAAGTCCAACAAGGGGATTTTTTTTTTTAAACAGCCAGCCGATTCATTGTTATAGACTAGGCTGTGACTCCTTTATTTTAGTTGCTTCCTCAGCCCCAGGTCTCAAACCCAGGTTCTTGATCCGTATGTGGGCTGCACCCCAGGCATGGGCTTAACACCTGAGCTACCAGGGTGTCCCTCTCTTTTTATTTTTAAATTATTGTTTTCTGAATTTAGAACAGTATGTGATTTTCAGGGGAATACATTCACACCTCAGGCAGTGTGTCTATCACACCACACCCACCTCAGAGTTCTAGTGCACATCAGCACTGTGATTTTTCCTCTCTCAACCTTGACCGCACTCAGTCCCTCAACCTCACATCAGAGTCCTGAGAGGTTTTTTTTGGTGTGTTTTGTTAATTCATTTCATTGAACAGAGGATGTATGGACAAAGGATATTATTTTTTTCTGAAGTGTCACACATTTGTTCTGATTTCGACCTTATTCGTATGCAAATCCCTTTGAAATAGCCACATATTGATGACATCTAAATTGGCGATTTCTTTTCTTTCTTTTTTAAGGAAAGTTACGGCAGGAACGAAGTTGAGTAGGCAGACAGGTAGGAAGAGAGAGGAGGAAGAAGCATTTTATTTTACTTGTATTTAGTTGTTCACACTAGTTGCTTTCCCCTGGGCCCAAGACTCCAAAGCAGGGGTGTGTGGTTTGTTCCTTCAGAGGTGATTGACAAAATTGTTGCTCCACCAGGGTGTGCCAAAAATTTCTCATTTAAGTTAATTTTCTTCTGATTCCTGTATTTTATATCCAAGTCCATTTCAAAATGAGAAGATAAGTCTTGCTTTAACTTCAGCTACTTAGTTTCCCATAGTATTGTTTGATAATTTCCTAAAGTCTTGTTTCAGTTTCCTATTGATTCATGATTATCTTGCTTACAATTTTGAATCTTTCTCCAATTCATTTCTAAGAGAAAATCTTCCAAAATGACTTTACGTGGTGTTTTTCTATTTTTATTGTCTTCCAAAGGCAGTTAAATTTTATTTTTATCAATAGTTGTGTTACAGCTCTCTCTCAACTGACGAAATCCAAATGGTGCTCTTTACAAGTACTGAAGTGAACTTTATTACGCGTGGGCCAGATATAGAATCTGAGCCCCTAAATGCTTTTGAGATGCACTTTTATTGGTGAGGGCAGAAGGGGAAAGGTGTGAATTAGAATGGGAATTACAAACAGAATTTGATTATTCATTTGTGAATTCCTCACATGGATGACACACAGGATTTACATAATTGAAGACGCACATAGTGTTTTATTCTCAGAAAGGGATCCCTTTTTATCTAGTCAGTAGCTTCCAGTCAGTTTAGACTTTCAGGCGCCTGGTGGCTACGGTTGGTCCTCAGCAGCTAGAAACTGGGGTGCAGCTTCCTTTCTTCTCTAGGTGGATTATTTAAATATTCTCCTGGTCTTTTTATTTTTACTTTATTTAAATTTTATTCAAGGAACGGTGTCTCATAGCACTAAACAGGCTTAAGGTATGCATCATTGTAAACTACATCTCTATACAATACATTAAGTGGACCATCAAGAATCCATTTCTATCCTTCACCATAAAATTGACCCCTTTTTAACTGATTTGCCTGTCCCCTTCTCACTTTCCTTCTGGTAACCAATAACTTGATTCTATAGTCTAGAAGTCTATTTTTTATTTAATTCGGTTCATTTGTTTGTATGGTTTCTATGTACACCACATATGAGTGACGTACATGTTTGTCTTTCTCCTTATGGTTTATTTCACTAAGCATAATTCCCTATCCATGTTGTTACAAATGGCAGAATTTCATCTTTTTGAAATAATGGACTAGTGTTCCATTGTGTATATACCACATCTCTTTATCCATTCATCTGTTGCCTGACACGCTCTTTCCAGCTCTTGGCTATTGTAAATAATGCTGCTATGAATGTGGGTGTACGTACACCTCTTTCAATTAGTTTTGTTGTGTTTTTTAGGTATATATCCAGAAGTGGGATAACAAGATCATATGGAATTTTCTTTCCCAATTTTTTGAAGAATCTCCATAATGCTTTCCATATGGTTACACTAGTTTGCATCATTACCAACAGTGCGTAAGTGTTCCTTTTTCTTCGTACCCTCAGAAACACTTGTTTCCCATTTTCTGGATAATATCCACTCTCACAGTTATTAAGTGATATCTCTTACTGTTTTAACTTGCATTTCCCTAATGTCAAGAGAGGAGGAACATCTTTTCATGTGCCTGTTATCATTTATATGTCCTCTTTGGAAAAGTGTCTATTTAATTCTTCTGTCCATTTTTAAATTGGATTGTTTGGGGTTTTTTTGGTTGAGTTTCAGGCATTCTTTATATATGGAGAGGATATTCATACTTTGTCAGATTTATGATATGCAAATATTTCTCCCATTCAGTAATCTTTTTATTTTAATGATAGTTTATTTTGCTGTGCAGAAACATTTTAGTTTGATGTAGTTCCATTTGTTTATATTGACTTTTATTTCCCTTGACACTGGAGTCAAGTTTCCAAACACATCTCTTAGGCCAGTGTCAAGGAGTAAATTATTACTATGATCTCATCTATATATTTTTTGGTTTGGAGCCTTACATATTCAAATCTTTAATCCATTTTGATTAATTTTTGTGTATGGTGAAAGCGGTCTATTTTTTGTCCTTTTGCATGTAACTGTACAGTTTTCATACCATTTATTGAAGAGGTTGAGGCTGTCCTTGGCCCATTTCATGTCTTTGGTTTCTTTATAATAAATTAGTTGTCCATATATATGTGGGTTTATTTCCAAGCTTTCAATTCTGCTCTGTTGATCCATGTGTCTGCTTTTATTCCAATACCATGTGATTAGGTCAAGGGACATGAGACACCCATTTTTGTTCTTTTTTTTATTCAAAATTGTTTTTGCTACTTGGATTCTTTTATAGTTACAAATAAGTTTCATGGATTTCTGTTCTATTTCTGTAAGGAGTATCTTTGGGATTTTGCTGGGGATTAGGTAAACTCTATATATTGCTTTGGGTAACATGGCTATTTTAACATGTTAATTCTTCCAACTATGTGCCTAGCATATCTCTCTATTTCTTTGCATCTTTTCTATTTCTTTTGAAAACGTCTTATAGTTTTCAGAGTATGGGTCTTTCATTTATTTGGTTAAATGTGTTCCAAGGTATTTCATTCTCTTTGATGCAATTGTAAATGGCATTATTTTCCTGAGTCATCTTTCTACTAGTTCATTATCTGTGCATACAAATGCAACAGGTTTTTGTAGATTGAATTTTTTAACTTACTACTTTATTGTATTTACTTATTTTTAAGTTTTTACAGGGGTCCTTGGGGTTCTTGCTATATATTTTCACGTTTTCTGCAAATAATGATACTCTTGCTTCTTTCTTTCCAGTTTGATGCTTTTATTTCCTTTTTCTTGTCTAAGTGTGATGGCTAGGTATTCTGATACTGTATTGAATAATAGTGGTGACGTGACATCCTTGCCTTAGTCCTGATTTTAGAGGAAAAGCTTTAAATTTTTCCCCATGAGTATGATGTTGGTTGTGGGTTCATTTTATAAAACCTTTATTATGTTGAGATATGTTTCTATCTATAGCTATTTTTAGAGTTTTTCTTTTTTACATGAGAGGGTGTTGAATCTTTTTGTAAGGTGTTTTTGCATCTGTTGAGATGACAATATGATTTCTGAGCTTTCTTTTGTTGGTGTGGTGTATTTTGATTATTGATGTGCATATGTTGAACCATCCTGGTATCCCTGGAATAAATTGCACTTTATAGTAGTATATGATTCTTTTAGTGAGTTGTTAGATTTGGTTCCCTGGTATTCTGTTGAGGATTTTGGGATTAATAGTTATCAGATAAATGCCTGTATTTTTTTACTTTTTAGTAGTATCCTGGCTTGATTTGGAACAAAGTTAATCTTGGTTTCATTAAAAATGTTTGGAAGTTTATCTTCTTTTTCAAATTTTTGGAAAAGATTAAGGATTTGTTTCAGTTCTTCTTTGAGCAATTGGCAAAATTCACTGGTGAAATCATCTGGTCTTTGAGCTTGTAAATTTTGGAGATTTTTCCTTTTTTTTTAACTTACTCTTTCCCTTTCCTTACTTATGATTTTCTATTTCTTCCTGATTTAATCTTAAATTGTATTCTTAAGATTTTTCCCATATTTATAGATTACTCACTTTGTTGCTTTGTAGGTGTTCATAATGCTCTGTTATTATCCTTTGTATTTTTTAGTGTCTGCTGTAACTTCTCTTCAATTCTTATTTTATTTGTGTTTTTTCTCTATTTGTTGTGATTCTGTGTAAAGGTTTATTTATTTTGTTTATCTTTTCAAAGAACTAGCTCTTGATTTCATTGATCCTTTAAAAATAATTATTAGAAAATAATTTATTATAAAAATTGTCCTTTCAGTGAAAACTGCCTTCAAAATGCATTGAGTTTAAATGAATTTTTCAAAACTATTTTATTAATTCACATTGCTATACGCTTTTGGGGATATTGAATTCACATCTCAGTCTGTACATTTCATACTACACCCATCACCAGAGTCCCAGTGTCCTTTGACACCTCTTTCCCTGTCCCATTCCTCAGTCACAGTTTTGCATTATATGGGCTTTGTACAGGTTTGTCTGTTCATTTGTTTTGTTTATTTATTGTCCACATATAAGTGAAAGCAGCCTGTACTTCTCTTCTCTTTCTGGTTTATTTTGCTTAGTATAATTCCCAGCAGTTCCATCCAGATTATTGAAAAAGGCACAATTTTATCTTTTTTAACTGCTTCATAGAATTCCATTGAGTATATATACAGCACAGCTTCTTTCTCCAGTCATCTGTTGATGGGAATTCATGTTGTTTCCAAGTCTTGTCTATTATGAATTGTGCTGCTATGAACATTAAGGATAAAGTTTTTTTTTCTGATTATAGTGTTCTCTCTGACTATATGTCTAGAAATGGGGTTGATAGTTCCCTTAGTTCATTTTTGGCTTGCATATAAAAATGCTGTTGATTTTTATGTGTTGATTTTATACCACTTTGCTGTATTTATTTTTTCTAAAAGTTTTTTGTAGAGTCTAGCATTTTCATGCCATCTAAAATAATGAAATTCTACTTTCTCATTTCCTTTTTGATAAGCTCACATAGCATATGTGTTTCCCCTTGTTAATGTTTTCTATTACATTGATTGATTTGCTTGTGTTGAACCATCCTTGAATTCATGCAATTCCCACTTCATCATAATATGTAACATTTTAATGAATTATTGAATTAAATTTTCCAAAATTTTGTCGAATTTTTTTGCCTCTGTATTCATTGATGACATTGGTCAGTAATTTTCTTTTTTTTTGTACTGTTCTTACTTGATTGTGGAATAAGTGTAATGTAAACCTTGTACAATGTATTTGGTAGTTTTCCCTCCTCTTCAGTTTTGAAGAGTATAAGGATCTCTGATATTTGGTCATCTTTGAATGTTTGATAAAAATCACTAGGGAACTCATCTGGACCTATGCTCTAGTTTTGAAGGAGGCTTTTGATTACTACTTCAATTTCTGTACTTCTGATTGTGTTCAAGTTATATAATTCTTCCTGGATCAGTTTTGGAAGATTTTAGGATTCTAGGAATCTGACTATTTTTCAAGATTGGTGAATTTGTTGGCTTAGAAGTATTCATAGTAATATCTTAAAATCCTTTGTATTTCCGGAGTATCTAGTGATTTCCCCTCTTTCTCCTTTGATTCTTGTTATTAGGGTTCTCTCTTTTTATTTGTGGGTCTGGTTACAGGTCTATCAGTTATGTTAATTTTTTCACAAACCTATCTTGTGGTTTTGTCAGTTTTTTTTGAGTCTTCTTGATTTCTGTATTATTTAGTTCTCCTCTGATTTTTATTTTCTCCCTTCTGCTGATTCTTGGCATCAGTTTTTTTTTTTTTTTCTGGTTCCTTCACATATATGGTTAGATATTTAATTTGAGATATCTCTTGGCTTTGATGTGTGCTTATATCATTATGAGCTTCCCTCTTAGAACTGCTTTCGCCGCATCTGACATATCCTAGTAACTCCTCTCTTCATTTTCTTTTGTTTCCAGATAATTCTTAATTTTGTTTTTAATTACTTCATTGTTCCAAGTATTGTTCAGAAGCATATTGTTTAATCTTTACATCTTTATGATTCTTCCAATTTTGTACTTCTATTAATTTCTAGTTCCACATTCAGAAAAGAAGCTATAATTTCAATCTTGCTAAATTTGTTAAGACTTGTTTTTGTCCCAGGTCTTGATCTATCCTTGATAATGTTCTATGTATACAAGAGAAGAATATATAATCTTATTTAAAATTGGGGTAGAAGTCCATATGATTTATTACTTTATTAGAACCTTTATTTCTTGACTAATTTTCTACCTGGTTGATCTCATCATCCTGGCTTATCTATTGATGTAGAGGGGTGTTGAAATGCCCAGCTATTATTGCGTTGCTGTCAATGTCTTGCTTTATGTCTGTTAGTATTTTTTCTTGCATTCAGGTGGTCAGGCATTGGGTATATATATATATATTAAAAACAATTATTTCTTCTGAATAGATAAACTCCTTGACCATGGTATAGTTTTCATCTTTGCCCTGTGTTACTCTTTTAGGGGGAAGTCACTCCTGACTGATATTAGTATTGCTCTTCCTTATTTCCTATTATCCACATCACTTTGATATGTTTCTTTTTCTAGTCCTTCTGTTTTTAACCTATGTTTGTCTTTGGATCTAATGTGGGTTTCTCATAGGCATAATATGGATGGGTCCTCTTTTTTTCTTCATCCTTCCAACCACTCTGTGTCTTTGATTGGTGAGTTAATTACACTAACGTTTAGGGTGATTATTGATATGTAGGGCTTTGTTACTGTCATTAGATCCCATGTTTTCTGTTAGTTTTATATCACTGTTGTTTATTTCTCCATTTGCTTCTGTTTCCATTTGCCTTTAGATGGTTTTCAATGTTGACTCTCTGATTCTTTAACTCTTCATCTATGTATTTCTATAAGATTAGGTTTTATGATTGCCTTGTGTTTCTTCTCTAGTTTAATCCATCTAATATAGTTGTTTTTCCTGAGATGGTGTCCCCCCTGCCACCCCTTAGTATGTTTCTATTCTCTGTTGATTTTTCTGACTTTGCTTTTGATTCTAATTTTGGTTGTTTTTGTGGTTTGATTTTTCTTGTTATAATACTTTGAGAAGTACTTGAGTGCAAGCGGAAACATTATTGAGAATACTGAAGATACCCACCCCTACTGTCCAGTTGGAAAGCAGGTTTGCTAACAGAAAAATTCATTAATCTTTCTTTATCATTGAAGACCTCTATTTCCCCATCATATTTGAATAATAATTTTGCAAGGTAGAGTATTCTTGACTGGTAGTTTCTGTCTTTTAGTATTCTGAAAATGTTGTTCCACTCTCTCCTGGCCTGTAGTGTTTCTACTGAGAAACCTAATGATAGACTAATTGGTGTAGGTTATGTTTCTCTTTTATCTCACAGCCATTAGTAGGTTTTCTTTGTCAATGACTACTAGTTTTGCTATCATGTGTCTTGGTAGAGGTCATTTTGCATTTAGGAACCTAGGTGTTCTATCAGCTTTTTGAACTTCTAAGCTTAGTTTTTGTGTCAAGTGTGGGAAATTTTCTCCTATTACTTCTTCAAATTAATTTTCTGTTCCTTCCTTACTATCCTCACCTTTGGAGATTTCAACTGTTCTTGTTTGTTTGTTTGTTTTTCCTCTTGGTATCTGACATGTATTACAGAGTTATTTATTTTCCCTCAATCTTGTTTCTCCTCTTCCATGAGGGTCACCTCTGTTTTTGTCGTTAACTTATGAAATTCATTCCTCTTATATTTTGAGCATGGAATTTTCCATGTTTGTCTTCAACTCATTGACTATTTTTTATGTCAGCACCTCTATTTGGTGATATATATATATATATATATATATATATATATATATATATATATATATATATATCTCCTAAGTCACTTTGGTGAAGTAGTCATTATAATCTATCATCTAGTTTCTGGGGTCCTGGCTTTCCCTTTGGGTAGTTAAATGTGCACACTCTAAATCATTCAGCTTTTTCATAACAAATGCTTTGAATTATTTGTCTGTTAGGTTGTCATATTTAGTGTCATTTGATTTCTTCTATTGGGTGTTTGGTTTCTTCCTTTCTTTGAGTTACATGTTTTGTTTGGGGGGGAACTGGATTTTGGCATGTCTTCCTTTCTGCTTCCTATATTGGTTGCTGAAGTTTTATTATTGTCTCTCATTTCCCCTTAGTTGTTGGTTTTGGGCTATTGTGGATGGTGAGGCAGGGGTGGGTTCTGTGATAGCCCTGTACAGCTTTACTCTACTCTGGCAATCTATGTTCCTCTGTTCATGAGCTGGCAGACCCATTATGCAGAGGTAAGTATGGTTTTTCAATTCAGAGGCCTCTGAATCACTCAGGTAAGTAAACCAGTCATTCCTGTGCCAACTGGACAGTAGGGGTGGGTATCTTCAGTCCTCTCAATAATGTTTCCGCTTGCACTCAAGTACTTCTGGGCTACTCCTGCACTGGTCAGGCTCGTAGGGGCAGGGCTGTTCACTCCTCTCGTAGTGATTCCTCCCAGAACTCAAAGATTCTTCAAATAGAATTTTGATTGTGTAAGTTTCATTATTTCTTTCATTATTCTGACTTTTGGATTCATATTTTCCTTTTGTTTCTAGTTATTTTTGGTGTTGGCTTTGGTATTTAATTTGTTATTTTTTCCTGAGATATGCCTGCATTCCTATAAACTTTCATTTTAATACTGCTTTTCTTTATCCCAGAGATTCTGATAAATCATGTCTGAATTTTCCTTTGACTCCAGGTATTTTTTTAATTTCACCTTTGATTTCCTCATTAACCCAATAGTTGTTCAGTAGCATTCTGTTTACCCTCCACTTCTTTGTTATTTTCCCTCTTTTGTTTGAGATCTAGTTTTATGCCATTTTAGTCTGAGAAATACTTGATATAATTTCAATCTGTGTAAATTTATTGAGATTTTTTTTGGGTTCCAATATATGGACTACCCTTAAGAATGTCCCAGGAACAGTTGAAAAGAATATGTCATTTATTGTTTTGAGGTGAAATATTCTATAGATATTGTCTATATCATGTAATTTGTCATTTAAAGCCATTAGTTCTTGGTTGATTTTCTGTCCAGTATTGGGAATGGGGTGCTGGATTCCCTACTATTATTGTTTTTCTGTCAATGTCTCCTTTATGTCTGTGAATGTTTGCTTGATATATTTGGTAGTTCTTGTATTAGGTGCATATAAAGGGTTATCACACATCCTGGTTTGACCAAGATAACTCCAGTTTAACAATATTTAAACACCTTCAATCCTGCACCAGCCCAAACCCCATATCCTATGTCAGCCTGAATCCCTCCCACAGTCCTGTGATAGCCTGAACCCAACCTGTCCTGTAACACCCCAAATACACCCGGGTCCAGCATCAGACTAAATTCCCACACCTTAGGACCTCCACCAGCCCAAACATTCCCCCAGGTCTTGTGTCAGCCTGAGCACCCCCTAAACTGCACCTGGTAATATTCTAATTGTTCCTAATTTAGATTCTAAAAATTATGGTGGGCTATGCATATATGCAAATAAGTATTATTATATTATTGTTATAGTAATCTGATTGCTATATTAATCCTTTTATCATTATGTGTTGACTAACTTTGTCTTTTCACCTTTTTGACTAGAAGTCTATTTTATCTGACATGAGTTTAGTGGTTCCTGTCTTTTTGAATTCTCCATTGACTTGGACTACCATTTTCCACCCATTCACATTACGTCTATGTTTGTCTCTATACCTTAAGTAAGTCTCTTATAAACAGTACATACTTGGGTTTTGTTTTTGAATCCATTCAGTCACTCTGTGGTTGTTGTTTTTTTTTTTATTGAGTTCAGTTCATTTACATTCTAGGTGATTATTGATATGAGATCTTTTTATTTCCATTTGGACTTCTGATTTCTGTTTTTGTCTATTTATTACTTTCTTTCATTTTCATGAGCTTTTTCTTTTTGACGGAGAGAGAACTTCACAATTCCATGTAAGGAAGATCTTGTAGTAGCAAAGTTATTTGGGTCTGTTTGTCAGGAAAAACTTTTCTTTATCTTTCGTTATCTGAAAGGGAGTTTTGTAGCATATATTCTTTTTCTCTCATGGTTTTTATCTTAGAGTATTTAGAGTAAGTCTTTCCATTCTCTCTTGGCCTGTAGAGTTTCTGTTGAAAAGTATGATAACGGGCTAATGGGAGTTCTTTTATGTTCTTTTATGTTACTTGCCTTTCTCCCTGGCCACCTTTGGTATTCTTCTTTGACTTAGACTTTTTATAAATTCAATATTATTAGTTTGGGGCATGACTTGCTTCTCTGTCTTGTATTTAGCATTGTGGCTTTTCTTTTCTATTTTTTTTTATTTGTTTACTTCCTAGGTGGTAGCTGTTATGCGTGGTTATGGGTGGTGTGGGATTTTGGGGTTGTGGGACTTCTGGTGCAAGGGTAGGGACCTCAGTTTGTTTCTGGATGCTGTTGGTGGGAGCAGAGCATCTTGTTCAACATGCATTCCCCTGGTGCAGGGCCAGAAACTGCAGACCACTCTCTCCTGGTTGCTGGTGGTGGGAGTGGGTCCTCTCTCTGGTATTTATCTGAAGGAAAGGAAAAAAAATACACTTGAAAAGATAACAACACTCCTGTGTTCACTGACACATTATCTGCAATGGCCAAAACATCAAAACAACTATGGTGTCCATTGATGGAAATGAATGGGTAAAGAAATCGTGGTGTGTATAACCATATACACACCATAAATTTCCTTGTTTTAAGAAAAGGCGCCGGCAGGAATGGAGGCAAATAAGTGGCAGACAGGAAGAGAGAGAAGGAAGAAACATTTATTTATTTTATTTAGTTGTTCATCTTTGGTGTTCCCTCAGCCTCAGGTCTCAAACCTGGGTCTTGTGAACTATATCAGTTGCCCTTTCCACTAGGTGACAAGGGCACACTCCATACTGTTTTTTAATAAATGCTTCTGGTCATACTCTATGGGGTCATCAGAAGAACAAAGCTGTGCCATCAATATCTGCATTCTTGAGACTGTCTTGCTAGTTCCTTTTCAAACCAATTTTAGGAATTCCTAATCTGCAAAACCAAGCTTGAAAGGGAAGTTAAGTCATACTCTGTGGCTCAGGCAGCTAAGATACTTAATATGCCATGTAAAGTTCAAAGACCTGGGTTTAAGACACATTCTCAACATTTGTTCTTTCTAGTCTCTGATATAGGCCATTTTCACAGGTCTGAGATAATAGCTCAATGTGGTTTTGATTTGCATTTCCCTAATAATAAGTGATGATGAGCTATTTTTTCCTGTGCCCATTGGATATGTGATGTCTTCTTTGGAGAGGTGTCTATTCAAATTTTCTGCCCATTTTTGATTGAGTCATTTGAGTTTTGTGAATATGTGTGTTGTTGAGTTGTATCAGTATTGTATACATCTTGAGTATTAAACCCTTGTTGGATATATAATGCACAAATATATTTTTTCATTCATTTAGGTGTCTTTTCATTGCAATGATACCTTCTTTTGCTATGCAGAAGCTTGTTTAATCTAATCCCATTTGTTTATTTTGGTAATCATTTTCCTTGTCACAGGAGTAGAGTCCCTAAAGGCATCTCTAAGGCCAGTGTCATGGTATCTATTGTCTATGTTTTGTTCTATGTATTTTATGGTTTCTGGTCTTACATTCAAGTTTAATCCATTTTGAATGAATTTTTCTGTAAGGTGTTAAAGTGATCAAGTTTCATTCCTTTGCACATCTGCTATTCCCAACACCATTTTTCTTTCTCCAGTGTATGCTCTTGGCTCCTTTATTGTACATTAGTTGTCCTTTATGTATGGGTTTATTTCCAAGTTCCCAATTCTAATCCATTGATCTGTGTGTCTTTTTTAATTCTAATACCATACTATTTTGATTACTATTATTTTATAGTATAGTCTGAAGTAGGGCAGTAATATCTCTACTTTTTATTTCTTTATCTCATGATTGCTTTGACTATTGGGATCTTTTGTAGTTCCATAAAAATTTAGTATTTTTTTTCTATTTTCTTGAAAAATGACTTTGGAATTTTGATAGGAATTGCACTGAATCTGTAAATTGCTTCAGATAAATTGCTATTTTAGAAATATGAATTTTTTCCATCCATAAGCACAAAATATTTTTCTATCTCTTTGTGTTTTCTATTTCTTTTAACAATGTATTATAGTTTTCATTTTACAGGTTTTTCACCTCTTTTGTTAAGTTTATACTTAGGTGTTTAATTATTTTTGATGGGATTGCTTTTTTAAACTTCTTTTTCTTCTCAATGGGGCTTGTTTATAGAAATGAAACAAATTTTTGTATATTGATTATGTAGCCTTATACTTTACTGTACTCATTCATTATTTCTAGTTTTTCAGTGGAGTCTATGATTTCTATGTATAGGATCAAAAGCCATGTATCTTCTTTAGTAAATTAAATATTAGGGATGATCACTGTAGTTTTTGTCAGTAATTATAAAATACAACAGATATGAGCATAATTGGCTATAACACAGTAAAATTAGTTCTAAGTGAGGAAAAAGATTGAGAGGACCTATGCTAAAAACATATACATATGTTTGGTGGTTGTAGGAGGATGATTTTATGTCCTTCTTTAAATGTATCTGTATTCTCCAAAAGTAGTCTTTATTACTCTTATAAAAACATGTAGAAACAAGTAAAGTGTGATTAGAGTGAATTTGTATGGCACCTTTTATTGTGTGAAACCTTAGAGTTTCATATGTATGTGCAATGCGGTTGATAGTTGTATCAATGTGAAAGTTCGTCTACCCTTGTTAAGAATTTTTTCATCCAATAGGTGCATGCAAAATTTCTCACAATATATTCCATATTTCTATTTATTATTTCTCTTTAGTATTTGTCATGGATATTATTAATTTTATTTTATATATATTTATGAATATTTGAATATATATGTATGTATTTGAATTACTATTACTCTAGTTAATGCTTTATTTGGCCTAGGTATTCTATATATCCTTTTCACTTCACAATTTCTGTGTTATATTAATACTTTTTATGGAGATAGCATTGTTTTGCAACACTATATCAATTTTAGGTGTGCAGGTTCTCTCTTCATTAAATATATACTATCACCCCATGCTCACCACCAAATTTCTATTGATTCTTTACCACTTCAGTGGAACCCCCACTACCCTTTGCTCCCACTATTGTCCCCTTCTC
Source organism: Solenodon paradoxus (assembly GCA_004363575.1). Lineage (NCBI taxonomy): Eukaryota > Metazoa > Chordata > Mammalia > Eulipotyphla > Solenodontidae > Solenodon > Solenodon paradoxus. The sequence goes on from RJWH01000708.1 coordinate 520,636, forward strand.
TGGTGACCTTGGTCATAAATAAGTTTTTAGAAGTCACTGAGTACTTCAAATATATTGTATATTTTACTAAACATTTCCAAATTAGTATTAATGCAGCTTTGATATGTCACTAAAAGTGCAATACATGCAGTAGACATCGTTTTAGGACTTTTTAGTTTAAATAACACCTAACTCAAGCCAAAAAAGATAGAATTTATAAAGATAGAGGGGATCCTATACAACCCAAGAACAGAAATACAGTGACCTAGAAGAAGGAATGGAAGTAATAGCCAAAAGTCGCTAGACTTCCCGACAATTTCTATCTCATCTCTCCTGTTCTCTGCACCATCTCTTTTTTTCTTTTTTCCTAATTTGCTTGACACTGTATGTCCTTCGCTTGGGAGTTTACTTTTTCCTAACATAAAGAAGGAGAAACAGGAAGGAGGGAAGGAAGAAGAAGCATTCTTATCTATTTATTTGTGGTTGTTCCCACTGACCCAGGTCTGAATCCTGGTCCTTGGGCTTTGCATGCCAACACCACAGTCACCAGTTTAGCACCTGAGCCAACAGAACATGCTCCAGAGTTTACGTATTATGGTTCCAGCTTCCAGAAAAACAAACGCTCACTGATTACCGCAAAGAGAAATTTTGGGAAGACATTCTGGCATGGAATGGGAAAAAAGCCACCATGGGACTCAATCTAGGGTCAGGAGGTGGGGCCATATTTTACTGAGATTGCCAGGGGACTACCATGTGCGAAGGCAGTCAAAGAAGTATTTATCTGAGCAGACACCCCAAAAGATATCAACCAGGACTGTACTCCTTCTAGAAGTATCTAAATCAAAATTTTATTGTGTACAATATTTTGTTACCTAAAGAATCTATAATTTTAAAAAATGCTCATTGTACCCGCTTTAAAATAAAAAGAAGGAATATTGAAACATCAAAGAGGAAGAGCAATGCAAAGAATAAAAACATGGGTAAATACACCAAAATGGTACTATTTTACTGAGTGTTCTAGATTATATTTAGTCAAATTTAAATTGTACCATTGTCTGATGTAGTTCTTAGTAAAACTAGAGATGACATTTATGATAGTTATATTACAATGAAGAGAGACAAAATGAGGTCAGTTTTCTGTGCTCACCAGCAGACTGATAAGTTAGATATATAGACCGACATATACATATAGCAACCATTAATAATATTATATAAAAAGATACCCTGCAAATCACTACAGATAAATCAAAATGGAATTCTAAAAAAAAGTTCAAGAAACCTACATGAAAATAGAGAAAAGAGAAAGAAACAACAAAAAGAACAAGTAGAAAATGAGTAAGATGGAAGATCACATTGATAATTATACTATATAAGTGATCTAAATCATTACTGTAAAATATTATCATCAATTGCTCAGAAAGTGAATTATTGTCCTAATTGAAGCAAGCAGTTTTCTAAAGGACACTCATTGTTATATTTGTTATTTTGAGATCATTATTACTGTTTTTGAAAATCTGTAAGTATAAGAACAAAAGTAATGTCCATTTTCTATAAACAGGTTGCATGTTAAATCAAATTTAGAAGATCTGTGTTTCAAAATTTTATTCTTTTCAAGTCTAAAATGCTATGATTTTAAAAGAAATAAAGGTAGACAATACTTGGATCAAAAATACAAATAATTTCAAAGGTACTCTTTGAAGTCCTTGCATTCACACTTAACTGGGACACTTTCCCCAGGTTTTACCTTTGATCCTTTATTTACAACACACTCAGAACCTGAGAAAAGTAGGTAGACACAGAGAAAGAGGCTTTTCTGAAATGCCTGGTGAAATCAAATCCAAGGGTCGGAGTTGGGGGCAAATCGAGTGTCTATTTTGAGGGATGTAGCTTCAAGTGATTATTCTAATTTAAGAAGGCAGGGACTTTGCACTTTTGTTTGAAGGTAAAGATTTTCAGGACACTGTTGGTTCTGTAGATATTTATTTATACTGAAGGTGAATTTGTGGTTTACCTTTAATAAATGATGAGAAACAAACTTGTAAATTAGGCATTCTGGATTTTGTCACTCAATAGCAGTAACTATTTAGAATGAAATAAGCAAAATGAAATGCCCCAGACTAACTTAGTCACCATTTAAAATAATTGTTTTATAAAGCATAAAACACTCATTTTAAATTTGAGTGATTTTTTTTCTGTATCAGTTTTTATAAACATTACATGGAACTTTGTGTAGTTAAATAAAGCCCAACAATTCGAATTTTATAAAAAATGTTAAAGAACAGCATTCTGGGTCTGAGGTGATATGAGAACTTCGCAAGCTGAAGTTAGGGGAAAATTGCACACTTCTGCTTTATCTGCATACCTGAAATGAATAAAGCTGGGCCTGGGCAGCAGTAGGCAGACAGACTTCCAGGCCACAATCAGAATGTTCCTGATTATTTTGGGCCAGAGTGGTTGCTGTAAGGATGTTATAGCAGTTCTTGTTGACGAGTAACCAGGAAGGGTACACTTAATTCTGCTTTTGGTTCTAGTTTACTTGTAGGCATGGGTAGAGATGGTTTTGTTCAGAGTTTAAAGAAATTTTCATATGAAACCAAAATTGGTAAACTGATTTTTTAAAAATAGGACCAAATAAGAATACTATTTAATAACGACCCATTCAGGACTCATTTAACACTGCCCACATAAAATGTTAAACCCAAATTTTATGTGCTTTTTAGTGCTTTTCATATGCAGTCAAATTTTACATGTCAGTACTGTCTCTTCTTTAATCCTTGGAGTGTTTTGAGTACGTTGTTTCGTGTTCTCCTGGCATGAAGAGCTTCTGCTGAAAAGTCTGTTGATAGCTTGATGGAATTATTTTGTATGTTACTTGCTTTATGACTCTGACCACCTTTAGTATTCTTTCTTTGTATTTGGACTTTTGATGGTTTTACTATTATGTGTCTTAGTATAAGACCCTTTGCATTTAGATAACCAGGCTTCATTAATTTACATATTCAATACCTTCCCCAAGTTGGGGGAGTTTTCAAGTAATTATTTCTTTGAGTAAGTTCTCTGTTACCTTCTCTCTCTTGTCATCTTCTGGGATATTCATTATTCTTATGTTGTATTTCCTAATGGAGTCATATAGCACCTGAAGTCTTTCTTCACTTCTTTTATATTTATTTTTTCTCTCCATCCACCTGGCTCATTTCTATATCGCTGTCTTCTAGATTATTACATTTGGTCAATACTGCATCCATAGCTTTCTTTCCCTTCTGTCTCTGTCTCTGTCTCTGTCTCCCCCCCTCTTTCTGTCTCTCTCTCTCTCTCTCTCTCTCTCTCTCTCTCTCTCTCTCTCTCTCTGTTAAAGAATAAGTGCAAACGGGAATGAAGGCAAGTAGGCAGTCAGGGAGGTAGAGCAATGAGGAAGAAGCATTTATTTACTTTAGTTGCTCATCTTGGTTGTTGTTCCCCAGGTCCCAGGACACGAACTTGGGTTCTTGGGATGCATTTGAACTGGAAGTCACAGACAGAACTGCTAAACCACAAGGCTGTGGTTTGCTTTCTGTAGTACTCTTGATCTCATTTATTGCATTCTTAACATCCTAAACCTGTTAGTTTCTTACTGAAAACTTCAATGTCTGCCTTTTCATACTGTCTTTTTTTAGCTCATTGGCTTGTTTCTCAGGCTTTAAACATCTCTTTGAATTGCTTTGCTAAGTCCTCTAATAATACTTTGAATTGTTTTTCTTATTTTCCTTGTATCTATTTAATTTTGTTTATGATTGCTTTGAATTCTTTATCAGTTAAACAGATATAATCTATGTCTTTGAATTCAGTTTCTGGTATTGTCTCATGGAATTGAGCTGTTATCTTTATTTAACCAGTAGGTGGCGCTATAGATTTATCTTTTCTGCCCCTTGCATTTTTCATTTTAAACAGAACTTGCTGAGTCCACCGGATTTAAGATGGCTGCAGGGAGAGGCACTTGAGGTGCAGGGGGAGCTACTGTAGGTTGCAGCAGGGTATGATCAGTTCTCCACTCTGGGATCCCAGTCCTAGACCTTGGCAGACTATTAGCTGTGCCATCGATCAACTTCACAGTAGAAGCACAGATCCCAAGGAGAGGCAGAAGGAGTGCAGTGCCGAGCACTCTCTCCTTTTTCTTCCTTGCCAGGGTCTAAACTGTTGTGGAGACAGTGGTCCTTATCTTATTCCCCACTCTTTGACCTTTACCCAAGCTAAGCCTGTGTGCCACCACACAATCTCTATTCTTCCCTCCACAGCACCTGATGTTGCACTGGCTGCCCTGCTATCTCAGCTCTGCCTTGGCTGGAATTGCCACAGCCTCCGGTGTCCCTCACCATCCATCTTCTGTTACACTGATATAGGAATTTCCTCACGCATTCCTTCCAGTGTGGTCCCTGCTGTTCTCTCACCTCTTTGCTGGGGGCTGCCTCTTTGTGTCCCCTCAGTGGAGAACTGTAAGAAGTCAAACAGGGAACATCCTCTGTCACATTTTGTCTCCAACCTCAAGGCCTAGAAATTACACAGCAAAGTGAAGTCACAGTGAGGTCCTGGGTAGAGAGAATCTTCTGTTTTCTTATAGTCTATTTACCAGTTGCTAAAGAAGCTTTGTCATTTCTGTCCTCAATGGTCTACCATTGAAGAAACAGAATGGAATTGGTGCCTACATCCTATGTCTATGTACTTTTATTTCTTTAAAGTTTTATATTGGCCTAAAATATTTTCTCTCATTTGTTTATTTTGGTTTATGTGATAGCATCACAAACAAGTTTGGAATACAATTTGACCAGGATCTCTGGCTTGTCATCAACAGCTCCACAATGTAGCTCACATTTGAATCTTGAAAACTTGAGCAGAACCTGACTCAATCTAATAAAAGCTTTATTTTTAGATTATAATAAAAAGCCAGGGTGTTCGGCGAATTGTTGAAATGTAGTTATAAAACTTGAATAGATGAAGAAATATTTCCTATGGTTGAGCAAAGAATGTGGCTTCCTGGTGAAGATGCTATAAACATTGCTGAAATGACAACAAAGAATTTATAGTAATATATAAGCTTAGTTAATAAAGCAGCAGCAGGGTTTGAGTGGACTGACTTCAATTTTTAAAGAAGTTCTAAATAATATCAAAGGACATCACATGATAAAGAGTAGCCTTTTCTGAAAGGAAGAGATTGATATGGAAAGCGTGTGTCTTTTTTAAAGAATTTACCATAGCCTCCCAGCCTTCACAGCTAGTACCCTGATAAGTTAGCAGTCATCAACACTGAAGCAAGATCCTCTACAAGCAAAAACACTAGACTTGCTAAAAGTTCAGTTGATGGTGAGCATATTTTAGCAATAAATTATTTTTGAGTTATGTATTTTTTTAGATATAATGTTATTACACACTTAATAGACCACAGTGGAGTATAAGCATAATTTTTATATGTACCAGGAAATCTAAATATTTGTGTGATAACTTTTTTGTTATGCTTGATTTTTTTTGATGGTCTAGAACTGAACCTGCAATATTTTTGAGGTATGCCTGTATTGTCATACATATTTGGGGACCTGTAAGTCAAAAAAATTAAACCCTCTAAGTTCTTATCTACAGGATAAGAGAAGAAACTTCTAAAGCATAAATAGGAAAGGCAATCCAAAGAAGATATGAATAAGGAGCTTCCAGAAAGCTCAAAGCAAAGCTGGCAGGGCATATAGAGTCAGGAGAGAAGAACAAGAGGAGACTGGCTTGCAAAGACCATTTGACTTGTGTTACCAAATCCTTAGGTATGCACATAATTGTCAGTGATTATTTTTTTTTTACCACTTGGGGAGGCTTAACTACAGAGGGTTAAATAGGGTTAAAATCTTTTTAAGTGATCAAAGAAATCAGGTCAATTGTCTAGTGTTATCTATTTATACTTTTAATTTTTATTTTAAAGTTAATTTTGGTTTGTGTCAAATCAGTGCATGTAGAAGACCTATTTAAGTTAGATGGTAACATTTGCATCCCTTGTCTCACTGACCACCACTCTTCAGTCGTATTTTTTAAAGGAAAGATACATGTTCAAAATAGTGAAAAGAGAAGGATTTTGAACTGAGGATAATCTGTACTGCTAGATTATCATTAAGAATTGAAGGAATGATAAATAACCATTCAGAAAAGCAAAAGTTAAAGGAATGCATCACCACAAAACCAGTTTTACAAAAAAATACTATGAGAAGTACTATAAAATGTAAATAACCCCCACTTAAAAGCCACAAGATGTCAAAATATAGAAAGTGTGGAGGAGGAAAGGAGAGAAAAGTGTGGATGGCTTATAATGAGCTCAAAACTAAGTATATAAATATAGAAATGTTTATGAAAACCCCAGTGTAACCCCTAAACATACCCCCAGGGAAAAGACAAAGAAGAAAACACAAAAGGAAACCAGTCAAAACATAACTGCTTTCAAATAACCTAAGAAGGGAAAGAGGATAGCAATTAAACAATCTGCAACAAAACTCAGAAAACAATTAATAAAATGGCAAGGAACAGTTGCATTCAATAATCATCCTAAATGTCAAAGGATTGAACTGAGGTATCAAAAGGCACAGAGTGGCCAAATGGATTTAAAAAACACAACCTAAATTTGTTCTGCATACAGGAGACTTGTCTTCTTTCAGAAGATACATACATGCTCAAAGTCAATGGCCAGATAACAGTCATAGAGTCAAATGGTAACAACAACAAAAACAGAACCATCATACTTAGATAAAATCATCATTTAGCTAAAGAAGATAGCAAAAGCCAGGGATGGATATATGATGACTAAAGAAGGAGTCACTACAACTAGAAGACATATCACTTAATGCAATATAGGCACCAAATGAAGGAGCATCAAAATACATAAAGTAATTGCTAACAGAACTAAAGAGACATTGACAGCAATACAGTAACAGCAGGAGAATTCAACACTCTACTTACAATGGTGGACAGATCAACAGGCAGAAAGTTAACAGAGGAGTAAGAGACTTTAAATGACAAATTTGAACCAATGGACTTAATAGGCACAGACCAAATACTTTATCCAGCAATGATAGATTTCACATTCTTCTCAAGTGCACATAGAACATTCTCAAGGATAGACCATATGTTGGGTCACAAAAATATCTCAACAAATTTACAAAGATTGAAATCATACTGAACATCTTCTCTGAGTACAATGGTTTAAAATTAGAAATCAACTGCAAAAAGAAAACTGGAATTTTCCAACATATTTAGAGGCTAAGCAACACGCTTCTGAGTGACTCCTGAGTAAAGGAGGACATCAAAGGAGAGCTTAAAAAGCACTTGGAGACAAACGAGAGTGAAGATACACAAACTGCCAGAACTTACAGACGCAGCAATGGCGACCCTAAGAGGAAAGTTTACTGCAATCTAGGTCCATCTCAAGAAACAAGAAAAGTCATAAATAAACTATCTAACCCTGTATCTAAAGCAACTTAAAATTTTTTTTGATTTAAAAAAAAATTAAAAAAAAATTTAAAAGAGCAAATAAAAGAAAGGAAATAATAAAAACATGAGCAGAAATAAAAAATCTAAAAAAAAGACAATCCTAAAGATTAATGAACCTAAAAGCTGGTTCTTTGAAAAAATAAAACTGACTAACCTTTGGTCAAAGTAAAAAAAAAAAAAATAGAAATATTCATAACTAGACTCTGAAATGAAATGCAGAAGTTACAACAGATACTTCAGAAATACAAAATATATTAAGAGACTACCGTGAACAGCTTTATGCCAATAAACTCTACAACTTCATAGGCATGGACAGATTTTTTAGAAACATGCGGCTTATCAAGACTGACTCAGAAAGAAGTAAAACCTGGACAGAACTATCACAAGCAAGGCAATTGAAGAAGTAATTAAAAGTCTTCAAAAAGATATAAAAGCCTAGGATGAGACAGCTTTAATAGTGAGTTTTACCAAACCTCAATGAAGAATTCATACCTGTTTTTCTCAAACTCCTCCCCAAAAGTGAAGAACAGGAAATGCTTCCAAACATTTCCTCTGAGGTTAACAGTACACTGATACCAAAAGCTGATTAAGACATCACCAAGAAAGAAAATTACAGATCAATATCTCAAATAGATATAGATGCAAAATTCTCAATAAAATGTTAGCAAACCAAATACAAGAATACATCAAAACTGTCGTACATCATGACCCAGTGGGATTTATCCCAGGGATGCAATGGTTCAAAATATGCAAATCTATTAATGTCATGCACCATATCATCAAAAATGATTAGAAAATTTATACGATCATATCGACAGATGCAGAGAAAACTTTTAACAAGATTCAACATCCATTCATGATAAAAAATATCTACAAAAATGGGGATAGGTGGTACATAATTCAACATAATAGAGGTCCTTTATGATAAACCTACAGTCAGCATCATACTCGATGTTGAAAAACTGAAAGCATTTCCTCTGAGATCAGGAACAAGACACTCTCACCATTGCTACTTAACACCATTGTGGTGGCTTGGCAAGAACAATTAGACAAGAAGAAATAAAAGGAATCCAAATTAGAAAGGAGGAAGTAAAACTATCACTCTTTTCAGATGACATGATAATATATGTAGAAAACCCTAAAACTCCATTAGAAAAAAAAACTTCTAGAAGTAATCAGTGAGTACTATAAAGTAGCAGGTTACAGAACCAATGCAAAAAAAATATTGACTTTTTATGCATAAATGGTATGATGGAAGAGAATGAAATCAACAAAACTACCCCAATATAAAAGATATCCCTTGCCCATGGCTGGGAAGAATTAATACTTTCAAAATGGCCATTTTACCTAAATCAATATACAGATTTAATGCAATCCCCATCTAAATCCCATGGTCATATTTTAAGGATTAGAACAAACAATTTTTTAAATTTGTATGGGATGAAAATAAGACCCTGAATAGCCAAAGCAATCTTGAGAAAAAATAACAAAACTGGAGGTGTCTCATGACTGGACTGTGCTATACTACAAAGCACTACTGATCAGAACTACATGGTACTAGAATAATAGAGACCCAGGTCAGCGGACTAGAACTGAAGTATCAGAAATAGACTCGCTCATGTATAATCAGTTAATTTATGATCAAAACACTAAGAACATAAGATGGAGAAAGGAAAACCTTTTCAATAACTGGTGTGGGGATAACTGGACAGACAATGCAAAAGAATGAAACTAGACCATTCTCTAACACCATTCACAAAATAAATAATTCAAAATGCATTAGAGACTTGAATGTAAGAGCAGAAACCATAAAATTCTTGGAAGACAACATAGGAAAGATATTCCATGACATAAGCCTTAGAGAATCTTTGGGGACTGCACTCCATCTTCAAGGGAAACAAAATAAAGAATGGGACTAGATCAAATGAAAAACTTGCGCACAGAAAAAAAAAAATCACCAAAACAAAAAGACAACCTACTGACTGAGAGAAGATATTTGCATTTCATATATCTGACAAGCACTTAATATACAAAAAATACAAGGAACTCAATAACAGAAAAAAATCCAATCAAAAAATGGGCAGAAGAACTGAAAAGACATTTCTCCAAAGACAGCATACAGAAGAAAAGATGCTCTTTCTCCCTTGCTATCAGGGAAATGCAAATCAAAAGAACAATGAGAATCTCACACCCATGAGATTTGCTATTACTCAAAAGTCTGGAAAAACCAAATGCTAGTGAGGATGCAGAGAAAAGGGAACACTCTTAAGCTGTTGGTGGGGGTGCAAATTAGTGTAACTCTTTTGGGAAGCAGTATGCAGGGTCCTTGGAAAGTTGAAAATGGGCATACATGGTTTGCTAGTGACTTAAACCATGTGCAGTTCACATGCATCCCAAGATCCTTGGTTCATGACCCAGAACTGGGAAAACAACCAGTGATGAACAACTGAATAAAATAAAGTGCTTCTTCTGCCTGTCTTTTCCTGTCTGCCTGCTTGCCTACTTGCTGCCATTCCTGCCTGTATTTTTAATTTCTTAAAAAAAATGGGAAATCCTATTTCTGGGTATTGACCCAGAAGACACAAAGACACTAATTTTCCAAGATTTATGAATGCAGATATTTATTCAATTTTATTTATAATAGCCAAAAATTGGAAATTACCTGTGTCCATTGTCAAATGAATGTATAAAGAAAATGTTGTATTTATACACAGTGGAATACTACACCATCCTTACAAAAGATGAAATTCTGTCTTTTGAGAAAACATAGATGGAACTATAGGGGATTATGCTAAGTGAAATAAGACAGAAGGAGAAAGACACATATCAGATGATCTCACTCATATGTGTAATATAACGAAACAAAGTAAAGGAACAGACTAAACAAAAACCAACCCTTGGGCATTAGCTCTGGGACTGAGTTTACCAGTAGGTAACAGGACAGGTGGATAGGGGCAAGTGGTGGTATGGACCAATCGACAATGGTGATGAACTTTCTGTACTTTGGTGGTGGACAGGGTGTATATTGCCATGTATCTGAGGGATGGGGAACCTGCACATATGGTTTTATATTATTCTGCAAAGCAAAGATGCTTTAATAAATTAAAAAAAAATTAAAAATGAGGCTGAAACCAAATTAAGTTTCCATATTAGACAATAAGAAAAGTCATTTGCTGATGATGAGTTAATTAAATTGTATTAGAATAGCCAAAGAAGCATGTCCAGAGAAAATAACCTAATTTAAGAGTATTAACCTTTTGATTACAACAGTTCCTAAAAGAGTTGAGGACAATGAGAGCAACATTAATTAAAACATGACAAATGGGTTCAAGTGAACTTCCTTAACTCTTGAGATCAACCAGTTGGTATTGCTGTTACCATCTGGTGAGAAATCAATATTGAGTTGAGGTGTCTGAAGAAGTAGGATATGACTAGTGTGTATGGAGCAAGATTATTTTCAAAGAGTTTGAAAAAACACTGCATCATACAACCTGAATAGAAACTTGTAAGTTACAACTGATGGTGATAAAAACAGTAGTGAAGCAGAAAAAAGTTTACTTGGACCAATTTATACAACTGCCATAAATATAAAGTCTTTAAATTAAATGAATTATTTTATTATTCAACAAAAAATAATTGAATCTATTCTGTGTTATTGAACTAGCATTTTCAATAGTGAAGTTCTTTGGGCTAAACCTTAATCAATTTCTTGACTTTTTGTCAAAATAGCTGAATAGGCTTATTTACCCATCCACACAGCTGTTTAATAGCTTAGCAATGTAAAGTTTAATTGTGATTTTTTTTTTAGTTTGGGACTGAAATGAAATGGTTTCTGAGTAAGAAGAGCCACCCTCAATAACTAAATTAAACCATGAGTAAAATTAGAAACTAGTTTGGCTGCAGACTTGATAATATCAATAAAATCATCCTAAAACTATAAGGAAAAACAGCTAGTGAATGAAACATACTGTAGTTAGGTCATTTAGACAACAGCTAGTGTTTAAATCATAAGAAATGGCAAGTTGTCTTATATACTTCTAGTGTTGTCAAAATTAAAATAAGTGAGGTCCTCATTCTCATACAAATTTTGTTGTAGGTACATTTCCCAAGCTAAAACTACAATTCTAACAATGTTTTCTGGACCTTAATGAATGTGCAAAGAAAATTTACTTATTTCAAAATCCATTTACCTGTGCTACAGAGGATTTCCACGAACTCTCCACTGGCACTGACTCATCTGCAATGAATGAATGATATGCTAAGAGTTGAATGTCAGGAAAATTCAGAAAGGTCTTCCAAATGATAAATGCTCTCAATTAAAACCATGCCTTTGTAGACGATTATCAGTGTTTGGCAATACTTACCTGTGTAAAATTTTTTCCAAAGACAAAATATGTAAAATTTCATAGATCAACAGTAACAGTTAAACATTTAACATTTTTTGCTGACAGGAAATACTAACAGTGTACCCCAGGTAAGCAAAATGTCATCCCCACCAAATAATTGCATTTTTCTCATCAGTAATACTGTATCACAACACGACACTGTAGTTATTATATTCCAAATTTTGTTAATTGAAGTTTGTAGAAATTTGCTTTCTGTCTTATTGTGTAAGTAAATCCATATCACAGATTTTTCCTCTTGGTCTATGAATCCTCAAATACTTACTATTTGGCTCTTTACAGAAAAAGATTAATTGGCTCTTATTCTTGGTCTCTATCTCAAGGAATTTACAAGCTAATTTGATAGAAACAAGACAAAAGCCCATAAAATCACAAACAATTCAAGTCTCTTCTTTCTTTATTCTTAACTTCAAAATATCCTTCAAAAGTACACAGGAAAGCTGCAGAATCCTTGGCCACCCATCTTTCTGCACACAAATCCCTTCCCCAGCGGTCACCAAGAGGTCATCCTTCTCTTTCTCCTCCACAGTCTCACTCCTAGGCAGATGAGTCTGTTCACACCTCTTCTTCCATCTGCCCCAAGCTTTGTTAAAGCCATGACCTCATAATGCCCACTGATCAGGCCTCAGATTACTGGTAATGTCTGTCTTCAGGACACCCTCCTGGTTTCCAGTTATACTAGCATTTTCCTTTTCCTCAGGACACTTCCTTAGAGCCTTTTCATGAACTGTTCTCTGCCTGGAATTGGGTTGCAGATATAAATACATGATACCCAGTTAAATTTGCATTTCAGATATACAAATAATTTTAATATAACATGTTAGACCCAAATATGTCATGGAATATACTTACATGAAAAGGTTGCTCATTGGTTACTTGAAATTAATATTTAACTGGGCATCCTTTCTTTTACTGACATGCTGCCTGAAATACTGCTCTCCCATGCCTTTGTTCTAATCTCTTTAAACTTTTGCTCAGAGGTCTCCTTCTCAGTGAGATCCATTCTTCCAAATCCTTCCTCTATCTTATTCATCTTTCTAAAATCACTTAGTTTGTATATCCCGCTGCAGGTCCCTCATTATCCTAGGTGTTACCTGCTCACTGCCTCAGGGTTGTTTATCCAGTTCCCACCTTGCCTTTCAAGTGTTGTGTGTTACTTGCACAGCTCCCTCTAGTCTTCTGGTCTCTCACCTATCATCATCTGATCCCTTTCTAAAACTACATCCTGAGAGCCTTTCTAAGATGAAAACCAAATGAGAAATGAAGCAGAAACCACAATTTGCAAAAACAAACTACACAAAAGTGATAAATGACATCTAACTATAACTGCAAGACAAACTAAGCTCAGATTGAACAAATGCTCATTCAGACTACATATTCCAAGTACAAGAAATCCAAATGGACTTAGAAGGTTTGCAAAAATAAGACTAAGCCAGCGACTCACCTGGCTTAGCAATTCTGGCCAGTCCATGCCCAGACCTGACTCAGTAATATCTGGGCCCTTACCCTCACTTTCCTTTTGACATGCTACTGAGACTGTCTAAGTGATGCTCATTGGGTTCAGAAAGCTGAATAAACTCAGTTGGTGGGCTCAGCACCTGGTGATCTTGGTGGAAGCTTGGCTATCATTTTTGGGTTTCTGTTCATTACTCTCCATGACCTACAGAGTAGTCCACCATCCTCATCATAATGCACAGGTTGTCCTTCATAAGTCATCTGCCATCTTTCCCCAGCATCTCTTACACCTGTCCAGGCCTGGTTGTGCCTGTGTTCTTTAAACTTGACCTGATTTTTGCAGGTGTGTGCTATACTAGTAGGAATATTTTCTTCCACCTGCCTTCTGCTTCCTACTTGTTCTTCCAAGTACAGTTCAAGTTTTACCTCTCTAGCTAGTCCATCCTCTTAACTGTTTATAGTAGTACTTTATGCACATGTAGTCTCATTGGGTAAGGTAACTTGTCTATTCCAGGACCAGCAGCAGGTATAGTGTTTGCCATATGGATATCACTCAGGGATGTTTAATGCTTTAAAAGGATTTCGATTTCAGCAATTTCTTCAACAAACAGGGCAGGAGAAACAACGCGGACATTGCAGTTGGATACACAGGGTAAATTCTAATTTTGGTCATAAGCTACTTATTGAGATGCTACATAGAGTGTAATGATGCTGCTCTCAAGCATTAGTGGGAACAATGGCATCAGAATCACTGAGAGGGATTGTTAAATATGGAATTTCTGATCCAATAGGTCTCATGGCCCAAGACACTTCCATTTTAATGAGTTTTCCAGGGATGCGGGCCTTGCTGCTTTGGGGGACACATTTAGAGAACCAACACTATAAAAGCTAAGGAGATGCAGCTGGAACCAATCAGATCTATATCTATATCTCAACTATGGTATCTACTGGCTCCATGACCCTGGGTGAGAGGCAAAACTTTTATCTCAGTTTTAACTAGTCTGACTATACTTCCTTGAGACAAAAATGGGATAGGGCTTTTTGGTCCCCTCAACAGACTGGACCTGGGGCAATACAACTACCCCTTTGCCCTATGTTAAAGATAGCCTTGTTTTAAATAATAATAGTATTTGTTTCATGTGTTTATATAGAAGTGCTTGTTATTAGAATCGCATCTATTATTATAATAATTATTATTATTAATACCAAAGTTGACTCAACAATCTGAGTCATTCTTCACCTGTAAAATAGAAATAGCAAAGGTCACTGTCAAGCAGTAATTACAATGTGAAGGCATTCAATGAACATTTGCTCTATACATAAATGGGGGGCCTGATTCATAGCAGACTCTCCATGCATTCTTCCCAGACTTTTTCTTTCAGAAGGAATGTACAACAAAGTAGTCAAATTAACAGTTTTAAAATATTTACCCTCAAACTCCCAGAAAAGAAAAGGACGAATGGCATTTATCTTCCTTGTACTCACAGTGTAAAGACATTATTTAGACAGTCACAAGCTCTCATGAAGACCCAAGTTCTTTTGAAACCAGTGTGATTTCCTTCTGCTGTCCTCACCATTCTACACTGGAGGCGTGAATCATCAACCTCTCCAAATCTAATTTTTTTAAATGCTGTATTATTTTTGTACCGCATACCTGTGTCGAATTATGTATGATCATGGCATCTTATTAAGGTAGCTTTCTCAATAACTCTCACATTCACCTTCTTCTTGATGCCCCCTTTTTCTACACTATTTTAAGGCCCCATAAGACTGACCTAGCAAACTACAGTGCCTTCGCCCTCACCTCCTGGCATCACCTGCTTCCTCTCTATTCCATGTCCTCTGCAGACTGATGTTTGAGAAGGCTTCTTATCAAAACACAAATGTGACCACATAAATTCCCTGCCTTAAGTACTTCAAATTGCCTTCTGGAGTCCCAGAAGATTTCTTAACACACATTGCAGACTTGTCTTTCCTTCTGCTTTTCTCAGCTCCCATGCCCGCTCCAACATCAAACACAATGAACTTCCAGTTCCTCTAACCTCTCCCAGAAGAAATTTGCTGAAAGAATAAATACAGAACAAATCTTTAACAAGATTAAACAATTAATTCATAAAACTTCCTTAATTGTATCCTCTTTGAAATGGTGAAAAACTTCACTAATAATTCTAGTATTGGTGCACACTGGTGACTCAGTGGTTAAGCCTGTGCCTTGATGCACAGTCCACAAATCACCCAAGGACCAGGGTTTGTAGCCCAGAACCAAGAGAAGCAAATAAAAAAATGAATGAATGAATAAATAAACAAACAAACAAATAAATAAATAAATGCATATCCATCCTCTTTCTAAAACTACTATTAATAATAATCCTACTGTCCTAATATTATCAGCATTTTTATTCATCTGTGAAATCACAGTATAAATCTGCTATAATTTTTGCTGAAATAAACATTTACTCCAAATCTAGCATACAAAGTCATCCTGTGGTTTACTTGGTATATTTTCGTTGATTTAGCAGTCTTATCTCCTTAATTTTTGTCACTCATAATTACATAATCTTGCATGCGAAATTATTTCGCATTTGTATCTTTAAATGATCTTTTCATTATTATGTAATCTATATCTGTATACATATATAATGTACACACATACATAAGTATGTAGACTTCTTGCATGTGTGTATATATATACATATACACATATATGTTCACATGTACAATATATAACCACTCCATAAAAAGATGGCAATTATAAAACATATATGAAAGTGTGAAATCTACTTGTGAATACACTACTCACAAATAATCACAATGAGAATGATCACTTTGGAGTATGCTTTGCACCCTGTAAAAGTTCTGCTTTACAGATAGTCTAATACTATGTCATTCTTTTTATGTTTCATACTGTATCATAAAGTCTTCTACATAATTAAAAATCATGCTAAGGAAGATTTTTAAGTAATGTAGTAATAGCTTATGAGTCATGGACTCCAAATTCATTACTGTTCCCTGCAATCAGGTGTCTTTTATTCCAGTGTTTTGGTAATCAGAACTAGTTCTTAGAGGTGGAATTATTGGGTCAAAGAGAATAAAAAATAAAATAGTTTTGCTATAAATTGTCGTTTCAAAAGGTTTAACCTATCTATGCACCCATAAAATAAATGAGCGTGTTATCCCATCTAAACTATAAGCACTCAAGAATTTGAGCATAACCATATTTCGCAGCCCCAGATGCCCTTGCACATGAACTGCTTTTAGGCAGTTCATGATAAAAGGTTCTTATTTAAATTCTTCTCCTTAAATTACTGACACTTTTATTTAAAGTCCATGTGGCAAGGAACCCATGAAAGAAAACTGGTGAGAGATTTGAGAAGTGGTGGTGAAAGACCCAAGCCAGAGGACCCAACAAAACTTTACCTGAACACCTAAACCCCAGAAATTGAAAAAAATAAGAGAATGTTTTTGCTTGTCTGTTTACTTTTTATAATAACAGTTCAATTTTATTCTTCATTATATAATTGACCCCTTTTATTTGATTTGTCCATACCCACCTCTCATTACCCTTCTGGTAACCACTGATTTGGTCCTATAGATTCTGTATATTTTTGTTTGAATTAGCTCATTTTTTGTTTTGTTTTTCTATAACTACATGTGAGGGAAATGATATGGTGTTTGTTTTTCTTCATCTGACTTATTTCACTAGGCAGAATTCCCTCTAGTACATCGAAGTTGTTGCAAATGGCAGGTTATTTTCTTTCTTTTGATATAGCTGAGTATTTACTCCATTATGTCTATGTACCACATCTTTATCTACTTATCTGTCAGTGAGCACTTAGGTTGTATTCAGCTCTTGACTATAGTAAATAATGCTGCAATAAATATTAGTGTATATATCTTTTTGAAATATTGTTTTCTAAAAATAATCCAGAAGTGGGATAATAAAATCAAATGAGAGTTCTATTTTTAATTGCTATATAGATTTCTTATATTTTTTATCTCAAATTTTTGTGCTTTACATGATCTGAACCTTAACGATCTCAGCCACAAAGATGTACCTATTTTTGATTTTTTGAGGAATCTTCATACTGCTTTCCACAATGGTGGCACCAATTTACACTCTTACCAATAGCGTGTAAGAGTTTCCTTTTCTCTGAATCCTTGCCCACACTTTCTGTTTCCAGTCTTTTGGATAATAGCCATTCTCACAGGTGTGAGGTGATATCTCATTGTTTTGATTTGCTTTTCTCTAATAACCAGAAATGATAAATATCTTTTCATGAGCCTGTTGGCCATCTGTATGTCTTCTTTGGAGAAGTGGCTACTCAGATCCTCTCTCCATTTTTAAATTACATTGGTTTTTCTGTTGTTGAGTTTATGAGTTGTTTATGTGTTTCAGATATTAACCCCTTTCAAATGTATGATGTGCAAATATCATCTCTCATTCAATAGGATCTTTTCATTTTTACGATAATTTCTTGTTGTGCATAAGATTTTTAGTTTAATGTAATCTCACTTGTGTATTTTGGTTTTTGTTTCCCTTGATATTAAAGTTCCCCAAGACAACTCTAAGGCCAAAGGAGTGTATCCTTTATGTTTTCTTCTATTATTTTATGGCTTCAGGGGTACATTCAGATCTTTAATCCACTTGGAAGATTTTTTGTGTGTATGTTAGTAGTTTAGCTTCATTCTTTTGCATGTGATTGTCCAGTTTTCCCAACACCATTCATTGAAGAAAATGTCCTTGCTGCATTGTTTGTTCTTGGCTCCTTTGTCATAAATTGGTTGTGTGGCTTTATTTCTGGCCTCTTAATCTGGTTCCCTTTATCTGTCTGTTTTTATACCATGCTGATTTGATTACTATTACTTTTTCAGAGTAGTCTACTGTGATGTTTTACATTTCTGAAGTATCTGTTGTAACTTTTCCCCATTCATTTCAGATTCTAGTTATGAGAAATTTCCTTCTTTTTTTCTGAGTCTGTCAGTGGTTTGTCGATCTACTTTTGTTTTTTCAGAGAATTAGCTTTCCATTTCATTAATCTTCTGAATTGCCTTTTTGACTTCTGTTTCATTTATTTCTGCTCGAATTTTGTATTATTTTCTTCCTTCTACTGACTTTTGACTTTAATTGTTCTTTTTCTAGTTTCTTTAGACATAGGTTTAGATTGTTTATTTGCAATTTTTCTTGTTTCTCACAGTAGGGCTGGATTGAAACGAACTTCCCTTTTAATACTGTTTTTAATGCATCGAATATGGGTGTTGTTTTAAGCCACTAAGTTTAGGTGATTAGTAACTCAATAACAGATAACTAAACTGGTCCATAAAGTTAACAGATTTGAGTAGTGGGACAGTGTGCTCCCATAACTATACTTAAAATGTGGAGTGACTTTGAGTGAGACAATGGAGGTTGGGAGCATTTTGAGGAATATGTTAGAGAGAGTTTAAGTTGCTTTAAATGGACTGTAAATTACCTAGAGGAAACAGAACGCTAATAGCCTGGGCTCAGAAGGAAGGGAGAAAGCTATGATAGGAACTTAGGAACAGGGTGGTGGTGGGGGCCAGATAGGAGAGGGCTTGCTGTGTATATGTAAATACAGAAAGCTTAGTAACTCCATGGCCTTTAGCTTTTGCAGCTGGAAGCTTCCCTGGTGCCTATACAGTGGGGCTGGAGCAGAAGTTGGCCACTCCCTTTGGAGTTCAGGAAAAACCACATGATGCAATGAATTGGACATGCTGGGTTTGCATATACCCTACATAAGCAGATCTGAAAGTCTCAAAGACAGATGCAAATCTCTAGAAGGGAAATTTGAACATCCTTGTGGGTTGGAGCTGTGGGCTGCTTCTGTATTTGGGGAACTCAGAACTTTGGTCATAAATCTGGTTGGGTCTGACAATCCTCCTCTTTTCGCTTCTCTGTGCAGATTCTTCTGAAAATCTGTAATGTAAAAAGATCCCTTTTCTAGTCATCAGAGCTGGTTGTGGGACTTCTGCAGCACAAACAGGCTCCCTCCTTAAAGACTGAAGGAAACTGAGCCCACTAGCATTTTACTAGCTACTGGAGTTTTTTCCCTGGTTTGTCAGGTTTTTGTGTATCTTGGAGATTTATCTTGGTAACTTTGGCCCAGAAGAGGGGCCCCAGGGATAACTCCAGCACTTGTAACAGGAAGGCAATAGCCGTGACCTCTTTCCATATCTTGGTTCTTCACTATTTGTCTTGAGCATTATGACCTCTGAAAGGAAGGCCTAGCTGCTGCTTTCTAGGTTCAAACATGTTGATGAAGGGCTCCTACCTGAGATCCTTCAAAAAAGAGACACCGTTGCCTCCCAGCACTGGGCACTGAAACACAACGTGCATGTTAATTAATTCAACACCTAGAAGCAAGCACGAGGTCCAAGAGCAAAAGAGAAATATATTCTTATCTAACCTAAGAAGAACCATTTGAGGAAGATATTGGAGATCCCCCTGCTGTGTTTGTGCAGGGAACATTTCTTCAGGCCAGAAATGGAATTTCTTTATATTATATATTTTTCATACAGAAAAAAATTTAGACCTAAATTGAATTTGCCTTCTGAAGAGAGGAAGCTACCTGAAGTTCACTCAAGTTTTGAGAGTGGAAATGTCTAATTGTAATGTGTATAAAATATAAGATCATGTGAAGCTGTGATTAAAGGATCAATTTCTTCTTGCTCAGATCTTGTATCCTCATGTGTGTGAGGCTTAGTGTTGTGTCTCTTGACTGCATTGATCAAAGTGATGTTTCACTGTGTAAAGACAGACATTTAGACCATGGAATAGAATAGGGAACACCCACTTCCCAGATGGAGCTTATTTTTGACCCCAAAGATCAGTCTGCTCAGGTTTTCCCAGTTCTCAGGGCTTCTCCCTGGTCCTGGAGGGTGGCTTCGGGCTACTTCTCGGCCTTTTAGGGGTCACCTAGTTCCTGTCTGACCTCAAGTCTGCATCAGGCTGTACCTTCTTGATCAGGGTCATGACTTTGGATCATTCTTCTCGGTCTCTAAGCTGATAATTAGAAGGCATTTTCCATGTCCTATATGCCAGTTTCCTTTAGGGAAACTTTAAGACCTAGGCATTGTGCGCCTGAGAGAGATCTGGGCTAGCATGCCTGAGCCAGCTTTGGTTCAGGTGTCCTGGGTGGACAGGCAATGAGCACTGTGGATGGCCATCTGAAAGCCTGGGTACTGGAGCCACCTGCCCTGCAATGTGAGACAAGGGGAGAGTGGGAGGTTGGCAAAAGCTGACCAGGATCTGGGTGTCCAGGTCTCAGGAGGAATTATGCCCGCACCAGCCAGTCTCTCATTCAGACTGGCTCCATGTTGAGAGCCTGTGAAGGGGATTCTCCAAAGGCATATTGAGTTCTTCATGCCCAGCTTAGGACTCTGTCCTGGGTGGGGCTTGTGATGACACAAGCCACAGGGCTTGACTATTGTCCGAAACCACAACCTTTGGACTGCATTGCTCTTGTTCACACCTCTGGGAAAACCTACATGGCATGTTCTATTGATTTTGTAACTGGGCTATGGCTGGGAGGACAGCTTCAGCCTGGGGCTCCTGGTAAATCTCTGATAGCAGAGTTTTCCTTGCAGTGATGGTGGATCTAGATTTCTTTTACAAATGATCCAGCCACAACCTTTTAGCAAGACTTAAGCATTTGGTTCCCTCAATGCATCCTTATGGATCCTGCAAGATCTATGAACCTGTAGCTGGAATCTTGAGCTGCTGCTTTATGTAACCTGTAGAACCTCAGGCCCCAGAACATGAGCAGAGGCTTAAACCTACTCAGTAACAGAAAGTCCAGCATCTTGTACCATCAACTTAGGACTACTACAAAAGAAAAAGAAAAAGAAAGAGTGAAGATGCAGACATATCTTACAAATGATGAGTCAAAGCAAACACTTTAAGAAAAATAGAATATATCTGAAATTGGTAATCTAACAGAAGAAGAGTTTAAAGAAAAGCCCTAAAGATTAATTTTTTAATTTTTTATTGAAGGAGCATTGTATCACAATAGAATTAGGTTTCAGATGTGAATCATCATAAATAAACCTCTCTCTATATATAACACATTAAGTTTACCATCAGCAGTTCAATTTGAATCCTTCACCTGACCCCTTTTACCCCATTTGCCTACCCCTGTCTACTCCTCTCTGGTCATCACTAATTTGATTCTATAGATTAAGAGTATTTTTGTTTGATTCAGTTCATTTGTTCTCTATAAACCACAAGTAAGTGAAATCATATGATATTTGTCTTTATCCTTTTGAATTGTCTCACTAATTCCTACAGGTTCATCCATGTTGTTGCAAATGGAAGGATTTCATCATTATTGTTGTGATTTTCTGGTAAATACCTAACAGTGGGATAACTGGATCAGGTAAAATTTCTATTTTTAACTTTTAAGTAATCTACATACTACTTTCATAGCAGCTATGCAAATTTACACTCCCACAAAGTATAAGGGTTCTCTTCACATTCTCCCTAACAGTTGTTATTTGGATAATAGCCATTCTTACAGGTGTGAAGTGATATTTTATTGATAGTTTGATTTTCATTTCTGTAATAATAAGAGATGATGAATGTCTTTTCATGTGCCTGTTGGCCATTTGTATACCTTCTTTGGAGAAATGTCTATTCATACGATCTGACTGTTTTTAAATAATATTGTTTGTTTTTAAGCTTTGTGAGTTCTTTTTATACCTTGAATATTAACATCTTTGATGTATGGTGTGCAATATATTCTATTCAGTAAGATGTCTTTTCAATTTGATTAGTTTTTCACTGTGTATAAATTTATTAATTTTTTTTAGTTTGAGGTAGTCTGATTTATTTATTTTGACTTCCCTCACTTCCTTGAGCTTAAGATTAAGTTCTTAAAGACTTCTCTAAGGCCAATATTAAAAAAGTATCACCTATTTTTTTCTATGTATTTTATGATTTCAGGGCTTACATCCAAGTCTCTAATTCATTTGTTTAATTTTTTATGTTTCTTTAGTGTATAGCAATATGATTTTTAGGATATTGAATTCCATCTCAGTCTGTTTATTTCCAGCACACCCAATACCAGAGTTTCATTGTCCTCCATTACCACCACATTAACTCCTTCATTCTTTTGTTCCCTGACCCTGCAGATACTACTGATAGGCACAATCCTGCATTCAACTTTGTGACAGTTTATCTGATCATTTATTTTGCTTCCTTTATAGTCTCCATATGAGTGAAATATTCCTGTACTTCTATATTTCTTGATGGCTTATTTTGCTAAGCATGATTACCTCCAGCCCCTTACTGGCTGTTGCAAAAGGCACAATTTAATCTTTCATGTAGCTGAATAGAATTTCATTGAATATATATACTTTATTCAGTTATCCATTGATGGGCATTAGGTTATTACATGTCTTGGTTATTATGAAATATGATGCTATGAACATAGTGAAAATATATTTTCTGATCAGTGTTTTTGGATTTTGGGGGTATTTTCCTAAAAGTGAGACTGCTGGATAAAATGTTATTTCCATTTTTATTTTTTAAGGAATCTCCATACTATTTTCCAAAGAGGAGGCACTAATTTACATTCCCACTAACAGTGTAGGGCATTTGCTTTTTTTTCACACCACCTCCAGCACTTGTTTCTAGTCTTTTTGATGTATGCCATTTTCACGGGTGTGAGGTGACCTCATTGAGGTTTTTATTTTATTTCTCTGATGATGAATATAATTTTTTCATGTTCTATAGTTATCTATATGTGTGCCTTCTCTAAAAAATTATCTATGTATCTCTTCTGCCCTTACACTTTCTCTTACCTTTAGTTTTACTCTTATCCTTACCCCAGCTCTAATTCTAGCCAAACCCTAAATCTATACCCTAATGCCTAACTCTAGAACATCCTAAACCAGAACTCTCACCAGAACCCTAAATCCTAACCCTACCCTAACCCTGTTACTAACCTTAAACCGAACATCAACTCTAAATGATCCTAATGCTAACCTTAAGCCTGACCTAGACCTAATTCTAATTTTACTCTCACCCTAACCCTAACCTAACTGTAACTCTCACTCTAAATCCTATACCCAAACCCTATAATTAAACCTTATCTTAATCGTAATACAACCAGAATCAGAACCTTAAACCTAAGCTTACTGTATCTCCTGACCCTAACTCTAATCCTAACCCTAACCCTAAACCCAACCCTAACCTAACCCTAAACACACACAAACCTGAACTAGATCCCTAATTCTAACCCTAACTCTAATCCACAATCCTAACTCTAGACCTAATCTTAACTCCAATACCTGTAACTAAGCCCTAACCCTATGATGTCGACTTCCTAGAAAGTAGAAGCATTACCTGATTTTTAATTTCTTGAAAGAGTTTGAGAAGAGTATTAATTCTTCTGAAGTTTTGGTAAAACTCACTAATAAAGTCACCTAGTCCTGGACTTTTATCTTTGTGCAACTTTTTATTACTTGTTCAATATCCTTGCTTGTAATAGTCTATTCAGGTTTTCCTTTTTTTTTCCTGATTCAATCTTGTTAGGCTGTAGATTCTAAAAATTGAACTATACAACAAAGCATTAGTGATCAAAACTGTATGGTACTAAAATTAAAACAGACACACAGATCAGTGGACTAGAACTTAATAACCAGAAATAGATCCTCACATCAATGGCCAGTTAATTTAGGAAAAAGAAGCAAAAACGTATGATGGAGAAAGGAAAGTCTTCTCAACAAATGGTGTTAGAAAAACTAAACAATCACATCTGAAATAATGAAATAGACCACTTTCTTATACAATAAACAAAAGTTAACTTGTAATGAATGACTTTTATCTAATGTCAGAAATCATAAAATACATAGACGAAAACATAGGTAACATGTTCCATGTCATTGGCCTTACAGAGATCATTGGAAACTCAACTCCAACAGAAAGGGAACCCCCCTAAAAAAGAGGGGGATCTATATTTTTTAAAAGCCTTTATACAGCAAAATAAATAATTATCAAAAACAAAAAACTGTTAGGCTGGCCCAGAGGGACAAAACGGTGGCCACACCCGGGGAAAAGGTGGCTGACGTCAGACTGAGGGATTGAAGTCCACACCCTGGAATCACAGGACCAATCCCCAACCGCGACGTATGAAGCCCCGAAATTCTTTTGCTTAAAGAGCGTGCTTCCCTTTGTTCGGGTGCGATTTCCCTGGCCCGCGTTCTGCGGACTGGAGAACCTCGCCCTGGTGTGCAAACCCCAAAAAAGCCCTGGCTATTTGACTTTTTGTTTGATTGACTTTCTTTCCTCGCAGAACCCAGAGAAAAAACCTTTCAAAAACATCTTACTTAATGTGAGAAGGTATTTGCACATGTTACATCTGACGAGGACTTAATACACAAAATATATTTAAAAAAAACAAACTCATCAAAAGAGACAAATTTCAATACAAAAATAGGCAGAAGAATTAAACTGATATTTCTCAAAAAAAGATATCCAGTTGGTCAATAGGCACATGAAAATTGCTCCTCTGTTTATTAGGGAAATGCAAATCGAAAGAACAATGAGATATTACTTTATACCTGTGAGAATGGCTATTATCCAAAAGACTAGAAACAGCAAATGTTGGTAAAGATGAAGAGAAATGGGAACCTGTTTACACTTTTAGTAGTTGTATAAATTAGAATAACTTTATGAAAAACAGTATGGAGAATTTTCAAAAAATTGAGAATAGAAATTCCATGTAATCTCATTCTGCATATTTTTCTGGAAAATATAATAACACAAATTCACAGAGATAGATGCACCCCCATGTTTATTGCAACATTATTTGCAGTAGTCAAAAACTGGAAACAGCTTAAGTGCCTATTGACAGATGAACTGATGATGTGGTATATAAACACAAGAATACTACACAACCCTAAAAAATAAAATCCTATTATTTGCAACAACATGGATGTAACTAAAGGAAGTCATACTAAGTGAAATTGATATGGAGAAAATAAGATGATATATGGAAAATGTAAAAGCTTTCAGAGCTGATGATAGAAATATTGTTAACAACCAGCCCCCTCTTTTGTAATTGATGAAATTGCCAACATTTGTTCACTTAAAGAACAGACAGAAACAATGAAACTGGTGGTGGCAGGAGAATGTGTAAGAAGTTGAGAATGGTAAATAAGACTGCAAATGTGCGAGATAAAAATCAATTTGTGGTCACCACCTGGAAAGGAACTTAACCTCAAGGATTCAGAAAACAAAGCAGTGCTACTTCAGTAAAAATAACTGACCACCTTCCCTAGGAAGGTACATAGTCTTTCAATTGTGAATCCCTGTGGCCTCCTTTGCCTGACAAAGCAATAAATTTTCTTTTCTTTGTCCATTCAAACTCTGTCTCCTTGTTCCTGATGCGGTCCTGAGGTGCAGAGAATGTTTTCAGTAACAAAATAAGCCAGAATGAGAAGGCCAGACACCAGATGATCTTACTCATACACAGAGTATAAAGAAACAAAGTGAACAGTCAAAACATAAAAATAAGAAAACAACCAACATCGATAAGAGAACTGAGGTTCCTAGAGGGGATGGGGATGGTGAGTGAGAAAGTGTTGGTCAGGGTCCAATGGACGGTAGTGGACACTGTTGTTAATACTGTGGTGGGTTCAGTGTCATGTTTTATATATTTGATGAATAGTGAACTTGCACATATGAATTCCTGTTATTTTGTAATTCGAAGTGACCTTAATTTTAAAAATTGTCTATGGTTAAAATGCACCAAGTAAAGAAAGTGATTAAATTCATATTTTCATGCGTTCATATTTTAAGTACTATTTTCAATTCAGAGAAAAATATTAATGAAAATAGAATTAAAGTGGGATAGAAGGGTCCAGCAGTAGTGGACTCCCTGGCT
Organism: Solenodon paradoxus; assembly: GCA_004363575.1. Taxonomy (NCBI): domain Eukaryota; kingdom Metazoa; phylum Chordata; class Mammalia; order Eulipotyphla; family Solenodontidae; genus Solenodon; species Solenodon paradoxus. Next base: position 546,866 of record RJWH01000708.1, read on the forward strand.
TACGGAAAAATGTATTTGCACACAATGTCTGGCTGCTTCCTGGTAAAAGATGATCAACTTTAGAAAACATTAGTTACGCCATCGTGAGAGAGACTTTGCTAAATTCCCCCTTTTCACTGAAATTATTAACTTGCTCATTGTAATAATTTTTTGTGCCTCCATTTTAATCATCTTATTTCATGTTCCCTTTTAAAATGCTTATATTGCTGCAGGAGGTGAGACCCTAATAAGAGAGGTTTTTGTTTTGCTAACTGGTGTCATCAGCTGAACCTCCTCCCAGTCTGGAGGCACAACAGAGCAACAGAAAGCCATTGATTAGTTGAAAACTTCTTAAAAAGATCAGTTTGAGATCCCCAGAACAGCTTTGAACTCTATTCTTGGACTGTCTCCTTCATATCTATGGGTCCTCCTCCCTCTGCTCTGCCAATAAAACTCTTGTCTAAGACATTGTTTCATATTTGGCTAATTCATATTACTGAGCATCAAAGAACTCATGGGTCCCTTGGCTGATCCCTTAGCCTATTATGAAAAATCGTAAAATACAAAGTTCGCCTCCAGTGACTGACGCTGGAAACAGAGACAGGGTGGAGGAGTCCTCGACAGCTTTTGCACAAGACAGTACATCTGACCACTCACAGCAAGTACTGCATCTTTCCTGCTGCCCCTGACAGCTCTCTATACTTTATCTCTTAATTTAATGTTCTTCATTAGAACAGTCTCCTGCACTTCCAACTCTTGTACACCACTGATTTCACTTTTCCAAAGTCCCTTCTTGGAAGAAGCCATTTAAATGAGTCTATTTGCATGAATAAATTTCCTTAGTCTGTAATAGTTCACGTTTGACTTATTTCATTCAATATTATGTCAGAAGTACTTTCTATGTTGGGTATCTTTAAAAAAATAAATACCATTGGGCACATAACACTTGTCTTCTGTTGAACTCTTAGTTATCTTAGGAAAATAAATTGAATCTGTAAATCTGTTATGGATTTTAACCTGTACTGTTCTGCTCATCAGGAAGATTGGGGAAAGCAGTCACTTTCATTTCATCTTCTCAGACATATCAATTGACAATGATTGAGGGGAGAAAAATTTAGCAATTTTTTGCCAAAACTGAATACATATATGCCTTCTGATTCATCAAATCTAAGACTAGATCTCGCAGACTCATTCTAAAAAGCAAGCAAAGATAGATGAGCAACTGGATTCTCATCAGTGTGATTTTAACAGGGAAGGCCAGGACTTTAAATGTCCACCCACGGAGAACTGGCTGAATAAATTCAGACATGTGCACACTGGAGCATTGACATCAGTGGGAGGAGGAGGATCTGCTTACTCAGTAGGATATCCGCTGATGTTCATGCTGAGTCTGCAGTTAGTATGGGTACCATGGAGTACATTTGTGTTCACACAACACACACCACCTGTCTATGACACTTCACTTCATATCCTTTTTGTAGCTTAAAACTTCAATAAAATTAACATAATACTTTTGAAATGTAAGACATTAAAGAAGGAAACGTTTTGCTTAAGAATAATCAATGATATAGGCAAATATAATGTATTCAACAGGAATCACTTGGACAAAGCAGCCATAGTATTTCTTTCTCATTAGAACTTGGCAATGAAATTTTTTTTTCTCTCCACAGAGACTCAACTGTTTGCCCAGGTATCAAAAATGCGGTATTTTCTGGTCTCCCTAATTAAGTCACTGAACTCTGTGCTGTGCCAGAAACTGGGTGGGAAATTAAAATGTCTTTTCATTGATGAATGAGAAAAATTGTAGAACTGTAGTAGAATTGAGAATTGTAGTAACTGTTCAAGGACATGAAGAGCACAGTCAGGGCTGAGTCCAGGCTCCTCCATTTTTGCTCTCTGTTGCATAGAAACAAGACTCACTCCCTGAGCCCAGTTTCATGTGCATGCAAGTCACAAAGGTTTAACCGCTCTCTACAGAGGTCAGATGCAAGCACACGTGTAAACACTGTTGTGTTTTGGCTCCTGACACCCACTGCCACAGCCAACCTTCAGAGCAGCACTATCCAGTAGCATTTCCTGACATGGAAGAATGTTCTGGATTTGTGTTCACAGGCTGCCACAAGCCATGTGTGTATATTGTATACTGAAAAGTGGCTAATACAAACATGGTCCTAGATTTTTTATTTTATTTATTTTTAATTAATATAAACTTAAATAGCCACATGTGTTTACTGGCTACCTGTTGAAAGTGTGATGCTGTAGAAATGAGTGTAATGAAGACAACAGCTACAGATGGGGTTTGCCTCGAGAATTTTGGCAAATCCATACACATAATGCTAGATTGTGGCCTGAAGGACCAAGTAAATGATTTTGTAGGGTATTTGGTATGCAGTACAAGAAGGATGGATAGAAAACAAAGACAGTGAGAAAGAAGAAGACAGGGTGGACAGGTGCCTGTTTCTAAGGTGTCTCCAGGTTTTGTGGCTATATCTGAATGCCCACGAACAGAGCCCCAGGTGCAGTAGTTGCAGGCAGTGAGGATACAATGAATGGTACCCCTTTCAAGGCAAGAATTCTTAAAAACACACCAAGAATTCATCTAGGGCCGTACTTGAGATAAGCCTTATCAATTTATTAAAGAGAGAATAGAAGATCAATTTCAGGTACTTCTATTTTAACCTTTAAAAAATTCATCCATTCTTTTTCATTTGTTTTATTAGCTTATATGACTTTAAAATATAAGATAGATAGTATTTTCTACTCCAAGGATATACAACATTTGCTTGTATTTTCTAATTGCCAGTTTGCTTGTTTGTTTCTAATTATCTTTGTATGTTTTTTTAAATGCTTAGGTTTTTAACCTTTGTAAAATGTATATTTTTTAATGATGGAAAATAGAGCTAATTTTTTTTTTCATATTTGTAATCATTCTCCAAACATAGATCTATTTCTTTTTTCCTTGCCCATTTAAGACACCTCCTTCAATCATATTCCCAGATGTGCATGAACTTTTTCTAGACCTAAGATTTTGTTCTATGGTTCCTTCTGTGTGCCCTTTTAGTTGTTATGATTTTCAAAACTCTAACAGTTCTTAGTTATTTGACATTCTGTCTCCCTGATGAACATAAAAATCAGTTTGTCAGGTTTAATTTTGAAATGCTTTTGATAATTTGATTGTTTTATTTTCTAAGCCTACAAAGAAAATAGCATAGTCAGAAATGGGAGGTTGCCATTTATGAACTTTGCCCCTCCCTTGCCCACATTAGCCACTGTTCCCTTTTTGATACTGATACACCACTCATTGCTGTGTGACCCTCACACTACTTATCAACAACAGCACCCCTCACACAGACCACATCCTGTCTCCTTCCATCTCAGGCATCTTCCCCCTCTCATCTCTGGTTTCTTCATGGTACTTATCTGAGCCATACCAAATAATATGCTGACATGTCTGTGTATATTTTAGATTTATCACTGGTTTTCTCCTCTCTTTCTAAAAGTAAAAAAGATCAGAGACGTCATTGTTTTGTTCACTGCTCTGTTGCCATGGCAACATGCAGGCATTCAATATTTGCAGAATAAATGCATGAAGTGCTGGTGTTTGGAATGTGAAACTGACACCTCATTTGAATGCCAGCCTTGGCAGTTAGGGCTGACTCCATATGGGAAAGCCTCAGGAGGTAGTCTTTTATGGAAGAGCAGCTGCTCAGAAAGAGAAAGGCCTTTCTTTGCTCAGTAGCACATCATTTCATTTCATTTGATTCTCTCACCAATTCTAGTAAGAAGACAAATCAGCTTTACCTGCTGGTGGGAATAAAATTTGGTACAACCATTTGGGAGAGCAATTTTGTACAACATGTAGTTCCAACTACAATCTTTTCCTCCAGAGACCACCAGAACACACATGGCTATGCATGAACACATTGGTTTATTACTCATGGATATGCGTGACACCTCACTCAAGAAGAGAGTGCTAGGAAGAACCTTTGACAGTACTAGGGATTATGTTGGGTGACCTGGAAGAGAGTGCTAAGGCTTTGTTCTGGATGTTGTCAAGCATCTTTATCTGTAAGGCAGGAGGGAGGAATTGAGGCTATAGCTAGGACTGCTAAAGAGCAGCCATCAGAGTAGCCAACACGGGACTCTCAGTGCTTGTGATCTAGAGAACGTGGATAATCTGTGCTGTCAACATGGAGGGAGTTTATTCTTGTCTTGCTCCATCACAGTATCAGAGTGTCCTTGCCTTGTGCTGATGTTTCGTGACTTTGATCACACTCCACAAGAGGACACCAGAGCCCAGTTGTAATCTGATCCAATCTAGCCATGAAGGTGACTGCCCAAAGTGAGGGAACAGGGAAAGGAAGGACCCCAATTTGGTAGGGAATGACTCTGACACACATTTTATCTTCTTTCAGTAAATGGTGAAGCCATTCTAAAAATGTACTCATTATTCCCTTCGGGGACACTCAGTTCTGGGAAATGTAAATTTCTTTGTAATGCACCTTAAATAAAGCATTTTTTCAGACATGAAATTCTCTAAACATCTAAATTTGTCTTTCTAGAAAAAAAGCAAGTATAATTTAACAGTAATTTCCTATGAGAATGCAGATGATTATGATGCAATCTGTACACACAGTTGATGTTAATTTTAACTGATTATATTAGCACAATCAAAATCCCCCTCAACTCTATTTGCTATTTGCTATTGGTCAGGGCCTCACAAGGCATCAAATTATCTGGAAAACAGGAATGTTCAATGTCAGAGGACATTGCATAGACACTTCATTCTGTAGCTGAAATGGGTGATGTGTTTGTAAGGCACGAAATTTGATGGCATGAGTACACGTACATGATCAAAAACACCTTTGCAAAACAGACAAATGAAGGCCTCTGCACAAATACTTGGCAGAGGTCAACCTTTCTGTCCTGACTTGCTCTTTGCTCATTCAGCACCATGGACTGTCTCTGTTAAAGCAAGGTTGGAATGGGTGCTGGTCAGCTTCAGTGAGGAAGGTGCCAACACCTGTCTCAGGTCTGGGAGCATATATTCCCCTTATTTTCGAAATGTTGACACTGGGGATGCTGCATGCAGTGGGCACTCTATTGGGGAAGTCGGGTATCCTAGGAAATAGTTGTAATTTCTGGATGGTATAAATAAAGGAGGGAATATAACCATGTTTCAAATTTTCATTTCCTCATCCTCTTTGGCAACCCATCTTTTTTTCATTTTTGTGCTTCCAGCTTTTCCTGTAAAAGTAGGAGGTAGTCACAGCATAACTGTGCAGGGACCCTCCCATGCTTCACATTTCTCTGTGCAGAGAGGAAAAAGTGAGCAAGGGGTGATGATTAAATACGTGTTCACACTTGATTCTCCCTTCACTATGCCACCAGATGTGATCCTTCTTCAGGGAATGTTTTATCTGATTGCTTTTAACAAACATACAGCATGGTCCCAGAGGGTCATTCCCCACCTCTTCATGGTCTGACAACCCCTTGGCTTCAGAGAAAACCATTTTTTCAGTAACCTTTTGAGATTACATCCAGAAATTAGATTCCTAGTGAATTGATTTGTTAGAGTGTACATTGACAAACAATTCTTGATTTGTACCAATTATGCAAATACATTTTCTCGTGGTTAAATATGAAGATATTGATTCTTATGCTATGGGGTTTTTGTGGTTCCTTTTCAATGATCTGGTCAGGAGTATTCACAATTAAACTCTGATAGCTAACTGGTAGCTAACTTAGTTCTCAAGTAACTGAACTCAGTACCCATTGTTCAGCCCAGTCTCATTTCCCCTTGAAGACCTTTCCTCTCTCTCCTTCTTTACTTCTTAAGGGATGAGACACACCTACCTATGATCTTCTGTGCAGTTTATTGTATTTTTCATACCAGATGAGAGTCCTTGTCTTTCCTCCCTCTGCCCTCTGAACCCTCTAACGCATATCAGCCACATTAGCTTCCCTTTGCTTATACCTATAAATAGATCTACCATATTTGGAGGACATAGAAATATGGTAGAGTCTTCCCTTCTAAGCTCTTGGTTTCCCAACCAAAGAGGTTTCCCCCACTGTGCAGAATAAACTCAAAGTGACAAATTAGAAATGCACTAGGTATTCAAAGTAATTGTTTCAAATGTGTTTTTTTTCCCCCAACACGCCCAGCAATTCTCCAACTTTCAGTGAACGCTGACCAAGTTTTAGTTCTGACACCCGTAGGGAGACAGTGTCAGATCTCACAGATGAAGTGCCCATCCCACAAGACTGGCCCCACTTCAGATACCAATTTCAAGCCTAAGCTGCCACCTATAGCTTCTGACCAACTGGTTATAAATTGGAGGTTCCCACAACGTCTCCATTTCAATTAATTTGCTTGAGCCACTCATTGAAATCAGGAAAGTGATTTACTTAAACTACATCACCAGTTAATTAAAAATATATCAAAAGATTCAAATGAATATTCAAGTGAGTATTCAATATCCAAGTGAGGAGATGCAAAGGGCAGAGTCTGGAAAGACCTGAACTCAGGAGATTGCGTGCTTGCATCACCCCCAGTACATCGACCCTTCTGGCTCACCAGTCTGGAAGCATCAGAACCTGGTAGCTCAGAGATTTTCATGAAGGTATTTTTTTACACAGACATCATTGGTTAAATCCTTGACCACTGAACTCAATCTTTGTCCCCACCCTTCAAGTCTGGGGGTATGGATGGGACTGAGTGTGTCAACCATCTAATGGCATGACTTTTCCCTGGCAAACCAGCCCTCATTCATAGGTGCTTTCCATAGGTCACCTCATTACCATAGTCAGGTATGACTGAAAGGGAGTTGTGATGACTAATATGACACCCATTTCACCTCTTGACTCTGAAGTGATTTAGGAATTGAGGGTGAGAAACCAAATATTTTAACAAAAGATACTCCCTTTGCTCTTATTACTTAGAGAAGTCCAAAGATTTAGGACCTGGGAGCAAGGAACCTTAGAGTAGGTGAAGACCAAAGTATGTATTTATTATAAATGACAGTGTGGTTGAAATCACATCAAAATTGTGACTAAGTATCTCATAGTTGCTGGTTTTTTACACTGATTGACTTACAAATATCCACCTTGCACGTGACAATGCAAATCTGCAACATTTCCTGGAAGCTGTCCAACCGCCAATCCCGTAGTCTCTTGGGGCTCTTGAAGGGCCAGATACAGAAAGTTCAACTTCAGACTTTAGGCATGGCTACACTTCAGAGTTCTTTCTCACCAGGAATTTTCCTTTCTTATTTAAACTCAATAATGATTTACTGACCCAAAACTCTGCTAAATTCATGGAAGAACCCACAGATATTTTTAAAAGGAGGTGCTGATTTCCATGATCAGTTGAACAAGGTATTATGAAACTTCCTCTTTCTGGCACTCAATAACAAAAATGCTGGGGTCAGAGAATTATCTTGGCGGCCTCATCAGTCATCACCAGTCCCAAACAGTTGGAAAGAAAGGCAGACCTTGGGAGAAGAAGGCTAAAGGGTCATAGGTTTGCTTGAGATCTATGAAATACCATTGAAATCACCTTTCAAGTACAGCTTGTATTTATGTTTGGATAATTTTCTCAGATTTTGATTGATCAGAATGTTGGAATAGTTTTACAAACACTTGTCTTTCAACATTTTCTTCAGGACTCATGTCCTCGGAACCAATTCATATATTCTAAAAGAAATGTGCCAACAGATAAGACAATTTCCACTTATAGGATAATTCATTCATATAATGGCCTTATGTTTGGTCTTAATTTAGTTTTGATCAAAACTGACTGATGAACAACAATTGCTTAGTGTGATTTCTGATGTGGCCTTCTGCAGGTTTTCTAACAAGACCACGTCACAGGACACAATCAAGAAATCGTGCTTACTGAAATGACTCCACCAATAACAGCGGAGCAATACTCTGTGCAAGATGGGTTCCAAACACGCAGGCAGCGAAGACAAAGCCTGCCCACAGAACTTCTCTGCAGCCCAGCATGGTGCCAGCCCAGGGAGCAGAGTGACCTGGGTAATATCAGGGGCTCCAGAACGGGAGGAGAGGAGACGGGGAAAAGGATAAGTAGACAGAAGAGAGAAGAGGAGACTGCTAACTTTACTGGGTCCTGGCTTTGTGTGTGTGGGAACAGCTAGAAAGTGCGAAAAGGTGGCAGGAAATGGAGCCAGGCAGGGTCACTTATGAAAAGCTGTTAAACTCTCATTACACCCAGAAGTCAGATGGTCACACACCTCTTAGCATTTGAGAAGCTCAGTGAGAACCCAGGGTTAAAAATGGAAATGCTTCACCCTCTTTTCATCTGAGCATGAGATTAGCTAAATCAGCAGTATTTTTTAGAACATATTTTGTTTCTAAAGGTAATGAGATATATATGCATGGGGGAAGTGAAAGAGTTTTTGTGGGGTTTTTTGGTTTTTGTTTTTTTAAAGAAAGGTACAAGAATGAAGGTGAGCAGAGGCAGGCAGGCAGGAAGAGAGAGGAGGAAGTATTTTATTTATTTTGGTTAGTTGTCCATCTTCACATATACATACATATCATATGTATCATACATATATGTGTATATATCATATATATTTATATGAAGAAAAGTCAGAAGACGTGAGAACAGAAAGGAGAAAGGAGTAACTCATGCCACAGAAATCAGCATGTGTGGAGGAGGTTCCACTCTACTTAGAAACAGACAACTTAGTCTATCCCTGTTTCACAGGTGCCTGCAGAAGACACAAGACTTGGAGACAAAGGGCAGAGCATCATGTTTGCATTCCCCTGCCCCTACAGCACTTGGGGGCACATGAATGCTGGGTGCCATTCACACAGTCAGCTGCATCACAGCTGAGGAACACCGAGGTCAAGGACTGTTCCAGAAGGAGACGTCGCCTCCCCTAAAGCATACCACTGCAAACACAGCTCTGAGAGTGGCCAGGTGAACAATGTCAGGCCTAGCATTCTTGGCATACCCTGAGTATATGCTTCCTGGGGTTGTCATGACAAATTATCAGAAACTGGGTGGACTGGGGTCCAGAGATCTTAAGTTGAGGCATCATTGGGATTGGTCTCTCCTCAAAGCTCTGGGGGAGAATCTGTACCACAGTGCTCTGTGAGCTTCTGATGGTTTGCACAATCTATGATGTTCTTTGGCTTTGGACAGTCATTTTAGTCTCTGCCTGCATCTCCAATGTTTTTTCCCTCTCTGAACCTCAAATCTCCCTCTCCTTTCTCTTATAAGGATATCAGTATTGGATTTAGGGTCCAACCTAAATACAGGATGATCTCGAGGTATTTAACATAATTACATCTACACAGACACTTTTTCCAAATAAGATCACCTTCAAAGGTTAGAATTTAGACATATATTTTAGGAAGACAATATTCAACTCACTTATATCTGGCAAAGAGGTATAGGAAAGAAAAGACCCAGAAAGGACTGAGTGTCTTAAGAAGATAGCTATTATCCCTGCCTGAAGCAGTGATTCACAAGAACAAGTTAAGGAACAGTTGCAAGCACTTGAGACAGGATATATTTTACTAGAAATCAGGAAGTCTAAGAAAAAATAGTGAGATAAATGTATTTGCACATCTAGGTACTGGAAATATACTTTTAACAGAAAAAAAAATCTTGGCCTCATGGATCTTATATTCTGCTCAGGATAGACAGAAAACAGTTTTATGAGGGGAATTTTCTAGTAGAAGGATAATTTGGGAGAAAACATCCCAAAGAGACTAACTACTGCAAATGTCAGAGGCAGGAGAGGGCTTCTGATTAG